>QODF01000016.1:226587-342235 GCA_024372805.1 Oostethus manadensis
GTCATCACAAAAGAAGACCTTGGGAAAAGGAGTGACGTTGGCCTTCCATTCCTTCTCATTCCCTTTCCAGCAAATAATCGATTTGAAAAAGTTGATCGTGTCAAGGATTCTGCATGGAATGGCTGGTGATGAAATGATAAAATGCCGGATCCCACCAGTGGAGCTGCGTTTAGGAGCGCCCCTGGATTGACCCCGCAGTCAGCCCGTCGGCCACCGCTTGGGGGAGAAGAAAAACCTTACAAATCCCGGGAAGAGCTCACCGAGCCGGTCCCAGCAACAAACTAGGATCTTTTCTCCTCGCACAATCTGTTCCTGCAAAATGCTAAGTGGCTAAGAGCGGAAATGCGTACCTCACTCCAGACCATCTATGTATGTACTGATGTGGACCAGTTACGCCCAGCCGCCTGGGACGTAAACACGGGAACTGAGCAAAGCATCAGAACATTCAGAAGTGGAGAAGCCTTTCTGATTCAAGTGGAAGATGCCCAGGTGCTTTTGTGGAGCAGCCGTGGTAGGCTCCAGCTCCCCTGCGACCCAAGTGATGCAGCAAATGGATGCATGCTTGGGTCTTCCCGGTTCACGCTATAAAGTAGCCCGACAAACTGACATGTTTTTCTGTGCATTTTAATATTTGATGATGCTGGATCTGCCTCTCGTCGTTTGTTGTTCCCTATACTGTTGTTTTTTTTTTTCCAAAAAGTACGAGCATTTGAGTTTCTGAGCTGCAGAGGTTCCTAACAGACTGTCTGACTTAAATCAACATTGACATTCTGATCGGTGTTCAGGTTCGATTGCAATCTTCTGTAAATGAAATGTAAGAGACGAACAACTCACGTCAGTCTTCTGTTTTTGTTCCTACGCTAACGGAATCCGTCCCGATATCATTGCGAACACAGACCAGATATCAGAAAATACATCATCTCCGTGACAAAGTGTGGCTGATTTTGTTGCAGATCACGCTAAGGTAAGCATCAAACATGGGACATTGAAAGGTGGAAAAAAAAGTTGTATTCTCTGACGAGAAAAAAATGTAACCCTGACGGTCCAGATGGCTTCCAACGTTACTGGCATGACAAGGAGATCCCACCTGAGATGTTTTCTGTCTGGCACATTGGAGGGGGTTCCATCATCATACGTGCAGATGTTGCATGACTCAGGGCGGTGGTCTGTGTGGTACCAGCTGGGGTTTTTCACCAGGACAACGCTGCAGCTCGCCTGACGAAGGACTTCACCAGGGGGAATAACATTACTCTTTTGGACCATCCTGCATGTTCCCCTGATTTAAATCCCACAGAGAACATTTGGGGATGGATGGCAAGGGGAGTCCATAAAAATGGCCGTTTGTCACACTCCCCCTTCTTGCTTTTGGATATTGGAGCTCTACTTAAAACCTCGTTAAGGTCCAAATGTGCAAAAGGTCAATCCTAGCAAATTTTTCAACTGGTCTTACAATTGATGATGATCGGGAGTGTACCTCTGAAAGTTGGTTCAAATGTGGAACAACTGTGAGTTTGTACAACAGAAATACTACAAGTACATATTGCGTAATAGGATGTAAATACTTTTAATAGTCAAACTAACAATTAATTTCCACCTGTATGGCGAGGCAAGTATGATGATCCAAACTACACAACATGACATGTCTTACACCCGCACGGCGGTCGAGTGGTTAGCATCTCGGAGATCTCAGGAGATCTGGACGGTCCGCTTGGTATCTCCGTGTGGAGTTTGCCTGTGTGGGTTTTCTCCAGGTACTCCGGGTACTTAATTGCCGACTGTAATTTGTCCGTGGGTATGAACGTGAGTGTGACCGGTTGTTTGTCTGCCACGCGATTGGCTGGAGACCAGCCCCGCCTCTCGCCCGAAGTCAGCTGGGATAGGCTCCAGCACACCCTGCAACCCTGATGTGTGTGTATGTGCACACATACGTATACTGTTTATGTACCCCCCTCTCGCCCGAAGTCAGCTGGGATAGGCTCCAGCACAAGCGACATAGAAAATGGATGGGTGGGACATCTACTTAAAATGACATTTTTAACACATTTACTAGAGCGAATGTGACAAAATGAATCTCTTCAGTTAGAAACACTACTTTTGGATGGACCTTCCCTTTAAGCGATTTATGCAACAGTTTCTACTACTATGGCTGGGTGATACTGGAAAGTTTGGTATCAATTTGATACCGTGTGCGTGCAAGAGCCGGTATTGACGATACCAGATACCAATCCTTCAAGCTCATTGGACGATTTTGACATTTTGCCTTTCATTTATTGGTCAGGGTTATAACAAAGGTAACGATGAGCAGTTTAGCAACACAGGATATCACGGTAAGCCAATGGAATAGTGACAGCAATGGTTTGTTTATCTTAAATGTGCGTAAGTCACATCGAGGTACATCACTATGGAATCCCAGGAGAGACAAAAGGAAATGCATGTAGAAGTATAAAGCCAATTAATAATGAACATATATATATAAACACAAGAGTAGTCATGTTCTTCTTCCTTTTGGTCTTTGCGTTCTCTACCAGTCCCGGGGTGTACCCCGCCTCTCGCCCAAAGTCAGCTGGGATAGGCTCCAGCATACCCGCCACCCTAATGAGTACAAGCGCTGAGCTTCGCATTTTCCCACTGCACGTCCCGGATGGCTCAAGCTAGCGAGTCGAAGCAAAGACGGCCTTTGCTGTGGGAGGGTGACTCTGGTCCATACCCGATCACACGAGTCCTGTAGCTGTGCTGACATGACGGACAGGAAGTGACGTCAGCATACTTTGCGTGAAGGTCTTACGCGATGGAGTCCGTATGGAAGCTGTTAAAGGGAAGCGGCGGACAGGCTGGATGGGGCCAGCCACCCCGGCGGAAGGACTACGGACTACGGGCGGGTCACAGTTTTGTCTTTGCTTTTATTCACCAGCTTGAGGCTTCCGGGAAACGCGATACAGGAAAAGCAAGGACAGAATGGAAAGAGGACATAAGAATATCATCTTTTCTTATTATCGAGTCTTGTTATAGTTCCACCTTATCCTTTTCGTCGCACCATTACAGTTGGACGAGTCAACGTGTCCGAAAAGGAGCAGGAAGAAGCAGGGCTTGTTTATTGTTTCCCCTTCTCCGGAAACAACTGATATATGTGAAAATAAATACAGAAGGGAACGGAAAAATATCGACTCCATCCCTCTGGTATCACCCCGCTATCGACACCGTCGACGCTCGGACGGCCCCGCCCACCGTTACCCTACCTACAGCCGCCGTGACCGGTCCGCACGCTCCCGCAAGCGCACGCAAGGTCGTGCTCGTGTTGTCTCGGGAATGACGAGCGTGTGGGAATGTTCTCGGATTGCGCACCGGAAGCGGGGAGGCAGGCGGGATGTCCCCGGACGCGCCTGTCCGTCCTCCGGCCCGTCATTTGAGTCCAGGATGCGTCTTTGCGCCCGCCTGGGGATTTTTTCCGGCGTCTAGCCCTCCCCGCCCCGTCGTCGTCGTCGTCGTCGTCCGTAGCCGATCGGCACCATGTCCCCCCCGGCGTCGGCCGCCAGTGAAAGCAGCACCACGACTGTGTGTGAAGAGGACGCCCGAGAGGAGGTATCATTCCCCGAAACATGCGCGCTGCAGCGCGTCGGTGCACGGCATGACATGCTCCACGGATAGGAACAATGACATGCCTCCAAGTTCACGCACACGTCATATTTGCTGAACCTGCGTCTGTTTCTGTTCCTCAAGGTACAGTTCCCTAAAGGGCGAATGCTCACGAGTTTGCAGGTTTGCAAGAGCATGCCATGTCTTTTGCATGCCACGTCAGCAAAAGAATAATAATATTGCAGGGGGCAGCGTAATTGGTTGGAGCGCTGCCTCACATCCCCCCGTCCAAAAGCATGCACACAAAAGGTCAGGGGTCTACTTCAACCCAATTAAAGGTGCGGTCTGTCACGGTTACAGTAGGGGGGTGCTGGCGTTGGAACGTACTATATCACGCCCGCTTCCTGCTCAGCCGTGACTGCTAACTGTCACGCGAGTGAACGCCATTTTCCCCCTCAAGGGCCGAGAGAATCAACTCCAGCTTCCCGGCCGGTCACTAAAGCAGGTGCTTGAATTGATGAGCCGCTTCCCTCAAATCGAAGGTATTGCTCATTAAAATCACCTGCTGGAGAGACCGGCTGGGAAGAAAACCTGCGGGCTCTCGGCCCTCCATGGCACGCGTCCGACACACCTGATATAGAATATATTTTTTGTACAGTCGGTTCTCTGAAATGAAGATTGGTAACATGCGCTACCCCAGGGGTCTCAAACTCAACTTGCCTTGGGGATGCTGCAGGTCTCGGGCGCAATTTAAATTAAAACCTTTTTAAAAAAATCCAATCTTGTCAAACGTCTTTTTTTTGTTTTGATTTTTTAACAAAAAATAAGAGAAACAAGGACAAAGGTGTAAAGAAGTCGTGTGCAAAACTAGTAATAATATTCTAAAAATGATCAATTTTTCCACTCGTTGAAAAATGTTTGTCTGCTTGCATCAAGCCCGGTGAGGGTCACGCCCCTGAGAGCCATATACCGCACCGTGATTGGTAGGTTCGTCAGCTCCGCACACCACACTGAAAAGTGCCATTCATATAAAACTCCTGGGCCGCGCTAACATTAAACTTTCCTAATAAGGTGGGGGCCACAAAATATCATATCTGCCGCAAGTTTGAGACCCCTGTTAGCCGAAGGTGGTGTTCCTGTATTATTTGGTAGCGTGGAACTTTGGTTAGCGTTATTCCGTTCCGGAAGGTCCGACTCTAACCAAAACATACTCCAGCTGGATCCATTTTTTTCAATCAATAATAAACTATTTCTGCTTTATGTATTACCTCAGTCTGAACGAGCTTTTATTTTGAAAAATGACCCGATTCTCTTGGTTACGTCTCGGTCACTTGAGCGGCAAAACATAACCCGTCCCCGTAAGCTATCAAAAAGAGTACGAAACAGACATCTTTGGGACTGCAAAGGAGAAAAGGCTCAATGAAGAGACGGGAAGAGCCCACGAATTTCAACAGACCATAGCAGGAGTCCTACTTGAAATACGGATTCATCCCGGAGGTGACAACCACATACAAGCCCGCTCTGCAGAAAATGCGGAGGAGGGACGGCCGACATCCTGGTTCCGTGGATGAGGAAGCTGCTAACGAGGGCGTTACGTGAGAACACAGTTGCAGTCACGCCGTTAATACTGTAACGCAAGACGCTAAGCAAAAAACGTCCGCCAACCGAAGCAAAAGAATGTCGCACATTATTTTCCACATCCACGGAAAAACACGCCGAACGTACGGTACCGCCAGGCCCAAAAAAAAAGGTCATACAATCAAATATTGCGTCGCCGCGCCTTTAGCTTCGGTTACACACGCATTCGCCGGGGCGTTGTTTCCATAAGCTTCTGCGATGTCACATGATTTATTTGCATCCAGTCTTGCATTCATTTTTCACCAAGATTTTGCATTGATGATGGTGGAGTCTGACCGCTGCGCCTTCTCCAGCACATTCAGCAAGATTCTCAATGCGGTTACGGTCTGGACTCCATGTATGAAAATGAGGTCTCATGCTCCCCGAACCGCTCTTTCCCAAATTCAGCCCGAGGAATCCTGCCATTGTCGTCTTGCAATATTCCCGTGCCATCAGGGAAGACAAAAACCATGGATGGAAAAACCTGCGCATTCCGTATAATCCGGTAGTCTATTGAGCGCATAGTGTTGCTGAACCTAGACCTGCAGCAACCTTGTACCTATTTGCTTAGGTTTTTTTGGCCACGCAATGTATACAACTGTAATAAAAAGTACAATAGTTCAATTAAACAATACCTTAAAATGCACATTTTCTCACATGTTCAAGGATACCACCATTTATCTTTGACGATCAGTGTGGTGGTCGAGCAAATGACACCCCACTGTCTCCCCCGTTGTTTTATTTTTTTACAGTATCTGGTTTAAATTGCATAGTCTGGTATTTACGAACCAAAACACAAACCTCTTTTCTGTGATGCTAGCGAACCTCCGAGGTTTGAAAACAATTTGAAAATAAATGTTCCCATAGAAAATCACAGACGGGGAATTCCATCCATCCATCCATTTTCTATGCCGCTTATCCTCATTAGGGTCGCGGGTATGCTGGATGCTGGAGCCTATCCCAGCTGACTTCGGGCGGGTGGCGGGGTACACCCTGAACTGGTCGCCAGTAAAACCTTTGAATACGCCTGCCAAACACACACCGTAATGGAGACAGAACGCTTTTTAATGATTGCATTCTCTGCTTTTCCTCCTTCAGCAAAGACCCCTCAAGCAATCCCTGAGCAAGTCGTTGTGCCGGGAGAGTTTCTGGAAATGTCTTCTTCTGTCCGTCCTCATGTACGGCTGCATGGGGGCGATGGTTTGGTGTCACGTCACGGAGGTGACCCGCCTCACGTTTGACAGCGCATTCAAAGGGAAATCCATGATGTACCATGACAGTCCCTGCTCCGATGGCTACATATACATCCCTCTTGCCTTACTGGGCATGCTCTACTTGGTCTACCTGGTGGAGTGCTGGCACTGCCACGCCAAGAACGAGCTGCAGCACAAAGTAGACGTGGAGGGCATTTATGAGCGGATCCAGAGAATGCAGCAAGCCAAGCCGTGCATCTGGTGGAAGGCCATCAGCTACCACTACGTGCGTCGCACCCGTCAGGTCACACGCTATCGCAACGGGGATGCGTACACCAGCACCCAGGTCTACCACGAGCGAGTCAACACGCAAGTGGCCGAAGCTGAATTTGACTACAGTCACTGCGGCGTGAAAGATGTCTCCAAACAACTGCTCAACTTGGAGAAGTCCGCCCTCACGAAGATGCGCTTCACCAAGTGTTTTAGCTTTGCCAACGTCGAGTCCGAGAATTCCTACCTCACCCAACGCGCCAGGTTTTTCACTGACAACGAGGGCCTCGATGACTACATGGAGGCCCGGGAGGGCATGCATCTGAAAAACGTGGAGCTGAAGGAATACATCGTGGCTCTGTCCGACCCAGAGCACCACCCCTGGTATCTGTCCCGTTACGTCTTCTGGTGCGCCTCATTCCTCACCTTCTCATGGCCTTTACGAGTCTTCACGGAGTACCGCACTGCATATGTCCACTACCGTGTCGAGAAGCTCTTCGGACACGATTACATCCCAGTGACGCCATGTGATGACCGCCCATATTGGAGACGCATCCCCCGTGTGAACACCATCGACAGCACAGAGTTGGAGTGGCACATTCGGTCCAACCAGCAGTTGGTGCCCAGTTACTCGGAGGCAGGCCTCATGGACCTGGCCCAGTGCCCCTCGCACTTCAGCGGCATCCGGCAGAATTGTGAGCGGTGCCACAGAGCCATCAGCTGCTCTTCGGTGTTCTCCAGAAGCGCCCTCAGCATCTGCACAGGACCCAGCTCCCGAATCCCCTTCAGCGGCAGCAGATTCTCCCTGGCTCGGCGCCACGGCTCACAACGGAGCTGCTTTTGGAGAAGCGGCAGCTTGGACGACCAGGAGAGCCCCAGCGAAAACACACGCTGTCTGTCGGAGCGCCTCACCACAGATGACGAGGAACCCCCGGAATACGACGATGCGCTGTGCTACCCGGTGCTCATCGTCCACTGCAGCGAGAATTGCCACAATCACAGGTCTTTCCACAGGAACGGCTCCTGTGTGGAGACGTCGCTATAACTGCACACGTGAGCGCGCAGCTCTGGTCAGAAGTTCACTCGCGCTCATCACGGGACAGAATGTGCACAAGAAACTCCGAAACGGGTCCGCATTTGTGCTCCCGATGCTTGTTTTTAAGAAAGCGTCCCGGGAAAAGAACGAAGGTCTTTAAAATTCACGTGTCTGTGATGAGTGCGTGTAAACGTCTGACAGAGACTCCGTCTGCGGCATGATGGACTAATTTATGTGTCGTCAGTTCTCCAACCAATGCCCGAAACCTGAATGTGTGACTGACCAAAGCAATAAGTGCGAAGAACACGGGGAACCCGCCGGTGGACTAGACTGTTAACATCGCATATCATTGCCATAGCTTTTCAAAGCGTGTGCAGAGATTACACGCAAAAGCGGCGCTGCAGTTACCTCACAGGAGCCCGACTGTGTGATGAACAGATTGAAACGTGTCGCCACGTCTATTGGTCGCAAAAGCGTCAGTTAGCAATCCTCAACCACAGCAATAACCACAAACACACCAAATATTCAGTTCAGTTCGTTCCACTGATGCATATCACACGATATAATATTATCTATGCCAAAATATAAACATGAAATAATCTGTTATGTCAGTTTCTCACACATATGATAAGTCACAATTTAAATGAACTCAAGTAGCCTTTTTTTGTGCTATATTGCTCAAATTCAGGGGTGTTACGAGACATCCAGCATAAAGCTCCGATATGATAATGAACTGTATAATGATACGTCATAAAAATACAGCTCACTGTTTTTCTCCGATCAGAGCTGCCCTTTGATATTTATAATAAAACAAAAACTATTCATAACAAAAACGACAGAGGGGTGAAAAAGTGTTGGCCCCTTTCTGATTTCTATACTTTTTGCATGTAAATGTTCAGATCATCAAACAAAAGAACAACAACCTAACACAAAACATTGTTTTTCAATGAAACTTTGTATTATTAACGCAGAAAAATATCCAAACCTACATGGTCTTGTGTGAGAACGTGATTGCCCCCTAAACCTAACAACTGGTGGGGTCACCCTGAGCAGCAACAACTGGAGCCAAGTTTTTACTCATCTTTGCAGGATTGTTGTCATTCAGCCGCACTAGAGGTCATGCCACAGCATCCCAGTAGGATTCAGGTTAGGACTCATTAATTTTCTATACCGCTTATCCTCATTAGGGTCACGGGGATGCTGGAGCCTATCCCAGCAGACTTTGGGTGAGAGGCAGGGTACACCCTGGACTGGTCGCCAGTGAATGGCAGCTTACAGCACCTGGTATTCCCAGGCTGTCTCCCATCCAAGTACTAACCAGGCCTGACCCTGCTTGGCTTCCGAGATCAGACAAGATCGGCAGTTCTCAGGGAAGTATGGCCGTAAACCCAGGTTAGGACTTTGTTGTTCAATGTTCTGCTGCAGAACCCAGGTTCGGATTCAGCTTGAGGTCACAGGCAGATGGGCGGACGTTCTCCTCTGTGATTTTTGGGTAGACGACAAGTCTTCCAAGTCCTGAAGCAGAGAAACAGCCGCAGACCTCACACTACCACCGCCATGTTTTAGAGTTCCTTATGCCAGATGCGATGAGACTACACAGTATTGGGGACTTGGGGATCATCAAGATGTTAAGGATTAATGTTCCTTTTGTTTAGCAGTAGTTTTTCCTCTCTGAACTCTGCCATGCAGGCCGTGGAGTCATAAATACTGACCTTAACTGAGGGAAGTGAGGCCAGGAGTTGTTTGGATGTTGCTGTGGGGTCTTTTGTGACCTCTTGGGTGAGTGGTCGCTCTTGGGGTAATTTTTGTTTTTGTCATTTGTGGATAATGGCTCTCACTGTGGTTCACTGGGGGGGGGGAAATCCCCTTTTCACACACGCCCATGTGGTTTTGGATGTTTTTTTCTTCCTTACTAATCTCAAAGTTCCATTTAAAGGCTGCATTTAGTGTTTGTTTGTGTTGTCATTGACTCATATTTAAATGTGTTTGATGAACTGTGACAACATGAAGAAGAGAAATGTGTTTTTATTAGTTATTAGCGTCAACATTTTATCGTTTTCTAGTTAGATTGTGCCTTTATTGCTGTATTCTCCGCGTTTTCTCCGTTTTCGTTCATGTCTGCAATAAGCTACGTTGCACAAATGGCGATTAAACTGGCAACACGGATCTCTCCTGTGTATAAAGTGTGTTATGAAACGGAACCAGTGATCGCAGATGCTTGAAAGTTGGCGCGTAGCCAAATGCAATCAGCGTCGATACGACCACTCGGTGATTAACGGTGCGGACAACTTTGAAAATCCACTTTGGTTAATGTGACAAATCCTTAGGTAAAGTTGGACTGCTACAGCTTCTGACTTGGACATCAACAAGTACCAAGCACGTCACTCGCTGACGCGTGAACACCGAGGTCAGTTGGGTTGCAAGGTGTGCGTAAAGCACTTAACCTCCATTAAAGCCTTGCATTACTGTATTGTCTTTCATAGTAGCCATGCCATAGTTCACAGTCTGATTGGCTTCTGGATGCCTTCTCGTCACCTTTTACTCTCACGATATGCCCAGGATGTATACGTTCTGTTTTGAGGTCATTAGAAAATGATTTAAGTGCAGTAGATTTTGGGACGATCTGAATGTGTCTCATTTGCAAACTTTACAATCATTGAATTTGAACCACTTTTCCACCAATGTTAGGTCGGTTCATACTTTTCTTTCTACCAACTGCCATGATTACAATGACTGGCAACTGTAAAATCATCGCCTACATGAATGTTTACATTTAAACTGACCAAACTATGAACAGGTCACAACTGTGATTACTGCATCTGTCAATTGCGTATTGATCTGCAAAAAAATGACGAAAGATCCATGCCCATGACTGCACGATGACGCCTGAAAGTGTGTTAAGACGCATAAAACCTGAATATGAACCAGCAGCATACATCTTGTAGTATATGAAATATGTAGCCATTGTACTGCAGTAACATAGTAGCCCTTTCAAGTACAGTTTACACACAGTTGATGCAAAAATGCACTTATGTTTACATGTATTACACCATATACATTTTGTAATATTGATTCTTTTTTTTTGTAACATCTAACAGGTGAAAATAATGTGTATTCTAGCAAAAAAATATATGTACAGTTTAATGAAGTGCAACCAGTATTATGCACCTGAATTCAGATCGGATTTTATGAAACAGACTGAAAAAGTTGAATGTTGAAGTGAATTAATTATTAAACATTATTCCGGCCGACGTATGTTATAATGCGTAACAAATAACCATAAACCCCTACAAAGCTAAAGGTTGTGCGTTCTTTTACAAAGTTACAAAAGGGTGGTTGTTAGATTGTTGAACGGACTGCTCAAAAGATGATTTCCCCCCCACACACACACACACAATGTAATCATTTTCATTGTATGCTGGTACACAATATTTGCAATAAATGTGTCTTATCTTGATTAAATGTGCAGCAGTTTTTTACGTTATATTTACTCTTAAATTTGAAAATTGTAATAGGATTATTTAGTACTAATATTTAGAAATTATTTACACCAAAATCATAATACTACATTTTTTTGGATCAGTCTTCGATATTTTGTAGAACCTGTTGGAAACCTGTCCTGTATTTCTCCCCCAAAAGAGATCTGAGAATTTTTTGGTGGCGTTATATACACAAAGGCCGAAAATGGTCCTATTTTGCAATGTTAAAGAATACTTTTTTTTTTTAATTCCTGGATCCAGACAGAGATCGGGATCGCTCCCAAAAATCACTTCTGACAATTCCTGAAACTTTAAACCAACCCCATTCAGAACTTTTCAAGTTTTTTCGAACACAAACAAACAGATGAACATGTTGGTTAAGAATTGTATTTAGCAGCTGGGATAGGCTCCAGCACACTCGCGACCCTAATGAGGATAAGCAGTATAGCAAAAAATGAACGAATGAGGTTGAACGATATTCTCCTGACCGCTAGGGGGCAGCACACACGGTGACAGCTGGCGTTGTGACACAAACAGCAGGCGGAGGCGACGAAGGACCGCAGCAGGATATGAGAGGTTGTGTCATTGGTGAGTCTGACTGTTGATTTGATTTTTTTTTTTTTTACCGAAATAGATGAAGTATTTGTTGGCATAAGGGTTAATAGTTTTTCTTATGATAGATTGTGCGTTAATCAGCACCGACCTGTACAAATCATTACGCGCGTGCAGCTAGCTTAACAGGGAAACAGCCCGGGCTCGGGTAAACAGGGATCCCGTTGAACCACTACCAAACATGCACACTGAGATGCATCATACGATTCATACGTCCAGTTCTCCTTCGGGATGAATAACCTGTTTAGTCCGACACGACTACCAGCCACAACAACGAATACTGAAGGTAAACGTGCCGATTCTCACCCTTTGTGTTGCAGTCACCGTGCGGAGTTCCAGCATGCACCATTTGGTGGTCCAGGCCCTCGCCTTGAGGCAGCTAGGAAGGCTGAATCCGCGCCACCTTCTGGCTGCAGGTTATGGACCCGCGCAGGCCGAATGGTGTCCTAGAAGCATTCATACACGCCAGCTGTGGGGCTGCTCCACGTACTCCGCATTGGGCTGCACAGGGCCGGCTCTCTGTAGCAGGGATGCTGTCAGAAGGTGGTCTGTCCATCAGCTGAGGTTCAAAAGCAACAAAAAGAAAGGCGCTGCTAAGCCAACGCATGACGAAGAGGAGGAGGAGGAAGAGGAGGAAAAGGACCCCGAGAGCAGTGATTATGAAGACGAAACGGATGAGGACCCAAATGTACCAAAAGACTACAAAGACATGGAGAAATATGTACAGTCCTTCCGCTACGACGTCATTTTGCGAGCCGGGCTGGACATGGCACGCAAGTAAGTCGAACCATCAGCCCACAACACTAGATGCACCTTCAGTGGCAGCAGATTTGTTTCTGCGCTGCATTATACCTCATCTAGCAGCGTGAGGCAAAGTACGTTACATTTCTGGCACCTTTCTAAAGAATGTATGTTGTTGCAACAGTAAAATCGAAGACAGCTTCTACAGCAACAAACTCAGACTAAACGGACAGAAGCTCATCAAGAAAAGCAAAACGGTGAGCGCGTCCACCAACCTGCACTTTGATACCCTTCATGTATGTTGCTGTGTTTGCCCTGACCATTATCTTCTCTCAGGTGAGAGTTGGAGACACTTTGGACCTGGTGTTGTCAGAGAACCAGGATGCCAAGACTGTTACTCTAAAAAGAGTGGTCCTCAAAAAGGTTCTGGGTGAATCCAACAATGCGGAAAAATACAAAGTTTCCTTAAGGCGCTGGAAGTTTATAGAGGTACCTCGGGATGAGGCCTTTAAGCCTTGAAGTACAGGAGGGATGTTTGTATTTGTGGACCAGTGACTGCAGCAATACAGCGGTACGGTGTTCCCAAAGACGTGTCTAGAAAGGATTACAGAGACTGTCAATCTACACATGAATGAACCGGATTCGGGTTTTTTTATGGAAATGTTGGATTATGTGGTGTGACAAATCTGAGCAATTATAATGCTAGTAACTGTAGTAACTGGTACTACTGCCCAATGTATGAATACCATTTTCAAGCATGTCAATAAAGGCTGAACAGAGCAAGCGGGGAGGAACTTTAACAGCCCATACATGTCATATGATTTTATTCGAATAAGTGCTCGACTATCATGTTAAATAAAATTTTCTATAATATAAACATCCGTAAGAAGGCTTAATATAAGCACGTTGTTATTAAAACAGAGGCTGCAGTGTAAATACCATATCACATGTTTGCAATTCATTTCTGTTCATATGGGGGGGAAAAATGAACTGTTAGGGTTAATTGTTGAAGGCGACATGTTAGATCATCTACGACAGTTTTGGCTTTTTAAATAGTTTTTGAAACTCTTAATAATGGTACAAGTCATACATCTAGAGCTGAGGCCAAAGTAGGGATAAGAATTGTACAGAAGAAACGCACGACTGGTTGGCTTCATCCTATAAAAGGACAGATTTGTAAAAGTTGAGCTTATTCGCTGTGCAATGATGAAGTCTGGTGGGGGTGAGCTCTGCGCCTACAACACAGGGTTGGACCTCTTGGCCTTCTTCAGAATGTCACATTTCTTCCGATTGGGGCGCCGGCAGCGCTCGTCGATGCTTGGCACACACTCGTAGTGCCACACCTCCTCCATCTTCTCCACAGGATAAACCGTTTCCACGTAGTGACGGATGAGTCTGAGGCGCATCGGGTCCAGCTGCTTCTTGTTGCAGGCCCCTGAATGGTTGTACTGCAGCCGCAGGTTTTCCTGCGTGAAAAGCTCAGGGAAGAGGCGCACCAAGAGTCTTGCAGCAAAGTTCCCAACAGAGAGACTCTGCTGGACTATTTCTCGAACCTCCGCATCCGAAAGCAGGTAAGCTGACGGAACCGGGAAGTCGGGTTTGGAGACAATCAGTTCATCCAGAGGAATTTTGCAAAAGTCTTTACTGCTTTTTTCAGGTGGCAATGAGGGAATTTCTGGATCCTCCTGGAGCTGGTTCAGGAGAAAGTCCTGTTCTGCATCTTGACTATACACTTTGCGATGCTGCATGTAGGATCTTCTCTGCTCAGTGTCCCGTCTACGGCACCTCTCATCAAGTTTGCCCACAAACTCCAACATCCACACCCGATCATTCCTTGCTCGTGGGTAGACGAGCTGCACGTAATGACGGACCAGGTTCACGCGAAGGGGATCGAGCTGCTTTTTCCCGAGAGAACCGCTGCAGTTGTACTGCTTCCGAATGTTCTCGTGGGTGAAGAGCTCGGGGAACATGAGGACCAGCAGGCGGGAGGCGAAGTTCCCGATGGACAAGCTACAGTCATAGTTATACTTGAGCTGCTCTTTGGACAAGAGGAACTCCTGCGGGACAGTAAAGTTTGGTAAAGGAATCTCCATATTGTCAAAATCCATAGGCGACAGCAGCGACTTTTTGGCCTTTCGTGGGGTCCTTTCACTGTCGCACATCTCCGGAACCTTCAAGACAGAACCTTCTTCAGGAATGCTGGCCAGGTCACAGCTCTCGTCGATGATGTTGTCAGGCTCACTTCCATTGCCATTGCTGTGAGGACCATCAAGTGCATCCTCCATATGCTGAATGCACACCTGAAGCCAGCTCTCCTCAGGCACGTCAGGAAAATTGGTTTCCATATACTTTTTAATGATTTCCATCCTGTCCGAGTCTAGAATCAGCTGGCCCACACTGTTTAAACAATTCAAGCCCTCTGGCACTTTGGTACCGTCTTCAAAAAGCTCAGGGAAAAGTCGATGCATAAGGAAAATGACTAAGTCTTCAGGAGTGGCGAGCTCATCCAGTTCCTCTGCGGTTTGATCGTTTACTGGTCCAGCCAACCTGCTCTGCTGGTTACCTTGAGGGATGTGCTCCTCACGGCCCTGCTCGTTTATGAAACAATAGGTTTGAGGATGCTCTGCTATGATATCTTCTCCAGCCATTGTCTGCTTCCTTAGCAGCCTGGCGCTCTCCATGTCCCTCTGAGCCCAGAAACGATTAAAAAAGTCATTGATCTGAGGGAGACACTCTCCCTGCCAAACACCGAGGTTCCTGACCGAAGGATAGCATGTCTCCACGTAGTTACGGATCAGCTGCAGATGTAGGGACTCAAGCGATCTCCTGCTTGTCAGACAGTCATGGGAGCACTCCCTGGCTTTGAACAGCTCGGGAAAGAGATGAACCAGTAAGCGGCACCCCAGCTCCCCAGCACTGGACGTTTGCTCTGTTAACGAAGTCAACTCCTCGCTTGTTAGGAGATACTCTGGAGGAGGCTGGAAGTCTGCCACCATCTCCACTGGTTTGATCTGCTTCTTTATCCGCATGACTTCCAGACTTAACAGGTCCACTTTGCTGTGCAACTGAGTCATGCTGGAACTGAGGCTATTGAGAATGAAAAACATTTTCTCAATCAGAGGGTAAAGGTTAGAGTCTTTTGACCAAGCTTGGCCTGAGCATTCAAGGCTTGGCAAAGCCTCCAATAATCCATTTCCTTCTGAACTTGGGAGAGAGGAAGAGACGAGGCCAGCTTGATGTCCAGCACCTTGGCCAGCCTGCTCCTCTAAACTTGGTGTGTTCTTCTTCTCTGAAATCCTGTGGGAGATACTGAAGAGAGGCTTTCTGTAAGAAACCTTGGATTTCCCGTGGATGTTGTCCCTTTTCTCTCCACTCATGCTGAGACACAGAGGCTCATGTCTACTGCTGTCATCTGCCAAGTGCCGCCTCATCTAAATCGTAAATGACAATAAAACAAGTAAAAACAAAGTGTAAATTTCAGACCCATTAGCACTTATACATAAAGTTCACATTATTTACATACACAATTTGCCAAAGAACACATCAACTGGCCTAAATAGAAATGGAGGAACATTTTGTGGACTGATGAAACTAAAATTGTTCTTTTTGGGTTCAAGGGCCACAGACAGTTTGTGAGACGACCCCCAAACTCTGAATTCAAGCCACAATACATAATGAAGACAGTGAAGCATCATGATATGGGCATGTTTCTCCTACTATGGTGTTGGGCCTAATTATCCCATACCAGGGATCGTGGATCAGTTTGCATACGTCAGAATACTTGAAGAGGTCATGTCAGTAAAATGGATGTTTCAACAAGACAATGACCCAAAACACACTAGTCAACCAGCAAAATCTTGCTTCCAAACTAACAAAATTAATGTTATGGAGTGGCCAGCCCAATCCCCGGCCCGTAATCCAATCGAGAACTTGTGGGGTGTCATTAAAAATGCTGTTTCTGAAGCAAAACCAAGAAATGTTCACTAAATGTGGAATGTTAAGGAATCTTGGAGTGGAATAACAGTTGAAAGATGCCACAAGTTGGTTGACTCCATGCCACACAGATGTGAAGCAGTTATAAAAAACTGTGCAACAGTTACAACTAAATATTAGTTTAGTGATTCAAAGGATTGCCAAATCGTGGAAACAAAAAAGTTTATACAAAATAGTTGTGTTTGTAAAGTCAACGGCAGACACTGCTATTTTTGTGACAAACCTTTCAACTAATTTCCCAATTGCACAGCCTTAAGAGCGTCCATATCATGAATGCTGGGTCTTGTTTTCTGAGAATCTACTGCACCTGCTGGTAGCTTGTTTGCCACGAAGCAAAAGGAATATACTAAAGCGGGATTCATCTGATTGGTTGCATTGCACTGCTTTTCTTTTGAACACTACTGTATATTAACAGTTGGATGAAAAGCTCACCTCGCCAGCGATTTTGACTCTCTTGTTGTTTGAGTACTGCTCAGTGTCATGCTCCATTTCTGCAGAAGTCCGTTTACCAGCCTCAGTGGCCCCAGGAGATCCTCCGCAACGCTCTCCCGGTGCCTCACCAACAGCAAAGTCCTCAGTCTCCTCCTTACATTTTTTAACATGCTTGTGTTCTGCCAAAAAGCACAACATTTCTGCTTTATGCGCCATCATAATGGGAAAAAAGTGAAACGTCAAAGGGGTAGTTTGGATGTTTCCTTTTTATATTAAGCTGTATGACATCCTTTCAAGAATCAGCTAGTAATGTTTCCAGTGAAGCCGAAACACAACACAATTTTACACAGACTACACACACACAAAACATGGTCAAATGATCATGTCTTTTCTTATAAGTATTCACAGGTAGGTTTTGGCATTGTTTAAATTTGAACGATTCCAGATCTTAACGATTCTCAATTCTGATACCTAAAAGGCAAGGTCAGAAAAGTTTGCGTGGTTTGCATGAGGGTTCTAACCAGATTTTGCTGTTATTTGAAGAGCGGAAGTGTGTTGTGTGAGTTGAGAAGGTGCCTTGACTGTTGCTGACAGAGCCTGCCGGTGCAAATGAGAAACTTGCTTAGTCATAGTTCCCGTCCTTTAGCTACAAGGGAACCTCCACATCAGCCAGCATCCTGAATCCCTGATTGCATTGGCATGAAACAGATGTCTTTTTTTTTTGTTTGACTTCCCTCATTCTGACTGCTTAAATGAAGTCTGGCGTAGTGCATTTAAAGACGAGGTTTGCGGCTCTTTTTTCCCATCAACGAAGTGGGCACTGAAACTAGGAAGCTAAATAAGATCATTCGAATCAGCCAATGTGAATCAGAATGTTTGTCTTGGTTCCTATCGATGCCCGAGACTTGATGCCCAACAGTTTATCATATCATCCTCTTGTAAACATCCCTAGAAACACAGAGGGGAGACCCCATTATTGCCTTTAGAAAAATAATTTTTGCAAAAACAGTTTCTCTATTTGAGCTGCTATGGAGTGGAACCTCACCCCCATAGCCACTGTAAATCAAATATGCATGCTTTTGGAATGTGAGAGGAAACCGGAGTACGTGGAGAAAACCCACAAAATCACAGGGAGAACATGCAAACTCCACACAGAGATGCCCAATGGAGATTCGAACCCTGATATCCTGACTGTGACGCCAACTTGCTAACCACTCAGCAGGTCCGATTGTGGTCATTGTGTCTAAAAGACGACAAAGCTACAAGCTAAAAAGCTTTCTCTGTAGAATTTGTCTGCTGTGCGATTAACTGGCCTCTGGCCCAAAGCTGGGATAGGCTCTGGCATACCCCGGCAACGCAATAAGGATCAGCGGCATAGAAGATGTATGGATAATAAACGGATATTATAACTTTATTGATGTGTGTGTAAATGACATCTGCTTTGGTTTGTGTGGTTGTGGTGCTGCACAGAGGCAAAACTTGGGGTAGATTACGTCACCTGCACTGTATAAATACAAATGTCTGCAGGATAGTGAATTATTTTGGACTGCTGGATTACATGTCCACTGTGTGGCCAACATGCTAACCACCCGCTTCCTGACTTACATTTAGCTCTTATTTTGTGATGAAGAGTATCCCTCAGCTTTCTGTTGGGTGTTGCTATGCGTCGCACGGTTACGGTCGCATTTGGTGACATCATATCCGGTGCTTTGGAGTGTTGGTGCCGTCAGCGCTTACACTCGCCTCACTCAGGACTAAAGCTTGCCTGCAGGCGGACCGAGCCCCATCTCTCGGGCGGGCTCAATTTGGTCCGGTCCTTTCGGCCCCGGACCGCGGTCGCGCTTAACTAAACGAACCGAACTAGCCGAGTAAACGTTGTCTAGTCCGTTCGAACTGGAGCAAAAACGCCTGGTGTGAACACCCCTTGAATTTGAGCAACACATGAATAAATTCATATTAAACCGAAAACTTGCCCGGTCTTATTTTTACACCCGCACGGAGCAGAGGATCAACTCACCTTTTTCAAGCATTGTTTCATCTGAAGCGGCCCCATACTCGGAGGAATTCATAGCCTAAACAGAAAAAGTGCTATTATAGGATGTTTTCGTGCAGATATTGTAGGGCAATTTCAGATTCGGAGAGAGCACGACATGTCTGCTTATACCTTGTACTATGTATCATTTTGCTCACACTGAAAGCGACGACAGCCTGGTAGGGTCATGTCGTCAGAACTGCTCCACGTTGTGACGTCGCTGCCGTTGCGTCACAGCACGTAGCGGCGTCGTCGCGTCACGTGTCACTGTGGCCCAGACGCTGTGACGCAAATACGTCAATCAGAGTCAGCTGTGCTAGCGCCGCCGCTCATTAGCCACGCCACTTCCGCATTCTTTCGCCTTGGTAACCCTTGAACCGAAACACGAGCTAAAGCGGCAGCGGCGCGGAGGGGGAGCCGCTATTTCATATTATTTCCTAACCACGCTACGCATGTATCGTTTGTAATATTACACATACATTTCTATCCCCTGTGTGGCGACGTGCTGTCGGTGGAACATACCCACCTCGCTGTGCCGCGGTTGCTAAATGTTGACGGCTAGCCAGCTAGCTAGGTGAAGCTCACCTTCACGAGTGCGCGCCATCCGTTCGGTGTGTTGGCTTTTTGCGTCGGAACTACTGAATGTCACCGAGCGTTATTCCAAGACAACGGCCGCTACCCTTGTTGGCAATCCCCCCCCCCATCTCGCGCGAGTCCTCGGGTGTCTCGCGTGACGTCACGGCGCGTGCGCCCGCCGTGTCACTTCCGGGTGGCGGCGTCACGAGAAATGAGGACAATACTGCAATTTTCGCTGTCGATTCCCTGCAAGACCGCTGTTGCCGATACGGATGGCGATACTTTGCTTTGCTTGCGCGTCATTTTTTTTTTGAACGTCGCAATGTTCAGACACAAAACAATATCAAGTTGTAATTTTTGGAATATTAGTTTGGGGGGGGAAATTAATTTGGGAATAAAGTTAAAATAGTGTGGGAATAAGGTTTTCGATTTCAATGAAAAATCACGTGTTAGTTTTATGATGTTTTGTGTCATTTCTTTTGCTGACGTTTTAAAGGCATCAACAGTGCTAAAAATAACATTCAGAATACAAAACCTCAGCACTTTCATCCATCCAGTTCAGAGACTTATCTTTTAAAATTGTTGGCACACTTTTAGTTGTAATCACTGTTATGGCTCTCACGAAAATACCTTTGAAAATATGTGGCTCTCTTAGCCCAGAAGGGTCCCGACCCCTGATCTGCAGGCTCCCAGACAGTCCAGCACGGAGTGCTCGTCTACAGTGCATATTGTATGGGGAACAGCGCCCTCCGGTGGCAAAGGCATGCACTGACTAGTTCTGTTGTTAAGGAGCATGTGAGGTCAACTACTGCAACTGTTTGTATTTGGAGGGGGATTTGAACTTATGTTGAGAGTAACGAATAATGTGAAAACATGTAGTGCCATTAAAAAAAAAAAAAGAAGAGCTCACGCGTGCTGTATGCAAACGCCTTTCTTCTGCCATCGACCGCTTCAGCAACATCTATTTGAAATGACAGGCGAAAGTCTTCAACACCAGACGGTAAGAAATGTCTGCGGTCATTATTAAACTGCTTTCCTCCGATGACCGAAGTGCTCATTCGGCGGAGATGAGTTGGGAACCAGGGAGAGCCGCCATTGCCTCATTTCACGCACACGCTAGCAGTTCCGTCCCGACTACAAATACGTCGACAGAGATGATCTAACAAGACAGCGTGTAGCTGACGCGCTTCTCGTTAGTCAGCTAATGAGCCGTGTCCACGGCAGTCCGACGTGTCAGTCATCCGTGCGAGTGCAGCCTGTGTGTGGGGAAACGAGGCCCGGGGTCAGCCAGGCGATGGCGCGCGGCACTTAAGTCAGGAAAGAGCTCATTAGAGTGTCATATGCTCAGCCATTCTTCTCCGTCCCATGAGAATGACTCCCACCTGTCCCTGTCGGATACGCGGCCCTAGGAACAGTCAACAACTCACTTGGAGTCAGAAACGGCGTACATGGAAGGCAAAAGCCGCAAAATGATGCGTATTCATCATTTAATTGGGACGCAAATGGCAGACGATACGGTTGCATATGGTAGAAATTCTATTTTCTTTGCAAAACACGTGGGTTCGTCTTCCAAGTCTCCCCCTTTATCTAACCTCAAACTTGCACCTTTGCACTCGTATGATCCAATATACTTGAAAAGACATTCTCCAGAAGGTCGCTTTAGACACAAATTAGTCTCATGCTTGCATGTGTTGCAATAAACGCAATCTGGACGTGTGAAGGACAGGAAGTGACGTCATGGGTTCCCAGTTGTGCTCATCTTAGTGGCGATTACTCCGTCATTCTATTAAAAGCCGGTTGTTTTGGTAATACACACCCGACCAAAATCGTAAGAGCAGTTGGAAAATGGATAGAATTGACCTTTTGCACATTTGGACCTTAATGAGGTTTTAAGTAGAGCTCCAAAATGCAAAAAGCAGGAAGGGGGAGTGAGACAAAAAGCACTTTGAAAAAGACATTTACTGAAAACAACAATGAAACTGAAATACAGTGAGGGGAAAAAGTATTTGAACCCCAGCTGATTTTGTGAGTTTGCTTACTAACAAAGAAACGATCAGTCTATATTTTCAATGGTAGCTTTATTTGAACACTGAGAGACAACAATGACAAAAAAAATACAGAAAAATGCGTTTTAAAAAGAGTTATAAATGAAGTTGCATTTCCATGAAGGAAATAAGTATTTGATCCCTTTGAAAAACGTGCTTCAGTACTTGGTGGCAAAACCTTTGTTGCCAATCACAGAGGTCAGCCGTTTCTTGTAGTTGGCCACAAGGTTTGCACACATCTCAGGGGGGATTTTTTGGCCCTCTCCTCTTTGCAGATCCTCTCCAAGTCATTAATGTTTCGTGGCTGATGTTTGGCAACTCCAACCTTCAGCTCCCTCCACAGATTTTCTATGGGATTAAGGTCTGAAGACTGACTAGGCCACTCCAAGACCTTAATATGCTTCTTCTTGAGCCAATCTTTTGTTGCCTTGGCCGTGTGTTTGGATCATTGTCATGCTGGAATACCCAACCACGACCCATCCCACCCAACACTTGACAGTACATGGCCCCATCCATCCTCCCTTTGATGCGGTTCAATTGTCCTGTCCCCTTGGCAGAAAAACACCCCCAAAGCGTAATGTTTCCACCTCCATATTTGACGGTGGGGACGGTGTTTTTGGAGTCATAGGCAGCTTTTCTCCTCCTCCAAACACGGCGAGTTGAGTTGATGCCAAAGAGCTCAATTTTGGTCTCATCTGACGACAACAGTTTTACCCAGTCTTCCTCTGAATCAGTCAGATGTTCAGTGGCAAACTTCAAACATGCCTGTCACCTTCTCACCCAGCTGCTTGGCGATGGTCTTGTAGCCCATTCCAGCCTTGTGTAGGTCCACAATCTTGTCCCTGACATCCTTGGAAAGCTCTTTGGTCTTGGCCATGGTGCAGAGTTTGGCATCTGGATTGATTGATTGGTTCTGTGGACAGGTCTCTTTTATACAGGTAACGAGATGAGAGGGCTGCCAATGTCAGATCGTTACCTGTACAAGATCCACCTGGGAGCTAGAGATCTTGCTGAAGGCTACAGGATCAAATACTTATTTCCTTTATGGAAATGCAAATTAATTTATAACACTTTAAAAAGCATTTGTATGGATTTTTTTAGTCATTGTTGTCACACAGTGTTAAAATAAAACAACCATTGAAATTATAGACTGATCATTTCTTTGTTATTGGGCAAACTCAGCTGGGGTTCAAATAGTTTTTTCCCTCACTGTAGGTTGTTTATCAGCTGATCAAAAAATGACACAAAACTCTACAAACCATAGCAAAATAGTGCATGGGAACATTGCTCCAAGTGGTGAAGATGGCTTCACGAAGGGCATTGACTGTCTGGAACTGATGGCCATTTTATAAACTTCCCTTGCCATCCATCCCCAAATGTCCTCTATGAGATTTCAATCAGGGGAACATGCAGGATGGTCCAAAATAGTGATGTTATTCTCCCTAAAGAAGCAAGCATTGTGAACTGCAGCGTTGTCGTGGTGAAAAACCCAGCTGGTCAAGAGGTAATCCTGCTGCAACATCTGCACGCAACCAGCCTCCGTCTAATCACCCTGCACCACCTGAAGCTCCCGTGTTCCACTGAATGAAAAAGCACCCCATTTTATGATGGACCCCCCCCCTCCTCCACTGTGCCGGGTAGAAAACATCTCAAGTGGGATCTCCTTGTCACACCAGTAGTGTTGGAAGCCATCTGGACCTTCAAGGTTACATTTTTTTTCATGAGAGAAACAACTTTTTTCCACCTTTCAATGTCCCATTATTGATGATGCTCCCTGGCAAAGCTTGAAAAAAGCATGTAGTGCTATTGCTTCAGTATGCATATTTTAAAACTAATACGCCGTATTGAACCACGGAACAGCAGCCAATTATATATAAAATATTCATATATTTTGGGAAATTTGAAGTGCGACGTGGCACTGCGACCGCACTAGCGGGAAATGTTCCTGATTTCTTATTCGTTTGCATACCTAAATGTTTCAGATTACCAAATGGACGGATGGATGGAGCACAAAATGCATTTTTAAACCCAACTTTTTATTACCAAGCGACAAGAAAATCCAAACCGACGTGGACTTGCGTGGAAATGTGATCGGCGTCCTTAGCGGCAACAACTGCAATCAAGCGTTGGTCGTAACTTGCAATGAGCCTCTTGCAGCCCCGTGGGGGAGTTCTGGCCCGCTGTTGCTGTCATTCAGCCACAATGGAGGGCGTGCAGGGCCATGTAGGTACATAGGAGTAAATAATAAAACGTTTCATATAAAAACTGCATTTTGGGTTCAGTTGTGTTGCCATACACCAACATGCCGAAATAAAAAACCCAGAAAGGGGGCAAACACATTTGCACACCACACTATGTCCAGGCCAGTTGTTGGAGGAAAAAAGTTTTGGTTTCTAAGTATTTACCATTCCAGCTGTGCCTTCCTTTTTTTAGCTGCTTCAACTTTCCAAGTAACTTTCCTCATGTCTCCTCCCGGCGAGAATAAATATTTCATACATTGCTGGAGGCCTTCCCGGCACGTGCTGTAGCCAAGGTGAGATGATGGCAGAGGAAGTCCCTAGAAGAGAGGATGTGGATGCAGAACAAGCTAACATTTACCGCAACGGTCCATCCATCCATCCATTTTCCACCTCTTATCCGGGTCCGGGTCGCGGGGGCAGCAGCAACAGTCCAGTCCAGTCCAGTCCATCTTATCCTTTATCCACCTGTCTTGTAGGGCTTCGCTTTTAATGTGAGCAAATAAAAGCTTATCTGAACTCTACATCAGGCGTCGGGAACCTTTTGGGCTAAGAGAGCCATAAACGACACAGATTTTTAAATGTATTTTTGTGAGAGCCGTATTCTATTTTTTGAAAAGTGAGTCCAACCAGAAGTGTGCCAACAATTTTCAAAGATAATAAGTCTCTGAATTGGTTAGATGAAAGTGCTGAGGTTTTATAGTTGAAATGTTATTTTTAACACTGTGCTTCCTGTCATGTTTTACTTTCAAAGGTCAGCAAAAATACATTATAAAGCAAAAATTATATTCTTAATTGTACTATTATGAATTTATTTCCAAATTAATTTTTCCCCAATCTAATATTCCAAAAATTGCAACGGTATATTGTTTTGTTTGTTTTTTAATGTTGCGACATTTAAAAAATAAAAATGAACTCTGTTACTAAATGAATTAAAATTATTTTTACTCATAATACTATTAGTTTTTTCTCTTAATATTTTGACTTTCTACTCATAAAATTACAGGAATTCTTTCCATTTCTGCTTTTTTTTTCAACTTGTCTCATAATTATGAGTTTATTCTCCTAATATGATCACCTTTTCCACAACCTCATTTTCCAAAAATGACCACTTTTTTTCCTAATATTTTGACTTTATTTTTTTGTAAAATTACTTCTCATTTTTAAATTTTTGCTAGTTTATTAGATTGTGCCGCGAGGCAATAAATCACTCAGACTGCAGTTCGAGCACCCCTGTTGTTTTATATATTTTAGGAAAAAACTAAATTAAAATAAATAAATGTTATGGTGTTTAGAAACGTCGGAGAGCCACATGTGCTCATCGAAATAGCCACATCTGGCTCCCGAGCCGTAGCTTCCCCACCCCTGCTCTACATGATATATTCGAAGGTGTTACAACACTGCCTCCGGAGGCACAGCATTGCATTGCAAGATGCAGAAAACTACATTTTGGATTGTCACAAAACTGGTACCGCAATTGAGATTTCAACACAGGACATCTGTTTTCCCCCCAGTTTTAGTTAGGACGTTTTTAAAAATCATAGATTCAATCATTCAAAGCACAACTGTTTCCTTTGAGCTGATGTTATTATCCAAAACCTGATGTTTAGGTACATACATTGTACTTAATACAGCGTTACACAATTGGAAGATGCCCGGTGGCATACATAGTTGCCGTCTATGAACACGCAGCTTTAGTTTTATACTAAAATTGGGTAATTTTGTGGTATTCCAATCACATAACATGGATAAAAGTGTCCATGAACGTTTGCAGGAATATCATGTAAGAAGTTTTATTATTGTGGTTCCCCACTTAGCATTTGCGGCCCCGCATATTCAGATTTCTGATCTAATAACTTGTGAGTAAACCGGACTGTGCATGCTTTGTCTCTCTGAACATTTTTCACCAAAAAACCCCATCTCTTTCACCCTGAGTCAGTACTCATTTATAAATATGTGATAATAAAGCACAAATGGTGATAAGATGTATTACTGGAATTGCATATCAGAAATTGGCATGCATCTTTTACCAGGACCTCCTAACCTTCATTAAGTCACATCTTCCATCTCGTCACGCGGACCCCCTATACTCTGTCCGCCAGGCACGGCCTGACTGTGACAGACAGCTTCCAGCAGCGGCCCGCATGGTTTCACACCTCGGCTGGCCTCTGGCTGCAGACGGCGGCCCGAGGAAACCACAGGCCACCAGGCTGGCGCCAGCTTGCACGGCTCAGAGCGAGGCAGTCAAGCCCAATCGATAGCTCTGCATTTCCTGTCCATTTGTTCAGGTCTCTTCATTAATAATTACTGATCGGCGGACCTTAAATGTTCTGGCTGGCTGGGCCAAGAGAAGAGGCTGTGACCTTTCCCTGCCCCTGAGTTGACTTGAATCACATAAACAGGCACAGGCGCAGACATATAAAGGCGACGTAGATGGCGTTGCTGATACGGTAACGTGTGTCCTCCCTTCCCGTGGGACGGACTACCATGTCAAACTGCATTTCCAAACCTAACCATTTTTCGCACTTCTGTTAACGTATTTGGTAGCGCCTGGCTGGTGTCACTTTGGCATCAGTAGCTTTTTACGGGAAAGGAATAAAGTGTCCATGAATATGTTCATTCATCCGGGTCATTGGGTTCTCCGGGAACTGAATCGGTCACAAGCGGACTGTTCGGGTTGTCTCATCCGAGGAGGTTTCATCGGTTCGTGCTCAACGACTAGGTAGGACAGCTCTAGTTTGAGGGGATAAGGTAGAAGTAGTGCAGAGGCCTCTGGTGGTGTTGCACTGCAAAAAAGTGAATCCAGACTTTATCTCTTAAAGGGGGGCGCTGCAAAAAAAAGTTGGGGAACCACTGCTTTAGGGCATGCTCCTCTCCAGCGGTTATCTGCAGCTGTGTGTTGGGACAGTACATCCAAGGAAAACTGCACTTTTTTTGGTAATTTAGCCCATCATCCACAATCCTTATGCACGACATGAACATATTCTATATGTCTCTTTTCTGTGCGTTCTAAAGATAAAAAAACAGATTAAAAAAACAGCTCATCATTGTTATTATTATTGTGTATATGTTACCACAGATGTACCCTTCACTGCATGTATTGCATGTTTTTTAAGGTGTTTTCAAAGCCGTCTTTGCAGGCGGCACAGGTGCGTCCCAGTGCGAGCAGGACCGAGCTGTCTCTTTTCATGTTCTTATGTCTTTAGAACGCAGAGAAGAGAGAAAGACATGAGTGCATGCACCTCACAGCGCAGATAAGAACATGAGGTGTGTTCACAGACATTAAGTAATTATATAATCACCCAATTTTATTCCCCCAAGCAAAGACCTGCGACCCACAGAAAAGGGCTCTGCAATCCACTTTTGGGGCCCGACCCTCCAGTTGAACCCCATTGTTCTAACCTAATAAACTTGGCAATAATAAACAGGTTTCAAATGTGGGCCAAAACCGGAGATACCTCACGGCGTGAGGATGTAAGGTAGTTTTACTTTGGGGATTTTAAAAAATGACGCTGTTGCGGAACATGATGTTTATCCAGTCCATCAGAGAGCAACTGGCTTGATTAATTCTTTGTAAAATGTTTTTAATTCGATTTTTTAAAGTCATGTCATCGCCTCTGCGGCGCTCATCTGCTGGCCCCGTAGTAGCACCAATCCCCACTCTGTGTGTGTGTGTGTGTGTGTGTGCATTTCAGTGAATCCAGGTCAGAATTTGGTGACGGCTGAGGCGATGTTTTCCAATGCGGATCGAGCCTCGGAGGAGGGGAAAGCCTGGATGGCCTCCAGAGCCCGGTTGCCATGGTAACTGCACAAGTTGACCGCCGAGCTCACGCCGTTCTCCGATTTCACCGTTGCCGCGAGCTGTTAAGAGATCAAAACACACATTGACTTGTCTCACGTTTGTGTCACTCCTTTTGCTGTCCAGCTGGAAGCGAACCAGCACGGCACGGGAACCAAACTTATTGTAGCGCGGCATCGGCGAACCACTACACAAAACAGTCATGGACGTTATAACCTCACACACACAAAACATGATTGCTTACATACATTTGTCACTACCTTCTACTTCCAGTGCAGTTATTTTTGTTTCTCATTTCAACGGGGCAGCATGAATATTTACATAGACAAAAAGGCCAAGTATGAGGAATGTAGAAATGTAAGCTCTTTAGTTCACATCGCGATTTGGACGTCTCTCCGTGCCTGCTGCTGATGCTGTGGCAGTTCTTTTAGCTCATAAATTCTAGAGGTGCTAAGCCCTGTGGGCATTTCTTCTTCAAGAAAAGAGCAGCTTCTCAGCTCGGCCTCACCCTGAGTGCATATTTCTGTCTGGACACTTGTTTGTAAGTTCACTTCACGGTGTCTGCTTTGCAAACTTGCCAAATATCAGCCATTCTTCCTTCACTACGTGTGATGCGGTACATGCACACGGTTATTCCTTCCACTCCTGCTGTGACTACTCCATGTAACACACCTAACACTGCATGCACAACCGTGTGAAAATGGATTTATTTTGTTTTGCTACGCTTATTCATACAGCTGTATGAATGTCATTGTCATTTTCTGCACAGGATCAATATGAGCATTTATCTAAAGGTGATGTCATTTGCAACAAATTTGCTCATTGAATAAAATATATTGAAGAAAGATTAGTTATCCTTAATTTGATGGCAAAAAACCCCCATAGTAATATGAATCACTTTTATTGCCAGTGGTTTAGACATTAATGGATGCGTGCTGAATTGCTTGGAGGGGACAGTAAATTCACACTGATAATCAAGCTGTACAAATGTGTCATTTCTTCAGCATTATCCTGGTCTCGATGTTGTGTGTCAAACTTTAGTCTCTTTATTTTTTTATTAGTAAGGTTTTCCTTTGCATGCCTCCCACGACAATCAGACTTGCGTCGTCTTTATGATGGTGGATGCACGTACTTCCCTTTCGGTCCTGTGATGATTGGGGTTTCTGCAAAGTTCTTCCAGTTGCTTTACTTCAGGGGTGCGATATCGTTCAATATTTCAACATGTTCTCTTTCAAGTGTGGCCTTGATGCACTTTCGTAAGGTTGCATATTTAATTTTATGCATCAAATATCCAAAAATTATATATAATAAAACATCAAGCTGCTTTGGACACCCCTGTTTTATGTGATCTGCTCTTATACTGTGGTTACTTAATTGTTTGGCGATCCGCTCAGTCGATGTTCCCGCCCTCACCTACGGTCGTGAGCCAGGAGAGCCCTCAGGGCAGATTTAGGATATGTCTCACAGCTGACTTGAGAAAAACCTCTTTGTCCACCCAGTGGAACTGGAAGAGGTGGCAGGTGACCAGGAAGTTCCCTACTGAGACCACTGCCCTCGCAACCCGCTCGCACGGTATACCCACACACAGTATATTAATAACACGACAAGACACCCGGCATAATGTAACCAAAAAAACGAGGGAATATTTTAAAACGACGCTAATCAAGGTTCAACAAAGGTATATATGTAAAGATAATGCCTTGCATTATTAGAATGAACATTTCAGCTTATTCTCTTTACATTGTGCCTTTTTTTGCTTTACTTTTGCTGTTTTTTTGTTTTTGTTTGGATTTCCACTATGTCCTGAGGGCCAACAAAAAACAAAGGGCCACGCTTTGGGCACTCTTGATGTAGAAAGTCAACTCAAAATGACAGATTTTAAACTTTGCAGGCTCAAGGTCATAACCCCCGTCGCATCATTTCTCCTCCCGTGAAAACTTCTGCCCATGTGCCCTTTGTCGCTGAAGGAGATTGCCCCACAACGCGTCTTCGAGCCTCGGTGTCTCCTCCACAAATAGGCCTTGGTAACTAATCTATCCTGCTCTGGTTTCAGACAGGACTAGATAACCCTCCCAAACATCATCAAACCCCTCCTCTGGAGCATCCCACTCTACTTGCAATGCACGGTTCCCCTCTTCTTCTTCTTCGTTTAATGCACTGACATTGAAAGTTAATTTCTTAACTTTGATTGCAGTAAAATTGCACAGTAGCTCTTTTGTGGCTTCACAGTATGTTGTTTGTTTTACTTTAGAGGTTCTTATTTTAAGATCAAATAATCAATCATGCGTACCTTTGAATAATCAAGTTGGTTTCTTGTTTTGGCCTGAAGAAAAAGGAAAGGACAAGTAAGGTAATAGTAGTAGCAGTCACAGCAAAAAAATCTTATCAAGTTTCTCCACTTGGTGTCACGGGCCAGCCTCACAGTACCTGACGAAGTTGCTGCTGCCATCGCTCCTGGCCAACAATGTGACGGTGGAAAACCACGGGGGCGGCGCTAAAGCTGAAGGCCACGTGCTCTTCCATGCTGCTCTTCACAAATGGCTGCAGATCAGAGTTAAGCTGGGAGAGGAAAGCGGGGCAGTTTAACTAAGTCCATCGGTGACATTTGGAATGATGCTAAGTTACACTGCAGGTGACTTTGTTAAAGAGCAGCATGACGGACAACACACTAAATTTCTCTTTGAGATGAATAAAGTATCTACCTACCATGAAAATGGAGCTTCCGAACGACTCATTTCAATATCAACCCAAGCTGGAATCTCCTGTAGTTACACAGGCCTTGAGATTGCCAGCTACAGAAAGAACAGGGGGAATTTAAAATATCACTGCGGTGGACCCCCGATCCACCGCAGAAATAGGGTCCAAAAGGTGTGTATACCATTTTACAAGAACATGACTGTTAATAAACTTAAGAGGTAAACGGTAAGGCTGATGATAAAACAAATAGAAACATAGCAAAAGCATCAAAGGGTTTTTACAGCATCAAATAATCTGCCATGGGGCCAAATAAAGTTGTGAGTGCCAGCAGTTTCATAAAGAAGATGAGAAACACTATTAAAATCGATGTCGGATGTACGGGAAGTCCTCAACAAAAAATTCCATTTGTCATTTATAATTTGTCACACTGTCCTCTGCATCTCCTCCATGAAACACCACCTTATTGTGGCGGAGGGTTTGAGTGCCCGAGTGATCCTAGGAGCTACGTTGTCGGGTGCTTTATGCCTCTGGTAGGGTCTCCCAAGGCAAACAGGTTCTACGTGACGGGCCAGACTAAGAGTGATTCAGAAGACCCTAATGAAGAATATCAAGAGGAGTGACCGCACCTCACCCAGATGTGGGACACCGGGGCCTCACCTTGGAGCCAGGCCTGGGGGAGGGGCTCGCAGGGGAGCGCCTGGTGGCCAGGTCTAGCCCGAATCAGGAACACGGGAACTCCCCCCGCCGACCCACCACCTGCAGGGGCAAGCATAAGGGTCCAGTGCAATGCGATTTGGGCAATGATCGAGGGCGGGTGTCCGGGCGACCTGGTCTTTGGCGGCCAAATCTGGTTCTTGGGACATGGAATATCACTTCTCTGGTAGGGAAGGAGCCTGAGCTTGTGGAAGAGGCGGAGACATTCCGACAGGATATAGTCGGACTCACCTCAACCCACAGTTTGGGCTCTTGAAACAAATTCCTTGAGAGGGGTTGGACCTTGTTGTGCTGGAGCATTCACACATATAGTATTCTGCACCATTTTTCATCTATTTATGGAGAGGCAGCCAGCTCGTGTTGGCTTATTAATAGCCCCCCGGCTTGGTGCCTCTGTGCTGGAGTCATCCCCGGTGAACGAGAGGGTTATTTCCCTACGCCTTTGGGCTGGTGAAAGGGTCCTGACTGTGGTTTGTGCGTACGCGCCGACCGGCACTTCAGAGTACCCAGCCTTCTTGGACTCTATCAGAAAGGTTCAGGAGAGCACCCCAGCTGGTGACTCGATAGTTCTACTTGGAGACTTCAACGCCCATGTGGGCAATGACAGTGTGACTTGGAGGGGCATGGTTGGGAGGAACGGCCTCCCTGACCTGAACCCGTGTGGTGTGTTGTTGCTGGACTTCTATGCGAATCACAGTTTGTCCATAACACCATGTTCGAACATAAGGATGTCCATAAGTGCACTTGGCACCAGGACACCCTAGGTCGCAGGTCTATGATCGACTTTGTGGTCATATCATCAGACCTGCGTCCGCATGTTCTGTACACGCGGGTGAACACAGGGGCTGAGCTGTTAAATGACCACCACCTGGTGATAAGTTCGATTAGATGGCGGAGAAGGACGCCGGACAGACCTGGCAGACCCAATTGCGTAGTGAGGGTGTGCTGGGAATGTCTGGCAGAGTCTCCCGTACGTTGAGTCTTCAACTCTCATCTCCAGCAGAGCATCGCCTGCATCTCGAGTGAGGACCGGGATATTGAGTCCGAATGGGCTGTATTCCGTGCCTTCATTGCTGAGGCAACCAGTTGTAGTTGCGGCCACAAGGTGGTCGGTGCCAGTTGTGGCGGCAAGCCCCGAACCCGATGGTGGACACCAGGGTTTAGGGCTGCTGTCAAGCTGAAGAAGGAGTCCTATCAAGCATGGATGGCTTGCGGGACTCCTGAAGCAGCTAACAGGTACTGGCAGGCCAAGCGGCACGCAGCTTCGGCAGTGGTCGAGGCAAAAAGTCGTGTGTGGGAGGAGTTCGGTGAGGCTATGGAGCACGACTTTCGGTCGGCCTCGAAGAGGTTCTAGCAAACCGTCCGACACTTAAAGGGGAAGCAGCCCCCAGTTCACACTGTTTACAGTGCGGACGGGAACTTGCTGACCTCGACTGAGGATATAGTCGGTGGAAGAAATACTTTAAGGCCCTTCTCAATCCCACTGACATACCTTCGGTAGAGGAAGCAGCGTCTGAGGATACGTACGTGGACAGTTCTATCACAGTGGCTGAGGTAATTGGGGTAATTATAAAACTCCCCAATGGCAAGGCTCCGGGGGGTAGACGAGTTTGGCCCTGAATTCCTCAAGGCTCTGGGTGTTGGGGGACTGTCTTGGTAGATACGCCTCTACAACATTGCATGGAACTCGGGAACAGTACCTATGGACTGGCAGACCGGGGTGGTGGTCCCCATTTTTAAAAAGTGTGACCAGAGGGTGTGTTCCAACTATAGGGGGATCACACTCGTCAGCCTCCCTGGGAAAGTCTACTTCAGGGTGCTGGAGAGAAGTGTACGACCGTTAGTCAAACCTCGGTTACAGGAGTCGCAATGTGGTTTTCTTCCCGGTCGCGGAACACTGGACCAGCTCTACACCCTTGCGAGGGTACTGGAGGGTATGTGGGAGTTTGCCCAACCGGTCTACATCTGCTTTGTAGACTTGGAAAAGGCATTCGACCATGTCCCTCATGGTGCCCTGTGGGGGGTGCTCAGGGAGTACGGGATTGGTGGCCTGCTACTACGTGCCATTCGGTCCTTGTACAACCGAAGCAGAATGCTGGTTCGCATTGCAAGCAGTAAATCGGGCTTGTTTCCGGTGAAAGATGGCCTCCGCCAAGGCTGCCCTTTGTCACTGATTCTGTTCATAATTTTTTCCTCGGCGCAGTCAAGGCGTTGTGGGAATCCAGCTTGGTGACCTTAGGATTTCGTCTCTGCTATTTGCAGACGATGTGGTCCTCATAGCCTCCTCACCCTGTGACCTTCAGCGTTTACCGGAGCAGTTTGAAACAGAGTGTGAAGCTTCTGGGATGAGACTCAGCACCTCCAAATCCGAGGCCATTGTTCTCAGTCGGAAACGGGTGGACTTGCCTCAGGTGAAGGAGTTCAAGTATCTCGGGGTCTTGTTCACGAGTGAGGGACGGTTGGAGCGTGAGGTCGACAGACGGATCGGTGCAGCGTCAGCAGTAATGCGGTCATTGGACCGGACCGTCGTGGTGAAAAGACAGCTGAGCTGGAAGGCAAAGCTCTCTGATTACCGATCGATCTACGTTCTCACCCTCACCTATGGTCATGAGTTATGGTTCATGACCAAAAGAACGAGATCGCGGATACAAGTGGCGGAAATGAGTTTCCTCCATAGGGTGGCTGGACTCACCCTAAGAGATAGGGTGAGTAGCTCGGCCATCCGGGAGGAGCTCAGAGAAGAGCCGCTTATCCTTCACATCGAGAGGAGCCAGTTGAGGTGGCTCGGGCATCTCGTCCGGATCCCTCCCGGGCGCCTCCCTGGTGAGGTGTTTTGGTCATGGTGGCCAAACCTGCCTGTCACAGCCTGATCCCGTCAGATCTCAGAAGCTAAGCAGGGCAGGGCCTGGTCAGTACTCTGATGGGAAACCTCAGAAGAACACCAGGTGCCACAGTAGGAGGAAATAAACTTTCCTTGTGCCCTTAGGCAAGGCACTTCACCCACATTGCCTAGTATGAAAGTGGTGTGTGAGTGAGTGTGGGGGGTGGTCGGAGGGTTTGATGGCGCACACTGGCAGCCTCGCTTTCCGTCGGTTTGCCCAAGGGCAGCTGTGGCTACATAGCGGCTTACCATCACCAAGTGTGGTGTGAATGAATAATGATGACCGCAATGTAAGCGCTTTGAGAGTCTTTGATAAAGCGCATAACAAGTGTAATTCATTATTATATTATTATTATTATGCCTGGCCGGGAGAAGGCCCCAGGAAAGACCTAGGACACGCTAGAGGGACTATGTCTCACAGCTGGCCTGGGAACGCCTTGGTGTCCTCTCGGTGGAGCTGGAAGAGGTCGCCGGAGACCGGGAAGTCTGGNAGGAGTTCAAGTATCTCGGGGTCTTGTTCACGAGTGAGGGACGGTTGGAGCGTGAGGTCGACAGACGGATCGGTGCAGCATCAGCAGTAATGCGGTCATTGGACCGGACCGTTGTGGTGAAAAGACAGCTGAGCTGGAAGGCAAAGCTTTCTGATTACCGATCGATCTACGTTCTCACCCTCACCTATGGTCATGAGTTATGGTTCATGACCAAAAGAACGAGATCTCGGATACAAGTGGCGGAAATGAGTTTCCTCCATAGGGTGGCTGGACTCACCCTAAGAGATAGGGTGAGGAGCTCGGCCATCCGGGAGGAGCTCAGAGAAGAGCCGCTTATCCTTCACATTGAGAGGAGCCAGTTGAGGTGGCTCGGGCATCTCGTCCAGATCCCTCCCGGGCGCCTCCCTGGTGAGGTGTTTTGGGCATGGTGGCCAAACCTGCCTGTCACAGCCTGATCCCGTCAGATCTCAGAAGCTAAGCAGGGCAGGGCCTGGTCAGTACTCGGATGGGAAACCTCAGAGGAACACCAGGTGCCACAGTAGGAGGAAATGAACTTTCGTTGTGCCCTTAGGCAAGGCACTTCACCCACATTGCCTAGTATGAAAGTGGTGTGTGAGTGAGTGTGGGTGGTGGTCGGAGGGTTTGATGGCGCACACTGGCAGCCTCGCTTTCCGTCGGTCTGCCCAAGGGCAGCTGTGGCTATATAGTGGCTTACCATCACCAAGTGTGGTGTGAATGAATAATGATGACCGCAATGTAACCGCTTTGAGAGTCTTTGATAAAGCGCATAACAAGTGTAATTCATTATTATATTATTATTATTATGCCTGGCCGGGAGAAGGTTCCAGGAAAGACCTAGGACACGCTAGAGGGACTATGTCTCACAGCTGGCCTGGGAACGCCTTGGTGTCCTCTCGGTGGAGCTGGAAGAGGTCGCTGGGGACCGGGAAGTCTGGACTTCCCTACTGAGACTGCTGCCCCCGCGACCCAGACAGGCTGAAGAAAATGGAATGGAATGGAATGTCCTCTACATGTTAAGCTAATTATTCTCTATAAAATTTATTCTTGTTTATGTTTTTGGGTGTCAGGAAGAAATGAGTTGGATTAAAATCTAAAATGTTGAACCAACCTTGTGACCTAGAGACAGGTGTTTGCCATACTTGTATGCCAATCTTTGGGACTTCTTGTCGTGTTGGGCTAGCTCCATGGCGGCCTGGCAGCTCTTGGCCAACAGCGCTCCGTGAGACAGGAATGTCTGCTCCTCCCACGTTGCCGTGTCCACGCCAGCAGTGAGGGTATTCTCCTACAAGAGTCACAGATGTGACTGCACGGATGTCAAATTCTCACTGTCCAACAATGACCAAGGATAACATGGCTGGGACAACTTGAAATGTTAAAGTTAGTCTACTACAATGTAAAGTTGAGAAATACACACACAAAGACAGCGAATGCTATACGAAACACACGCATAATTGAAACAACCAAGATCTATGAATATACATTTTCAAGTATCTACAAGTAATACTACTCCTGCATTGATGAAAAGTTGACGACTAGGCATTGCTTGCTGGAAGCTTAGGGTTACAGTATGTTGTTATTGGGCCTGTCACCATAATCAATAAATCAATTAGCTGCACGATAAATAAAGACAAACTTGATCATTTTGCCGGCCTGGTTATATTGACATGTGCATGCGTGGTGGATTTCCTCTTCTCTCTCTCTCTCGCAAACAGGCTGGATGACAAGAGAGTTCACTCTGTGCATCTGTCTCAACACCTGGGCGTGTTGGTTCTATAGCAGAATAAACAAAGTAAAAAATTTTATAAATTGTGATTTTTTTCAAGGCGACCTTGAGTGCCTTGAAAGGCGCCTAACAAATAAAATGTATTATTATTATTATATTATTATTTTGTACGCTAACCGGAAAATGTACGCAAAACAATGATAACCTGGATATACACTAACAGAGGTACCACTGTATATATTTTTTTAAATGGGCAAAGCATTTTGAAGCTTATTTTGCACTGGAAGTCACTGTCTGCTTGTCTTAAAGGAAAACAGTTTTTTTTTTTTTTTAATTTCCATCCGCAATCCTTATGTGAGACATGAACACATACAACATGTCTGTTTTTTCTGTGCGTTCTAAAGCTATAAAAACAAATAAGTGACAGTGATGGGATCCACATATGCTGCCTACAGAGACTGCTATTAAAAAACCTCGAAAAAGGTTTTACGGTTTTATATTCAAGCTGTGACCGTGTAGTAACAGGTGCATTCATGAAAACACGAAATACTTACAAGTATTTTGGTCATTGCTGGAACTAACTGGGACGCATTGATTTCACACAGCAGCATAGAAGCCACCTACACCTAGTACACACTCCAAATGAAAACAGCACTGTTGGCATCTCAACACCTTACCAAAAGGTAGTGGTCTGAGGCCTTGTAAGTGTGACGCTGTAGCTAGCCGGTGTGTTGTGTCAACGCGCCAGTCACATAGTTTGATGGAGTAACAATGCTAATAATAATAACAAAATTGCTGTAGCTTGGTTAATATGCATGTCACATTATATGCAAATGGAGCGCTGTTGGCCCTTTTTGGAGACTTTTTCAGACGACTTTACAGGCGTAATAAGTACGTCTCATAAGTGCAGTAATGAGCTGTCTTTTTTTTTTTTTAATCTGATATTATATATTTAAAACACACAGAAAAGAGAAAGATGTTAATGTCTCACTTAAAGATTGTGGAAGATGGGCAAAATTCACCCAAAAATGCAGTTTATTTTAACGCTGCGTATTCTAGACAGGAATTAGTTGACTTCAAGACTTCAATTTCTGCAGAAATTACCCCTTTGGGTCTCACATGTTAGGTCTTTTTAGAAGAGTAATAACACGGTGAACCGGGAATTACTGGTAACCAGTTGTTCAACATAGACAGGTTCCTGTCCAGGACTTAAGCAGGTGCCACTCTTAGATTCTCATCGTCTGTAATAGTTACCTCATTGACTGGTGAGGGTCTATGCTTACAATGTTCTAGTTCTCCATGTCAAAAGGATCATTTTTTGTTATCACTCTTTACATGTGCATTCCTTCCATTAACTACAAATACAGATAGTTACAGCTGCACGGTGGTCGAGTGGGTAGCACATTGGCCTCACAGTCAGGAGGTTCAGGGTACGAATCTCCATTGGGCATCTCTTTGTGGAGTTTGCATGTTCTCCCTGTGCGTGCGTGGGTTTTCTCCGGGTACTACGGTTTCCTCCCACATTCCAAAAACATGCATGTTAGGTTAATTGCCGACTCTACATTGTTCATCGGTATGAATGTGAGTGTGAATGTTTGTTTGTCTATATGTGCCCTGCGATTGGCTGGCGACCGGTCCAGGGTGTACCCCGCCTCTCGACCAAAGCCAACTGGGATAGGCTCCATCATACCCGCAACCCAAATGAGGATAAGCAGCACAGAAAATGAATAAATGGATAGATAGTTACTATATTTACCTCATTGTTGTTGGAATTCTCATAGTAGATTCCTTGAACTAAATCTCCGATGGCACTGGAGATCAGTTCAACAACCTGTAGAACAAAACAAAATAAAAATAAAGCAAAGCATCCTCCAACTAATGTCCTTTCAGAGAAGGTCAAGAACATAAATGACATGGCACTTTACTGGCACAGTGACACCTTGCGACAACACAATGCTATCCCGGCTGGCTAGTGACTAGCCTCACCAATACTCGCCTTCAACCTGTGTTGCCAATTTGGCGATTTTGTTGCTAGAGCTGGCGACATTCCAACCAGCCTGGATGACATATTTTCTCAAAAGCGACTAGCGACAAATCTAGTGACTTTTCTGGTGGAGTTTTTCTGGTATTGTGAAAGCATGTTATGTTCTGCATTTTGTATTCTCTGGGGTGCTGTTGACACGTCCGCCCCGCCCAAAGGCAGTCACAAGTCGGCAGTGTACAGTTTCGGTGGCACACAGAGCATGATGTGGAGCTCTACGCATTGAAAACGCAAATGAATCACGCATGCACGAGCCGCGATGCTGCGGGGTGGAGCTCGCCCTGTTTTACACAGGGAGATCTAAAATGCAAATATTTCTTAATCATCAGTAAGCTGGGATAAAAGAGGCAGAGGTGTTTACTGTGTTAATACTTTATCGTTAGTCGTTTGCTTCTCTTAATTTGTTAATTGCAGTGGAGCATCTTACAATTCTTTTGGTAAATGTAAATAATTGATAAGCCTTCTGTATTGCCTTTTTATTTGGAAGCTCAGTTGCTATTACATATACAGTGGTACCCCGGGATAAAAATGCTTCGGGATACAAAAAGACCTTTCAGATTTTGCTTCGGGTTACGGGAATGTGTTCACTTTACGAAAGGTTGTCGATCTTCTCAAAACTTTTGGCAAACTTTTTGCATTTTTCGAATTGACCGTATTTTCCGCACCATAAGCCACCATACGGTCTACGAAAAAAGGCAAAAAAGCAAAACAGTGAGTTTAGTTGAACTTTCTTCTACATTTAACAATACACCCACTGTAGTTTTTAATCACTCTTCTCCGACAAATCCATCCTCATCTTCTGCATCTTGAACAGCTGGGCAATTTTGCCGTCAAACATGCCGGGTTCCCTGTCATCATTGTCGGTCGCCAGTCTCGTACCTTCGCCCAGGCATCCAAAATCCATTCACATATGGTGGCGTAACTTGCTCAGCGCTGGGCAAAAGTGTTGTTTTGCAGCATACCGGTAGGATACCTACTGGAAGGCATGGAAGAGGTAAGTGTACAAACTGTACGTATTACGCAATGTTCTCCCACTGGTTTATCCCTGCCAGGGTACGTACTGTACTTTGTTGCGTAATTTTAACTCAATATACATTCTATTTCAGGTTTTACTATTACATTACATATAAGAGTACTGCAATATTCTTTATTTATACAGTATTAAATGGGCAGAACCGTGTTTTTTTCCCCCATTGTATGAGGGGTCTTCCGGGTCAGAGAAACAGATTAGACAATTTACATGTTAAATGTTGTTCGGGTTACAAAAAAAATCACCTTACAAAAAACCTTTTGGAACGACTTAATTTAGTATGGCGTGCTATAGCTGTGTTCACCAGAAGCTCAGTTGCTAGTACATATATTCGCCAGAAGCGTGTGCTACTAACAAACAACACACTGACTCATGTTAATGTGAGCGTCTGTAATTTGCTGTCCACATGTGATAATTAAAAAAAGTTCCCAATAGCCAACATGTAATGGGAGAACTTTGAGAGGCGCTGGCTGAGATAAAATATTAGTTATTTGATTTTGACGGCATTTTAAATTAACAAACCAAGAATCAAGTTTGTTAGTAGTTCTAAACGTAATTAAGGCGTTTTTACTCACTTTTTTGTCTCTCTTACTAAGTTATGCTTTTTTCCTAAAGTATTTTACAATACAATATGCAAATGACTCTGACATCATCTAGCAACTTTTAGGCCAGCCAATAGCAAATGTTCTTATTAAAAAGTTGGAAAGAATGCTCTCAAGGTCTCAGACCATTACCAACAGGTAAAGTTATGTATCAGAACCGCTGTGGTGTTTTCATTTTTGATTTAGAAAAAGTTTCGATGTTACTATGTGAAATCAATGCCCATGTACAAAAAGACGTACAACCAGCAATAAAGCCTCATTTTCAGGCGATTGCCCACTCTCATCACATGCTTTGACAGGTTTTCCCAGTGCGGGGATTGGAACACCAGTATAAATTAAACATTCAAGGGACATAATCATCAAACTTATTCATACGACTCACACAGAGGCGTGCCTTGTCTCCTTCCTTCTGCTGCGACTGTGCGCTCTGCACTACGAGGCGTTCAGGTGTGCTCGTAATTGTGAGTGTTAGGCACTAATTGTTTCACATGCCTTCTATGACAATTGGTGTGCCCCTGGGTGTACACGTACCCACTCTGGGAACCTAGGACCTACACAATGATCATCATGTGCTGCTGATGTGTGCACTGAATTGATAAGCGTCACTGAAGACATCCTTGCTGATCACACCTGAAAAATGGAGGTAAATAAGGTTGTTCAACTTTGACAAGTTAGTGAGTGAGTCCAAGACATCATCAAGTTTGCCAACGGAGGCATATGGTGCTATAATTTAAGCCACAGGTTTGAGAAATGAACCAGAAGCAAGTCTAATAATGACAATGATGAGTTCAGTCATGTATTACATGTATCAGATTTAGCTTACAACAGGATGGAATGAAACTATAAGAAGCATAATGAGATGCAACAAGCAGACATTCATTTTAATGCAATCCACAATTGCCCCCCCCCCCCCCCCCCCCGTGTCTATTGGCCTGTTTAAATATGGATACTTTATTGAAAATTTCAATGCATTTATACATGCAGTCTTTCCTGTAAGTCTCTAGCTTTCCTATGTTGTTTTGCTCCAGACTGCAGTTGCCAATTTCCTCTTACAGGGGGCATGCATGACTGCATTTTAGCTTCCAGAATCACTGCTCTTTGTTTGCTTGTCACATGAGAGGCTGATTTGAATTTTCAGAACAGCAAACATAGTATTAATTGAAGACACATTTAGTGCTCATTGAGCTCATTCCAGACATACGCAGTTCATCAGAAAAGTCTGGTGATGCTACTGCTTGCGGTGCCCTTAGGTAACCGAATCCTTTGGGGGAAAATATTGAGGAAACACAAGCTTCACGCACTGAGCCGAAAGGACAATGCGCCTACAGTGTTACTCTGGTGTCTCTGCCTGTCTTGGGAAGTGGGGGCCCGTGGGGTGGGCTTTTTTTGGAAAGTATCAGATAAGCTCTCGCTCGGCCTCGGCCTTACTCCATTCGCAAATCCAGCCGGATCGTGTTTTGCCGACAGGGTCTGCAAAAGGGAAGAAACCAGAGCTGCTGGGCGAGATTACTTTACAGTTTACACAAGTAACGGCATAGGTTACCTCTCAAGGCCATGACACCCGGCCTCCATCACATCCTCACACCATCTCAAAGCCTTAAAATGCTCTATGATTGGCAGGTCTTTATGCTAAACAAATATTACTATCATTTCAGTTGAATTTTCATGAAGGCCAGATCATAACAGTCGGCAACATTGTTTTCTTTTCTGATGCAGATTTTGTGAATGACTCAAGACCCTATTGACAAATTCCATATGAATACCTCCACCCACTCTTCTCATTGCATTACCATAATCCTCCATCCAGAGTGCACTGGTATCTCTTGTCGTTTATCCGTTGCCCCAATCCCCAAATTAGACATCTGACAAACATATGCCAGGTCTGATATCAATCTGTCAATCCTGTCCGTGGACGGGCAGGCCGAGGTTTCCCGTGTTGAGTCAAATTAAGCCACAAGCTCCTGGCAGATCCAAACGCATTGTGAGGGTCTATCAGAAAGAGTCCACTCCCACTTCTGGGAGAGCTTCGACCATGTTCTGAGGGAGGTGGGGGACATTGAGTCCAAATGGGCCATGGTCTGTGCCTCCATTGTTGCGATGGCTGATCGGGTCTGTGGCCATAGTGTGTTCAGTGCCTGTTGTGGCGGTAATCCCAGAACCCGTTGGTGGACACCAGTGATAAGGGATGCAGTCAAGCAGAAGAAGGAATCCTATTGGGCCTCTTTGGCTCATGAGACACGACAGGCAACTGACAGGTACTGGCAGACCAGGCGGTCTGCGGCTGTGGCAGTCTAAGCCCAAAACTCAGCAGTGGGAGGAGTTCAGAGGAGCCATGAAGAACGACTTCCAAAATGTGTTTTTTTCCTGGACTTGGAGAAAGCTTTTATCCGTGTTACTTGAGGAATTTCATGGGGCGTACGCCAGGAATATGCTTATCAGACCAACTGATTTGGGCTGTTTGATCCCTGTATGACCGGTGTCCGAGTTAGGTTCACATTGCCGGCAGTATGTGGGACCTGTTTCAACTGAGGGTTGGACTCTGCCCTGGGTCACCGATTCTGTTCATTACTTTTATAGACAGAATTTCTAGGCGCGGCCACGTTGTTGAGAGGTTCTGTTTGGTGGTGGCAGAATTGGGTCTCTGCTTTTTGCAGATGATGTGGTCCTGCTGGCCTCATCGAGCCTTGAGAGAAGCCAGATGAGGTGGCTCTAGCATCTGGTCAGCTCACCTCCCCAGAGGCGTCTAGGAGGCATTCAGGGCGCGTCCGACTGGTATGTGGCCTCGGGGAAGACCCAGGACACGCTGAAGTGACTACGTCTCTAAATTGGCCTTTGAAGGCTTCAGGATCCACCACGAGGAGTTGGAAAAAGTGGCCGGGGAGAGGGAAGTATAGGCCCCCGACCTCGGATAAGCAGTAGAAGATGGAAGGTTGGACAAACAAATGCAAACGTGACTTCCTGGACCGAACTACAAAATGAAGTTGATACAAAACATGAGCTGGATAATAATGTTAGGAGCTTAGAGTGAAGTCACTTCTTGAAAACAATGTCCATCATGTGGTCCACTGCTATTTTCATTAAATCCACATGTACAAAAGGAGAAAGTAGACAAAATGGCTTCATACATATAAAGTTATTAACAAAAACAAATTACGAATGACTTATAACTAACTATAATTCACACAACTGAAGCTATGTTACAACATTCATCTTTAAATAGCACGGCACAATAGCCCCTTTAAAAAGCGATTGTATGGAAAGTGTAGCTGATGAAGAGGCTGGCAAGACCGTGTGAGGTATGAAGGCAAGAATAGGTTGGGGTCATCTGATAGAGAATATACGCTGATGATAGTTTACAGCTTTCAATTAACCCTTTTATTCAATGTCCTCTCACAGCCTGAACTACATTTTTTTTTGCAGAAAACCTGAATCACTTAAATGTCACATAACCATTATTTATATGTACTTAAACCTTTCGCCAGCTAGGTGAATTTCTTTTTAAATGCCATTAGACTCAATGTTTCAAGTAAAGATATATTTTACAGAGATAGCATACCATAACACACCTAATTACATTTGATTTTGCTTGTATTTTCATAACATTTGGGTTATGAGAGTAAGCTGCACAGGAGCAGTTGTAGTCATATGAACTCATGAATACACATTTCCACCATCTGAATTTATCAGGAACTTTTCTAATTAACCTGGCATTTTGAAAAACCTTGCAGCGTCTCCACCCCAATTACTCATGTAAAAAAAAAATAAAAAAAATAGAAACCTTTTTTTTTTTTTTTTTTTTACCCCAAACCACAAAAACTTTTAAAGGACGGGCTAATGGGTGTAAGTTGGTAGAAAGATTTTCTTGTGACTTTCGCCAGACGTGCAAATGGGTGATATTAAAGGATTTTTAAACATAGTTTCTTCACAATGTTTTCCTCCATTTGTGCATACTTGCACGTAGACTTTTCTGTTTTCATATGATATTGTGGCGACCCGAGTATTGTGTATGGTTCTGAGCTGTCATTCAGGGGTTGTGCTAGAGGGGGCAGTGGTGTTTGCCTGCTACTTAGTGCCAGTCAAAGAGAGAAGATTTGCTATGTTGGACACGCTGAAGTGTGGAGTGCATCTTGCTGTAAGGTAGGCCTGTCACCATAATCAATATATCAATTAATCGCATGATAATTAAAAACAAACGTAATTTTGGCCAGCCCCATAACTTGTCATGTGCATGCGTGTTTTCTTCCTCCCACTCTACAAAACAGGCTGGATGACCAGAGGATTCACTCTGTGCATCTGTCTCAACACCCGGGTGGAGTTCGATTTTAATGACACACACATTACCTTAGTGTTGTTCAACTGGGCAAGTCCAGTACAAGCATTTGCAAGCAGGAAGTCGCCGCTCAGGACCGCCATCTTATTCCCAAACTCCATATCCTTTAATGGACCATCACAAATCGTCAATTCTTTCAAATTGACAACCCCACGATGCACCAGGAACGCCGTGTGGATCAACTCCGTTATTTCTGCCAAATTTCGCTGGCTAGGAGAGAGAAAAAATAAAAAGCATATTCTATTTTTGGTCAAACAGATTTACGCAGAGGTGTTAGAGATTTGACATTTTGAAAGCTTTTACACTGAAAGCTTTTGATTGTCACCCTTCTGGGGAAATATGCAGCATGTATGATCACCAACAATTGCATTCTCTACAAAAAATACTCAATATCCACCATAAATCACTTATCACACTATTTATTAATGTCCCATTAGACCGCCGCTTACTCTTGTTCTAAAATCAATGAAAATACATTTGCTCTGTCGGTAAGCGGTTGTGTTCAAAACCGAATATACGTTTATCATTAGCATAAAACAGTCATTTCTGATTGTGCATGTCTCTGAATAGAGCCTTCCAGGACAGCCTTAGGGAGGATATAATCAAATGTTGATTCAGTCATTGGTGGGGGATAATTAGGCTCCTTCCATATGGAGATACGGCGCTACGACAGGGGGGATTCATCCAGACAGGGTCGGGTGCCCTGATAGCCACTTACCTTTTTCTGCCACAGTGAGAAACTGATGAGCCTGCCCAGACACACACATACACACACACACATGCACGCGCGCACACAAACACCCCCCCACACGCACACACATCTTGTATATAGCCAGGTAATTGCCATTTTCAGTGTCAGTTTTTTTTCTTTTTAAAGATGTGATTAACATTAAAAATGTGATCTATTTTGCTTTTCTCAACCACACCCATTGTCAGGCTGGTTTCTATGCAGAGTCTTACAGCTTTACACAATGCTCTCCTTTGGGAAAAGTTAATATGTTCAAGCTTCAAATGTGTGGAAAAGATGTTTGACAGTTGCTTGTTATCACGGAGTCATGGGGCGGATAGAAAATCTTACCATTTTTTAAGAGGGGAAACAATAGTTAGGGAAAGAAAAACGTTCTAGCTCATTAAAACCTAAAATTCCCTGGTTGTGCATGCTGACGGCCAACGCTATCCGCTATCATTCATCGGCTTCTTGGAGTGTAAATTGCATTAATTCTTTGACTTTTCTAGTGACTCGTCTTTATTACGTGCATGAATGTACTGTCCAGTGAGCGTGCATGTCATGTTTTTGACTTGATGGATTACTTTATTTTTCTTCCATTAAGAAAGTCCTTACCTTCTGGGCCCTCCCATATAGAATGGCAAAAAAACACAATAAAGATAATAATTATTAAAAGGTATAATTTATTTAAAGTGTGTAATTGTGTGTAAATGTGTAAAAAAAAAAAAACAAAGTCAGCTGGGATAGGCTCCCGCATACCCGCGACCATAATGAGGATAAGCAGCATAGAAAATAAATGAATGAATGAATGTGTACTTCTAAGAAAGAAAATTGTAATTCACATTTTTTTGCAAAATTGTACAGCCCTAATTCAAACTATACTACAGTGTTAACATTTTCATACCAGCCCGTAGAAGCTTGCCAACAAATAAAACAAATATACAAGACCACCATCATCAGCTAGCAAGTTACCAATAGTGTTTTAAAAGAACAGATTGTACAAAAAATGTGCATATTTGGTTTTACATTTACACGTTATACTCCATAAAAACGTATTTTTTTAGGCTATACATTCAATAGTTGCTGTATTACTGGTAGTAGCTAAACTTTGTCAAATTGTTACCATTTGCTGCCAATAAACATGCGAGCAAGCGTACCCAAACTTGGAAGAGGGCAGGATACAAAGCTTTAAAAATGTTTTAGAAATGTAAATTTAAACATGGCTTATAATAAAAGTCTGAACCTGGAACAAAGAATCCACTTTGCATTAGTAGTTCATTTGAATTTAACTATAATCAGAATATGCACCTAAGTCGGTCACAATAATTGATAAAACGATTCATCAAACGATTAATTTCTAGTTGCCGCACAGGTTGGATGTCAAGAGGCTTCACGCTGCACACAGGTGAACGTTACTTTCATGTTGGATGTTGGACATTCGTGTCAGTCGCTGTTAATTTCATGTTGGCAGTTGGATATTTGGCTCCAATGCTACAGTGGTTGTCCACCCTCACTGTGCCCGCACTGTTCTCACATGCGCTCATTTACGGCGGGATGTGCTCACAAACACTAACCAGCCCTCTCCTGAACTAAACAAATCGAGGCCGCAACCGGAAACATTGGCCGGTGAGTCGGCGAAAATACTATGACAACTTTGCAAACAAACCTGAGCATGAGCTCACGTACAGCAATAGCTAGTATAAGCTAGCTGGGTTAGGTTGGTTTAGTGGCGCATGCTAATACGACTGTATGTGTGTGTGCCAGTATGAGTTGTGTTAATATAACACAGCGTTTTAGTTGGCAGATGCACATACACATTTTCAACAGACACTTCAAAACAAGAGCGGCGCATATCCTGTTTAATGGTGGTAAGCAAATACAGAGTGTTGTAAAAAATGACTTACTATTACAATTGCATCTGCAATCACTGTTAAATACTTTTGAGAAATACAGATGTATTGCTTTTGATATAATTAATGAAAAAACAGTCTCAAAAATGTCAGTAATATAGATTATCGACAATTTCTAGGACTATTTTCGCCCAGCAAAATGTGTTATCGCCTACCGGCAACATTTTTAAGCCACATTTGTATAAGAAAGCACAATGCTGTGCTTCAGCTAAACTCTCAAGGTGTGACGAGCTAGTGAATAATCACTCCAAGCATCATAATATAGGTCAAGGTATTAAAATGACAGCTAGTATGGTGTTATTGAAATGGCAACGCATTTTTATTGTCATTTTATCTTCAGTAAACGCTGTCTCATAATGATCATTAAGAACGACCAAGCAGAAAATAATAATTTGATAAAACACATACTGACTTTGAACAAAAGTACAAAGTTTAGCCTCCAGGATCTCAGCTCAGCTCTTTTTGCACTTACATCCCACACCTTATCTCTCAGTCCAGATCTGTAGCTGTGGGGCTTTGAGGGGAAAGGGGGGACAAGGGGGCCCGTGTATAAATAGCTTTGGTACCCGGTTGCATAGCAACTGATGCCATCTTGCTGAGCTGGAACGCCCCTTACCACGCCTCTCGTCCTGAGTGTTCTGTGCCATTTTCCTCCCTCGGATGTCTGCCTTACCATCAAATACAGCCTTGAAGATGTGAGTGTGACTTCAAAGAGGAGGACTGTCCGTCAGACAGTGTGATGTGTTCGGTGGCGTGCATATAAATAGAGAGTCATTCATTCTTCTGAATGTCTCTCTGCCTCATATATCTTATCTCTATGTCTCTATGTGTATGTCCTATCTACCTATCAACATAGCCATCCATCCTACCCCTGTCCATCAATCATGGCTATATTTTGGTGAATCATCAGTGTCAGGGAGCAGAGTGGGGAATCTTTTACAAATGCTGCCTGTCAGGAGGGAGGACGCCATCCCCCAGAGGTTTCAATCATGTCCCACCTTCCATCTCGCCATCAGCAGAGGTGTGCTAATGAGCCCGAGAGAGGTTAGCGGAAGAGCGCGAGGAAGCACAAATGAGGCGATCAAGTCATCCTGCATGTGTGTCTGCGTGGGAGGGGGCGGGGGGAGGGCATGTCAGGCTGTCCATCACACTAGAATGAGTGGAATGCATGTTGTAAGTGAGTGATCCGGTGTGACACAGTGACGCAAGCGCCAAGTGGTAACACAAGGTGACGGCGGAACAACCAGCGACCAAAACGGGCTGGCCAGGCTCGAGCACCTTCTCTGTAGATAGTTTGTTGCAATTCATTCTAAAATTGGGACCTTTGCACACAGACATTGCTCCACTACAAACATAAGCGTTGTGCCAGCCAGCAGTAAGAAAGAACCCTTTCACGCACCCATATTACACGTCAAGCCAAACCCAGCAGCAGTCACTTCTGGAAACCGCTTGGCACACACCAACATGCCTGTTCAGAGCCGCAGTCTGCTACCCGATGATGTGTGCAAGGCAGGCAGAAATGACCCGAGCCAAAAAGTGAGCCCTTTTACCAGCCCCAAATGTAAACTAACTAGTGCTGCAACGACTCGTCGATGAATCGATTATTAACCAATTATCCAAATAATCGACAACTATTTTGGTAATCTATTATTCATTTCATTTAGAAATGTACTATAAATATCCAGATTTTAGCTACTCTAATGTAACTTTTTTTTTATTTCCTTAGTGATCCATTAAAGCAGACATATTATCCTTCACCTTTGACTTTGGAAAAGAGCTATCAACATGTTTGCCACTTTATGATATCTTGCAAAGCAAACCACTGCAGAGATGTGTGCATAGAGCGTGCGTAATAGCATTCCCACGCAAAGTAAATTCCACACTTTTACTTGTGCTTAGAAAAATGCCGACATTTCTGCACTCTCTCCATTATCTCTTACCATGCATACACACAAAACCTACTGGTAGAACAGTGAAACTGGAGTAGGGTGTTTGTGACGTTTGTCAACTGATGGTTTATACTTTGCTACTTCAATTTCGGAGACTGAGATCTTCCTCTTCGCTATGATTTTTGGAGGGAAAACGTCCATTCATGCATTCTTAAAGGGATTGCTGCAAAGAAGCAAAAATAAAAATGTCTTTTAAAAAATCCGATTAATCGAAAAAAATAATCGACTGATTCATCGATTATGAAAATAATTGTTAATTGCAGCCCTAAAACTAACATGTGAGTTTTACTCATGAACTAAATGATGACCATATGGACTAATTGGATATTAGAAGCTAATTTACACACAAAACCTGCATAAGTCAATCCCCTAATGTCTACCAACTCCAGAAGTCCCGGTCCACTGTGTTTTTATTGCATAAAACGCCCGTATAAGTCAACAACGTTGACATACATGGTTAACTGATTTCGCCGACATCAGATTGGAGACTCAAAGGGGTCATTCCAATGAAAAATCTGTCCAATTATGGCAACATGTGTTGTGGTTTTGTCAACTTTTGATTGCTAAGTAGCGTGAAAGGACAGCAGTTACTGCTGTCTGCTTACAGTATTAAAAGGTGTATCCTAGAGCCTATCCCAGATGACTGTGGGCGACACACCCTGGACTGGTAAAATGCAAAATGGACTAATATACAAATATAATATACACTCAGAAAACATATTGAAAGACACTTTGTGCTGTGCAGTATTCTAGAGTCAATGAAACAGTAACCATGCGGTTATCTGTCAACTCTTCCAGTGCTAGTATGTGTGATTATATACTGACTATATTATGTTTTTTTTATGTTATTATGCAAGTGAGGATAAGGGGCATAGAAAATGAATGACTGGATGGACAAGTGTAAAGACGTAGCAGTGCTAATAAAAATAGATTTTAAAGGGTCGTCAAGAGATTTTTTATGCTCTAAATACAAAAATATTCGATTTACAAATAAGAAAATTCACGTATCACAGGTAGCCGCGCGTGTTTGTTGCGCCGGACGCGCGTGTGTTGTATTTCCGTGAGACACTGCTTACATCCTGCAAAGTCAGAGCTGTCTCATCCATGCTATAAATACCAACTGTGATGTCTTCCATCCCACAAGAGTTCCTCGTGAAATCAGTTATCTCTCCTCAGGACATGTCCGAACCATCTCAATCTGGCCTCTCTGACTTTGTCTCCAAAACCTCTAACATGTGCTGTCCCTCTGATGTGCTCATTCCTGATCCTGTCCATCCTGGTCACAGCCAAAGAGAACCTCAGCATCTTCATCTCTGCTACCTCCAGCTCTGCCTCCTCTTTTCCTCAGCGGCACTGTCTCTAAACCAAACAACATTGTTGGTCTCACCACAGTTTTGTACACCTTTCCTTTCATTTTAGCTGAAACTCTTCTATCACACATCCCACCCGACACTTTTCTCCACCCATTCCAGCCTGCTTACACACGCTTTTTCACCTCTTTGCCACATTCTCCATTGCTCTGGACTGTTGACCCTAAGTACTTAAAATCCTCCACTTTCTTTAACTCTTCTCCCTGTAACCTCACTCGTCCACTTGGGTCCCTCTCATTTACACACATGTTCTCCATCTTGCTGCGGCTAACCTTCATTCCTCTCGTTTCAAGGGCAAACCTTCACCCCTCAGCACACCTCACTAGTGTCTTACAGTCCTCGTACATGTCCTGCACCGCTCTCACATACTTCTCTGCCACTCCAGACTTCCTAATACAACACCACAGTTCCTCTCTGGGCACCCTGTCATAAGCTTTCTCCAGATCTACAAAAACAATGCAGCTCCCTCTGGCCTTCCCTGTACTTCTCCATCAACATCCTCCAAGCAAATACTGCATCTGTAGTAATCTTTTTTGGCATAAAACCGTACTGCTGCTCACAAATGCTCACGTTTGCCCTTAGTCTGCCTTCAACTACTCTTTCCCATAACTTCACTGTACGGCTCATCAGCTTTATTCCTCTGTAGTTGCCACAATTGTGCACATCTCCCTTGTTCTTAAAAATGAGCACCAGCACACTTCTCCTCCATTCCTCAGACATCTTCTCATTATCTAAGATCTTGTTAAACAACCCGCTCAGGAACTCTACTGCCACCTCTCCTAGACACTTCCATACCTCCACAGGTATATCATCAGGACCGAGTGCCTTTCCATTCTTCATCCTCTTGAATGCCCTCCTGACTTCTTCCTTACTAATCTTTGCTACTTCCTGGTCCACAACAGTCACCTCTTCTACTCTTTGTTCTCTCTCATTTTCCTCATTCATCAACTCTTCAAAGGACTCTTTCCATCTTCCCATGACACTACTGCCACCTGTCAATACCCTTCCATCCCTATCCTTCATCACCCGAATCTGCTGCACGTCCTTCCCATCTCTGTCCCTCTGCCTTGCCAACCTGTATAGATCTTTCTCTCCCTCCTCGCTGTCCAGCCTAGCATACAAGTCATCATAAGCCCCTTGTTTGGCCTTTGCCACCTTTGCTTTCACCTTACGCTGCATCTCTCTGTACTCCCGTTTACTGTCTTTAGTCCTCTCAGTGTCCCACTTTTTCGTAGCTAACCTCTTACTCTGTATACACTCCTGCACCTCCTCATTCCACCACCAAGTCTCCTTATCTACTTTCCTTCCAGATGACACACCAAGTACTTTCCTACCTGTCTCCCTGATCACAGTAGCTGTAGTTGTCCAGTCATCTGGAAGGACTTCCTGGCCCCCCGTAGCCTTTTTCAACTCCTTCCTAAAAGTCACGCAACACTCCTCCTTTTTCATATTCCACCATTTCGGCCTCTGCTCTGCCTTTACCCTCTTCATCCTTCTCACCACTAGAGTCATCCTACACACCTATGCTGTCTGGCTACACTCTTACCTACCACTGCTTTGCAGTCCCTGACCTCCTTCAGGTTACACCTTCTACACAAGATGTAGTCTACCTGTGTGCTCCTACCTCCACTCTTATAGGTCACCCTATGTTCCTGTCTCTTCTGGAAGAAAGTATTCACTACAGCCATTTCCATCCTTTTTGCAAAGTCGACCACCATCTGTCCTTCTGCGTTCCTCTCCAGGATACCAAACCTTCCCATTACCTCCTCATCATCTCTGTTTCCTGCACCAACATGTCCATTGAAGTCTGCACCAATGACAACTTTCTCAATTCTGGAAATGTTCTGCAACACTTCATCCAGGTCTGACCAGAATTTCTCTTTCTCGTCCATTTCATATCCTACCTGTGGAGCATACCCACTAACAACATTGAACATCACACCTTCGATTTCTAGCTTCAGGCTCATCACTCTGACTCTTTTTACCTCCAGGACATTGCTAGTTGACACCTCATTCAAAATCACCCGTTCTCCGTTTCTTTTTCTATATACACCATGGTAACAGCTTCAACCCTGCTCCTAAGCTTCTAGCCTTTGACCCCAACTCCCCCGACCTTACAAGTCTTTATATATTATTTTTCAGATAAACCAATCATCAAATATTTGATCGCCCTTTGTCCATAGCCCATATTTTTATACACTATTTGTAAATATGCTAATATCGTTTATCTCATATTGTCTTTATTTTTTATTATACTTTATATATACATATACACACACACACATATATATATATATATTATATATACACATATATATATGTATGTATACATATATATATATATATAATCTCCATTTAATGTAATATACAGATAAAGATATCTACACAGATATAATTATTTTATTCATATTGCATTGCATTTCTTATTTAGTATCTTTCTTCTACAACTGAGATACTGTAACAAGCAATTTCCCATGTAGTTCAAGAAAGTGAGTCTAAATACATTTTTATCTAAAATAAGTAGAGATGTAAATATATATGGGTATATATGATCAAGGGTATATGATCCAATATGCAACTACATCACATTTTACGTAAAAGGATATCAATATTGGAAATATAGGCTATTCTTTTATTCAAAAATATTATACAGTTAAAAATCCCCCAGTTTGATGCGAGAGGCGATTAGGCCCACGGTTTGACGGTCCTTGAATGCACCTTCGTTCTCATGTGCTGCGGGACTTCTATAGCGTATGTTTACCTTTTTTCTTTTCCCCAAACGCTCGTCAGGTGGATGGTGGTTTTTGTATTCATTTAGTGCTTTAAATTTGATGTTGTTCCTGTTGTAGTTTTGCACAATCCCTACTTATCCTTAAGATCAATTAGATGGCTACAATGTACGTACAATCGCTTTAATGTTACGGTCAGTCATTATGTGTCCAGTCATTGGCTAGCGCCCCAAATAGCTCGATAGGGAGTTGGAGGGGTCCAACAGGACGTGCACACGTCAATTGAGTGTGAAAAAAATGTGTGTCGTTAACGTGTTAACTTTGTGACAGCACTGCTTTATTTACAATATTTTTCAATCAAATACAAATTCATTCATAACCTTTTTTATTGATACATTTTGTCTCTTACTTATTTGACTTAATACTTATTTTCCCACACGGTACATGGTGGGTAAAGCAAAGGCAGGCGGGAGTTTCTCATTTGACAAGGTACAAAGTACATGTTTTGAAAAAGGGCCGACTGAGTTAACACAGTGTCAAGCATTACGAATGCTTAACCAGTTCCAGCAAAATGAGTGGATTTACCTGGGATAGATGCCACTGACCACGTCCTGGGCTAGAAGATCTGAAGCTGCGTGGCTCGGTCCGGCGGCTTTTGAAAGAAGCAGGACAATCAGTCCTCTCATTTGAAGGTTGTTCCTGCTGTCATACACAAAACCTCTGCGTGGAAAAGAAAACAAATATATTTAGACAAATGCTGTTTTTTTTTTTATTGATTACATATTCACACACCCATCACAATATAAATAATTTACATTTGTTGAAGCACTCCTGATTCTACTGTAGCGTTCAGGCTTTTATTCAGTCCCTGCGAAACAAGCGCTTGGAGATAAAACGGCATATCCACACCAATGTTCAAGTTCATCCGACTATCTAAATTAACTAAATTGGGGCTGTTCATGATAATACTGCTATAATGTATGACACAATACAAAAATGTCATGTATAGTGACATTAACAATATAGCAACAGGCACATACAACCCTCCTGTTTTCCCCAGGAAACTCACATAGTTTACCCTTTTTTCCCCCATCACCCCCCACCACTTGCATAGTTTCCCATAAGTGTCCCGTATTTTAACTTTCATCCCCAAAAAATCCCATTTCTGAGAATGCCGACAGATGACAGGCTGCTAATGAGAGAGCAGTGTGTCATCGTGCAGCGGTACAGCTCAAGGAGGAAATACTACTTTCCTACCCGTTTCACTACAGTGATGCAGCTGCTATTGCCACAAAAGTGTGCTATCATATCCTATCTTCCATAAAAAAGTACTCCACGCCTGTCAGATGGTGAGGCTATATAGCACATCCAGTCATCCAGCAGATTTTCCATTGGATTTAGCGCTGGCGTCAGGCAGAGGTGTACTGAATACTTATTAATTTAAGGAGTTTGAATGTGACGTGGTTATTTATGACCAACACCAAGCCTGACTAAAAACTTTATTTTACTTTATTTTAAAGCTGCAACAATGAATCAATGCACCAACAATTAATCAATTATCCATGAATTGATAACCATTTTGGTATCTAATTCTTTTTTTTTATTTTAAAAATGTCAATATTCTCTGATTTCAGCCTCTCAAATGTGATTGTTTGAAAATTTACTTATTCATCCGTGAAAGTAGACCTATTATCATTGTCTTTCGGGCAAAACAAGAAATTCTCACACATCATCCGTGAGGTGTGAACAGTGAACAACATTTTTGCCTTTTTTCTGATGCAATACAAACCACCGAGTGTTTTTCTTTGTTTCAGGGCCAAACCAATTACTTGATTCATCAAAACAAGCTTCATATTAATGGACTACAAAAATAAGCCCTAGTTTTCTATTTTTCCCCCTAAAGAATTTCGATTTGTCAGGTGAATCATGCAAATTTTCACATAAAGACTTTTTCACCATACATAAAATGCTGCATTTTTGACAGTGATGCACACACAGAGTATATTACACCGGAAGAGAACAGGTTTGGCTTCAAAACAGTTTTTTCTTATGGACGCATGCACATAAACAAAGACAGCGCGCGAGCACGGCGCAATGGACGCAGCCTGTGTGGTGGCTAGATTAAATATCCTTTTAATGTCTCGGGGGAGCGCTTAGAGAGAGCACCTCTAATCCTGTCCCTCTGGGAGCCCCTTATGCAATGAATCACGCACTCGTTAGGGGCTCCGAGGCAGACAAGCGGCCACACCCCCACTGCTCAATGCCCACATTTCCCAGACATCAACCTCACAACTCCCACCCACCGCCGTCAACCCAGCACCCCGCTGCTCTAAGACCCACCCCTGCACCACAGGGGGAGGTGGAGGACAGAGTGGATGTGGGAGATGGAGCATGAAAAGAGGGAGGGGACGCAGAAAGCCACGGTGGGAAAAGAGCCTGGGCAGAAAGGGGAAAAAAAAAAAAAAGAGAATGAATACATGAGTGATTCAGTGTTGTGGTAATGGAAAAACACACACCACATACAGGCAGTTATGCGCCCTTCATTAAAGCAAACTATACATATACTGCTTTTTCCAAAAACAGAACTGTATTTCTGGCTACCTTACTAAAAAGGTGCAATTATGGTCACGCTGATGCTTTTACAAAGTAGAACACAACAAGAACACGCTGCATGCAAAGCAGAAAAGACTTGGAGAGAGAATAATATGAAGCTGTCCCCCTCTGAAAGTCTGCAGGGGAAAGTGACCTAAGGGTTGGAGATTAATATTTATGTCACTATCCACAACAGCATACATCAATCAAAACTAGTCTTGCGCAAGGGAATGGGACCTCGATGGTATGAAGAGACGGTGAGATGGGGGCATAGATGGAGGAGAAAGAAATGGGCTGCTGTCATCTTTAAAAGGGTGTCAACAGGTCACCATGCATTCTTCTTGTAAGTGTGACACGATGAACTTTCACCGGCCTACAAAGGACCACAATTAGCACCTGTCCACCAGAGGGGGGGTGGGGGCATTTTCATACATACTAATGCAAAACACGGGGAACACTACTGTACTATGATCATACATTAACAGTGAGAAGGGTCAGAGTGAGGGGGCTACACTAACCACGTCAAACCTCTTTTTGGAGATTCGGTGCCTTCCTTGAGATCACTTCTAGCCTTTACTCACCCTCTTTTCAGCAACCTATCTGGTTTCCATATTTGGTGTTTTAGCACATGCTAAAATAGCAATACATAATCTATACTGATATAGGGAGGTGTTTCCCATACAGTTTATTCATTTATTTGCAGCGGCCCGTCAAATAGATCTTGCACGCCTTTGCTCATAAATGCATTATAATGGGACCGTCCGTCGCATGTCATTCCAACTCCGTACAATATATGGCAACGTAACTCTGCTTCTAAACACGCCTAATACGCACAAGATCTGCCAGAGAATAAGACAACGTAGCAGGATGTGCCACCAACTTAGCGACTTTGTGGCTACATTTAGCAAGTTTTCCAAGTCCTCTAAATTCTGTTTTTGACTAGCGACAAATCTAGTGACTTTTTCTTATTGCACACTTTTGTAACATGAAAACACGCATCGTTCTTCTCAACGAGCAGCTGGTGCTGCTGTCCCCACCAATCTAAAAGCACACAGGGGGCTTTGACAAAACAGTAATAGGAGAAAGTTAATTTGCAATTCTAAACATGTTTTTTTTCACAGCATACATACAAAAATTGCACATACCCTATGGCCCATTATGCAAAAAAAAGAGCACAATGTCATCTAGTCCCTGCCACCAAAACCCAGTGCAACAACTAAATAGACCCGTGGGTAACACTGCCTTTTTTCAAAAAACCTCTATTTCAAAATAAAGTATTTGTAACTTATGTATTGACTATAATGAGGCGGCATGGCTCAGGTGGTAAGCGTAGTCGTCTCCTAACCTGAAGGTTACATGTTTGATCCTCCCTCCTCTTGTGATCCCGTCGAAGTATCCTTGGGCAAGATACTGAACACTTAGTTGCTCCTGATGCTGCGTTATCAGTAGGTAAATGCGGAAACAGTGTCAAAGCGCTTTGAGTTCCCCCCCCCCAAAAAAAGGATGTTAATTTGGAACTCCAGGCTGGCCACTCACATGGACCACAGCGGCCTATCAGTCCCTCTGGGAAGCGGGACTTCACGAACGTCGAACGTGGACAGCATACACGCCATCATGCATGAAAATCAAATCCGTCAACATATTTCCAAGCACTGATAACTGTCTATTATACTTCATCATTCATATCAAACAAATATACATGCATGGACGCTCCCACAGTCAGAGAGCGTGCGTCAAAAAATTGCATGAAATTGCACAGCAGACACAAATTTCTGCTTTTAATGTTCCTTTGTTCCATTCCAAAGATTCGGGATGCTCCATATGCCGACAAATGCCTTTCAAAGCCAATTACAAAAAAACGATCGGCGTACTGCGGCAGGGTTGGCAAAACAGAGTTGAGCCTACCACAGAGGCACAAACCAGTCTGTGAAACCTCAATGGTTTCAGCTTCCGATGGCTACAATCGATACCAGCGTGTTTGATTATGGTGGTGATACTACGACAGGGACATCATTTGATTTTGAGCGATTCCGACTGAGAATTTTTAAATTATGTTTAATTTAAAAATTTTATGGGTGCGGCTTACACATCATTGTGGCTTATAAACCAAAATTTACAAATTCAAACACTGTTAAAATCGGACTTTATGCCTTTAGATAATGAGAAACGACCACTAAGTAGCATAAAGACAATGGCCACAATGTTAGCGTGGATATCTGCTGGGTAAATACTGCACAATTTAATTGTTGCCACTCAACAGCTGAAGTTGGAGACCCCTGTGACCCGGACATTTATTAATTTATTTTAGCATTTTAGCAGTGTTAAGTTACAGATTTTTATCATATCTGTATTATTTTATTTTGTTCTTTTTTTTTTTTTTTAAATAAAATTGGAAATTATTAAACTGTTTATTTTCCCATGTATATGAATTACTCCAAAACATACATGAAATTAAATTCAGCTTTCAAATAGTACAAATGAAGGCAAAAAAAGACAATTCAGCCAAAAGTTTATTTTTTTAAATAATTATCTATATGCCAGAGGCCCTTGGAATTTTCTAATGGTGGACCTGGCCAATAGCGCTCATCATAAATAAATGTAAACATTTATTTGATCGGTACCGGTTAGACCTGTCACAATAAACTTTGCTGGACCATAAGTGTCCTACAAATGATTGCAGATAAACAATATTATTGTCAACATTATTTTGAGACCATTTTTTATGATTGCAATGATAATATATGGCGTAGTAATGCGAGTACACCGTATCAAAAGCAATAAACTAGTATTTTACATTGTAATTGGAATGTCAAGATCTGTTAAATAAAACGAACTAAACAAACACCCCAATGTGTCTCTTTTAGCAAAAATTGCCCTTAAATAAAAATCATAATTACAATATTTCGGATTTTTAATCAGTGTCACTTTCGTTACCGTCTGAATATTGAAAAAGAAAACTAATGAGGATAAGCGGTATAGAAAATGAATAAATAAAAACTGAGAAAAAAAACGGAAATACTGAATCCAGTTCACATTGTGTGTCAAGTTTGACATCAGCTCAAATTGCGCATACAATTCTGTGTGAAACACGCTGCTTACATTTAATGCTTACATTTAACGAGGTTTATTGTTTTGTCAGAGTTTGGTCGAAGTACATATTTTGGACGTACCAAAATTTCTTTGGTGCACAATGACAAATATTATACTTCAAGAATCACGGCAGCTGAAACGTAAGTTCCAGTTTTGTATTGCTCATTTCATTGTGTTGGTCCCCAAATTTTTCATGTCACAAAATGACGCGAAAGGACTGAAATAGACTTTAGATGGTGTTTTATACTCGGGCACCAAAAGAATGTTCCACTTTTTATTCAATATGTTTGCAGTACACTCGCTAGCGCCTGCAAACGCGCTTGCAAATGTCAATTTATTGCAAAGGTTAATTATCGTCCAGTTAATCAATTTATTGATTACCGTGACAGACCTAGTGTCGGCCAATCTCATTTATTGATGATCGGTATCGGATGAAAATGTTACTTAAAATACTGCGCGTACAGTTAATACAGGTTTACGTTTCGTCTGGAAGAGATTGACGCTATTTACGTCATGATTTATTTGAAATCAGAACGACTTCAACAAGCGTCCGGGAAAGTATTGTGCTTTCCCTTAGAGGTTGCACCGTCTTCCGCTGTTCTCTGGATCAGAACCCACCGCACACTTCAGAAAACAGTTAGCTTGGCCGCAATTGTAGTGAATGAAATGAAAAACTGAAACACCACACCGAGGGGTCCTGTCCGTCTGCTATTAAAGGTATTTTTATCTACCGTGTGTCTAAGGCAGAGACATAGTGGGAAATAGGAACCAACCTTACAAAGATGACAGTAGGAGTCAGACTGTGAAGCCGTCCGAACCCCCGACACACACAGACACACACACACACACAATCTTTTCACAACACTAAAAAGGATTGTCATATCAGATTTTAGGTGTATAGGTTATTACACCCTTGGGGTTCTATTTCAAAGACACAAGTATGTTCTCCAAGTCAATAACTGCAGAACGGTGCATTTAGCAAGTCATTGCGATCAGTCCAATTTATGCTGACATCGGAAGGTGTTTATCATTTTCCACCGCACACAAAAGCTGCTTTTGATTCCTTGTTTACAGCGAATGAAACTGACTTGTCTTTAATATGTCATTAAGTGTGTTAAGGTCTAAAGCAGTGGTTCTCAAATAGCGGGCAGCGCCCCCCTTGGTGGGGCGCAAAGAGCAGGGAGTGCTTTCAATGTTGGTGTAAACCTGCCTATATGTCCAAATTTATTATACTCAACATGTCATTTGACTCTAGTTGTAGGTAGTTGTAGGTATTCATGGCCCATATTGCACATTTTCAAGCATAAAAATAGCTAATTGAACAATAGTACAAAAAAAGCAGAAGAATAAGATATAATAATAAGGCATTGAAAAGACGTGCTATGAGGTGCAATACAGTATATGTGACCTGTTGTGCGCGCGCTTTAAGAAGCGGGACCGGGAAAGTGGCGTGTAACGTCAGCTAGCTAGAGTTGACTGTGCTAGCAGCAGGTTAGCAGTGTAGAGAGTGGGTCAACAGCATCTCCTGTGTGAATGTTCACTCCATATGTGTTCTCTGCTTGTTAATAAAGTGACTGCAATGCATCGGGAGTCTTTCTATGCTGTAACTACAAACATATTCCATTGAATAATATTAAATCCTACATTACTGAAATGCAGAGGCTATCCTCACAAACGTTTTCAGGTGAAAACGGCAACGTCTTTTATCGTTTCAGCCGCTCAACCACACGAAAACGGGGCTCTGGGTGCTCTGAAAATGTATTTTTTTTAATGACTTGCAGAGTGGTAAAATCTGAAAAAGCCGGCTTGCGGTTTCCGTATGGACTAGCAATCCACTACTTTTTAAATACGACAACATCAGCGACCCGTTTCGGTCACATGACCAGAGGTGAGCTTTCACCACAATCCAACAGAATATCTGAATATTTCGAGTGTCACGACCCAGGTCTACATTCTCCTGGTATTTTGTTGTCATATAGTCCCAAAATGACACACATGTAATTCCACTTTGTCATACATCTAGATGAGCATCAAGAGTGAGGACGACGTAACTTATGGCAACTCTAAACTGTCCATAGGTATGAATGTGAGTGTGACTGCTGGCGACCAGTCCAAGGTGTACCCCGCTTCCCACCCGAAGTCAGCTGGGATAGGCTCCACCATACCCGCGCCCCTAATGAGGATCAACGGTATAGAAGTGGGATGGATGGATGTACACAGTTAGTTATTTAGGCACCTTTGTGATTTATTTGAGCTATTCTTTTTCTCGGGTGGAATTATGATGCAAATTATCACTTATTTATAAAAACTACAGTTGGACGCTGAAGCAAGTTTCACCTAAACAAATATTTTTTTGTGGACATCTACAAGCTTCTGGCAGGATATTGGATCACTCTTCTTCTCAGAAATGATAGATTTGTGTACACGGGTTAGTTTCCTGGCATGTCAGCCTGCTTTACACATTTTAAATAGCAGTTTTTGAAGTGTTAAAGTGTCAGAGCAGGACCTTCCTTTGTTGGTCTGCGCCCTCCCAATCCATGGCCAATTAAATGTGCTTCGACCGTGGACAGTGACACTGGTATTCCGGGAGTTTCCAGTTCATGGTAGTCCATGAGGCCCGCACGGTGGCTGACTGGGTAGCACGTTGGCCGCACAGTCAGGAGGTTCAGGGTTCAAATCTCCGTTGGGCATCTCTGTGTGGAGTTTCCATGTTCTCCCCGTGCGTGCGTGGGTTTTCTCCGGGTACTCCGGTTTCCTCCCACATTCCAAAAACATGCATGTTAGCTTGATTGGCGACTCTAAATTGTCCATTAGAGTATGGATGTGAGTGTGAATGTTTGTTTGTCTGCCTGCGATTGATTGGCAACCAGTCCAGGGTGTACCCCACCTCTCGCCCAAAGCCAACTGGGATAGGCTCCAGCATACCCGCGACCCTAATGAGGCTAAGCGGTATAGAAAATGGATGGATGGGTAGTCCCTGAACATCTTAACTGGGTTTTCCTCCAGACCATGGCAAAGAGAGACCCATCCAAGTAACTCGTACATCGAGAACTCTTGCTTGGACTAACAATCTTGGACTTTTTCCTGTTGTCAAAACCTTACACCGCTTAACAGCATTATGGAGGATTCTATCACGAGCTGCCCTTTTGTGGCAAGATCTGAACACAGTTAGCTGTACCAAAAGTGCAGAACTGCTTTAAGATGATCATACTTGGGACTAGAACTTGAACGTTTATAGGTTACCTGAATAAGATTATCCAGGTGTTTTACATAATTCACAGGTTTGGGCCTTCAGTGTCACTTGTCTCTTTGTTTTCTAAACCCAAGGAGACAGAGGATGAAGGACGAAGGACGGGTACAAACCAGCAGGAAGGAAGTTTGGCGTTACCTTGCTGTGCTGAGCAGAGGGTGCTGAGTCCCGACCAGCTTCTTGACATGCATGGCCACGTTACTGAGCTCGTCGCTGAGCAGACAGCGGAGGCTCATGAAAGACGTCGGATAACCCACAATCTTCTCGGCGTCGGACACCACCTTACTCCAGTTTGATGGCGCCGAGCTGGAGAAGAGGCTCATGGTCCGCTTTGCCGGCAGTCGCGTCCATGTAGGCGCCATCATTTTCACTCCTCTAGCTCCAACTACGCCGCCATTCCTACACTGCCGTCGAAGTATTTGACGCCATCCTAGTCCTTTCGCCGTGACACGCTGTTACATGTTTTTTTCCGTGGGTTATTGTACGACAGACACAACTTACTGTCGCCTCCTACCTAGCCGCTTGACAACTCACGACCTGTCTCAGGGCGCAGCCATCTTTACTGACGTAAGGCGTGACGTCACCGCGTACATTGGGCGCGTCACTTCCGGACAAACTACTGGACGAATCAGAACGTATTTAAGTCGCTTTCTGAAAGTTGACCAAGGTCACGGCCTATATTTCATGTATTATACACATTTTAGTTAAAAAAAACTAAAATTGTAATTCATTATAAGTTGAAGTCATTGCAATGCAATGCAACGTATTTACTGTGCGCAAAACATTACAGTAAAATTAATATCATGGGGAAAAATAACACTAAGAAGACAGTTGAACTTATTTTTATTATTATTACAGACTGTGAATTGTTAGACAAGTGCACGTTGAGGATTTACCTCATAGAAACACTCACTTTTGTTGTCATAGTATTTTTTTTCTAGCGCGTACCTTTCTATAACATTTAAGTTTGCGTCAAAACATGTCATCCGAAACCAAGCTGATTATTCTCCCCAGGAGTTCATGGTAAAATTGGGCAAAAGAGCTCAATAACTGGAATTAGAAAAACAGTGGCTCCCGAGTCAAGCTTTGACATGGCAAAAACAACAGCAAAATAGTCCATTTATCACAAATCTAATGATACTAAACTAACAGAAAGTGCTTGACCCAAGTGAAAAGGTGTAAACACAATGTTTGAGAAACATTTCATAAATTACAATCCTACTTTCCATTTAAAGGACAATGCGTAACAACATTTTAGCATATGAAGAATGAGCAGAGTGAAGCACTAATATTGTATTTATGAAATGCATGGTGTGAAAAAGTGTTTGTTTTTTTTTTTTTGCATGTTTGTCACACTTCATTTTTTCAGAACATCAAAAAAAAGTAAATGTTAGTCTATGACAACACAACTGAACACAAAATGCAGTTTTTAAATGAAACTTTTAGGGGAGAAAGGAAAAACCTACATGGCCCTGTGTGAAAAAGTGATTGCCCCCCAGAGTTAAAACATAACTTAACTGAGATGACTTAAAATATATTAGTATAGAAAAGGCCTTTTCTAAAATTTGGGACTCCAGCAAACCACAGTGAGAGCGATTATCCACAAATGTCAAAAACATATTGTAGAACAGTGGTGAACCTTCCCTGGAGTAGCCAGCCAACCACAATTACCCAAAGAGCACTGATACATCCAAGAGGTCACAACAGACCCCACAACAACATCCAAAGAACAGCAGGCCTGACTTGCCTTTAAGTTAAGGTCAGTGTTTATGACTCCACCATAAGAAAGTCACCGAGCAAAAATGACCTGGATGGAGTGCAAAGACAAAAACCACTGCTTAACGAAAAGAACATTAAGGCTTGTCTCAATTTTGCCAGAAAACATCTTGATGATCACCAAAACCTTTGGAAAAATACTCTGTGGTCTGACGACACAAAAGTTAAACTTTTTGGAAGGTGTGTGTCTCATTACATCTGTTGTAAAAGTAATGCCGCTTTTCAGAAAAAGAACAGTAAAATCTGGTGGTGGTAGTGTGGCGGTCTGAGGTTGTTTCGCAATCCTTCAGGACCTAGAAGGTTTGCTGTGAAAAATAGAACCACAAATTCTGCTGTCTACCTAAAAATCCTGAAGGATAATGTCCAACCATCTGTTGGTCACCTCTAACAGAAACCAACTTGGGTTTTGCGGCGGGACAATGATCCAAAACAATCCAAAATGATCCAATCAGCAAGTCCACTTCTGAATGGCTGACGAAAAAGAAAATGAAGACTTTTGATTGGACTAGTCAAAGTCTTGACCTGAATCCTATTGAGAAGCTGTGGCATGTCCTTAAGAAGGTGCTTTGTGCTGGTAAATCCTCCAATGTGGCTGAATGACAACATTTCTGCAAAGATGAGTATTAAAAATAATAATTAATAATAATAATTTTTTTTAAAATTAATAAATGTTGTTTTGAATAATGACTCTTTACCTTTCGGGTCGTGCAAGGTGAGTTTGATGGTGGAGGTGGCGGCGAACAGAGTTTTGACTGATAGCAGAAATCATATGTAAATTTACGTACGTAAATTAATTTGAAAGCATACAGTATGCTTTCATGCCAAACTTAACAATATGATTTTTTTATTTTCATTTTTAACAATGGATGGGAGCTTTTCGGTATGCTGAGCAAAGGGACACCATGATTGACCATCATTAGGGATTTTGGAAGGAAGAGGATGATGGGAGAGAACCGAGTTAACCAATGGCAGGGCAGCTTCTTCTTCTTCGGTTTTAAGGCGGGTGGCATCACCGCCCCAGGGGAGGGCAGCGTCTGTGGCGGTGCAGTACATTCAAACTTCTGGGCGGCACTTTCCCTTTTCATTTTCGAATTTTGAATAGTTCTTTGTTAAATGGCATGGAAACATTTTTGAAGCCCAATTCGTATTACGAATTTTTCGTATTTCGTAAGTTGAGGTTCCTCCGTATCTGAATGTTTCGAGTGTCATGACTCCCCGGTGTAATGTGACTCATTAGTGTTACAAAGTCTCCGATGTGAGTGGTAAGTAGGTCTGTTCAATTCCCTTCAATTTCTCACACTCTCATACTGGTCACTTGAAGATGAACATGGCAGCTCATGGCAAACAACTCTGAGGATCTGAAAGAAAATGCTCGACATAAACCCGCTGGAACTGCGCTGCAGCGCGGTGGCAAAGACCACACAGTGCTTTGACTTTAGCTACGGTCCACCAAAGAAGCTGCCTGCACATGCTCAAAGTCATATCCGCAGATTGTGTTTGTAAAATTAGACGTATACGCGCTGCCAGCATTGCTGCAGAGATTGAAGCGGTCATCCGCCTGCCAGCGCTCAGACCATATGGTGCATACTGCATCCAATTGCTCTTCGATCATCTCAGAAGGAAGCCTCTCCTGAAGACGATGCACAAAAAATATGGTACACAAAAAAGACAAGGACGAGGATTTGGATTACTGGAACCGTGTCCTGTGGTATGAAGAGACCAAGATTATTTGGTTCGGAAGGTGTCAGGCGTGTGTGTCAGCAACCAGGTGAGGAATACAGACACAAGTGTCCACAGTCAAGCATGATGGTGGATGTGTCATGGCGTGGGGGGGTACAGTTCACTGAAGGAAACATGAATGCCAACATGCGGTGTGACAAGCGCAGCATAATGCCCTCCGTTCTTTAACTGAGCCACAGGACAGTTTTGCACCAGGATAACAACCCAAAACACACCTCCAAGACGACACCTGCCTTGCTGAAGAAGTTGCGGATAAAGGCGATGGACCTAAATTCAACTGGACTGGGATGGAAGAGGATTCCCGAGCCAACCTGTGAAGCTCCAGCGTCTGTGCTGTCCAATGACCGGCAGAGTAAATAGCAGAAGGTGGCAACACTTTATTTTGACTTTATGTTGTTTCTACAGGCTACAGAGATTCATGTTTACATTTTCTGCTGGTGGTGTGCCTTGGGATTTTTGGAAGGAAAAAAGTGTGCCTTGGCTCAAAAAAGGTTGAAAAACACTAGTGACCTCCATGCCCAAGAGAGTTAACCCACCCAACACTGGACATCATTTGGGCATTCTTTTTTGGGCTAAAGCTGGTCAGTCCGTCATTGCCTTGATTTAGCACGGACAAAGATGTTGACATTTTTGTTAGTCCGACTTGATTGGGTCCAAATAGACAGTTTAGTAAGTTTGGACAGGAAAGGGACTTCTTTTGATCTTTCAATTTTTAACCAAATCTAAACGTTGTTTCACTTTTGTGTTACACTGTAAATCGCCATGGCATCAATGGCGCCTAGTACCCATCTGCTCATCAGCCTACATGAACCGTGAAGTAGCCTGCTGAGTCATACAACACTGTTAAATGACTTTTGCACACATCGGTACATGGTTTTCATTGAACAGTGGTGATGTCTGGGGATTAATTTGACCGACGTATAATCATTTCTGCCTTAGACAGGTAGATTGGTTGGTTTCAGGTTTGGGATTTATTCACATTTGCACACAATTCATTAGGCAACTCTAATGTGATGCTTTATTTGTTAATCCATCCATCCATTTTCTATGCCGCTTATCCTCATTAGGGTCCCAGGGGTATGCTGGAGCCTATCCCAGCTGACTTTGGCCAGGAGGCGGGGTACACCATGGACTGGTCGCCGGTCAATCGCAGGGCAGACAGACAAACATTCACACTCACATTCATTCCTATGAAGAATTTAGAGTGGCCAGGTAACCTAACATGCGTGTTTTTGGAATGCTGGAGGAAGAAGAAGAGAAAAGCCGCACACCCACGTGGAGAACATATAAACTCCACAGAGAGATGCCAATCGGAGATTTGAATCCAAGTCTTCCAATTATCTTTCTTAATATACAGTTGCTACACAGCCACAAAAACGCTCCCTTATTATAAGTGTGAAAAATAAAACACAAAAAAAGTCACCAAATATAACTTTTCCGCAGAACTTTGTCGTAGACCAATTGCTTCTCTGCTCAGACCCTCTCTGCTCACTCACTCAGCTTTCTGTCAATGCATCATCTTTCTGGAGCTGCCGTGACATAGTCCCAACGGCTACTCAGGAGAAAGTGCAGAGTTTCTCACTTTAGAAACCATCGCAGCAAACTAAAGGTGTCATTCAGCAATTCCCGGCTACAACTTTGATGTTAAAGGTGGAAAAGTTCACAGTGAGCCTCGTGGTATAAGGGCTGCATGTAATGTGGAGCCCCGGTCACAATCACTGCGTTCGAACCTCCGCGGCGTGAGGGCTGCCTGTAATGTGGAGCCCCGTCACAATCACTGCGTTCGAACCTCCGCGGCGTGAGGGCACCATGTAATGTGGAGCCCGGTCACAATCACTGCGTTCGAACCTCCGCGGCATGAGGGCTGCCTGTAATGTGGAGCCCGGTCACAATCACTGCGTTTGAACCTCCGCGGCATGAGGGCTGCCTGTAATGTGGAGCCCGGTCACAATCACTGCGTTCGAACCTCCGCGGCATGAGGGCTGCCTGTAATGTGGAGCCCGGTCACAATCACTGCGTTTGAACCTCGGCGGCATGAGGGCTGCCTGTAATGTGGAGCCCCGTCACAATCACTGTGTTCGAACCTCCGCGGCATGAGGGCTGCCTGTAATGTGGAGCCCCGGTCACAATCACTGCGTTTGAACCTCCGCGGCGTGAGGGCTGCCTGTAATGTGGAGCCCGGTCACAATCACTGTGTTTGCTCATGAGCATGTTCCCTTCCAAATCACCAGCCTTATACATCAATGCAATGCAACATCCTTTTCAGCATTTTGCCCCTTGGATATCAGGTTATCAGTAACCTCATGGGCAGTATTGGCATTGCATTTACTTGGGTTCGGAAGGACGCCAACTTTGCCCTGCCAAGCCCTAGATGCGCCTGCACCGATTGTGCTCAATGGGGGGGGGCGAGGAGACACAGCCTCCCTGCGATCATCACCACGTCATGTAACGTTTCCGCACAGGCCCCTCCCCCTGTCTCCATCGCCCTCCTCACTCAACCTCAGCTCGGACTCTCGGACACACGGAGGCGGCTCACCTACTGCTGCTGGGACCGCGGAGGGGACGGGCGGGAGATGGCTGACTTTTTAGCCGGTCACGGCGAGCCCTCGGCGGCACGGCCGGCGTCCAACGGGCCGCTGAGGCGCTACCGAACACCCGCCGTCTGGCGACTGTGAAGATATCGGCAGAAGTATCGGCGAGAAAAGATGGCAGAAGCGGAGAAAGAGGGCAGACCTCCGGAAAATAAAAGAAGCCGAAAACCAGCCCACCCCGTGAAAAGGGAGATAAACGAAGAAATGAAGGTAACGAAGTCTGCATGCTGTGTTCGCTTTTGTGGGGAGCATGTGTCAAAGCATCAGCCGCCCAGGCGGTCAATCACGCACTCACATGCCGTAGGTGGCACGGAACTCGAAACGCGTTCTGGTTCTGCCTGATCCAACTTCTATTGTTCCAACCCCAAGTTTTAAAGCACGGATCTATCGCGTTGTGACGTCTAATTCACACCGCTAGTAGAAATTCCCGCGCACCGCGAACGCACCGCCACTACTATTGTTACTATCAAGGCTGCACGCGCACAATCAGGACAAATCAATGGAGGGGGGGGGCAGTCCTCGTGACGCGTTTACGTGTCCGTACGGCGGCTGGGTAAGGTGCGTTCGTGTGCACGTCAGATGCGCGTGATCCAGATGCGCGTCTGCTGTCAGCTACACGCCCGTAGTCGGCCTGCAAGGTTCGGTCCCCCCCAAAACACGTTGTTGCCGTTAGTGGGTTCGAATCTGTGCCCATTATGATATCTGGACCTCATGTGGTTAATTGAGGTGACAGAAAGTGATGCTGGCGTTTCCTGTGTGCGTGCGTGCGTGCGAGAGAGAGGAGGGTTGTGCGTCGGCTTTGTCTCCATCTGGGCATTGTTTGGACACATTTTGGGCCAGTCGCATGCAAAACGCACCTCAGGGGGGACGCGCGAGGGCCACACTTTATGGGTAATTGTGGAAATTGGAATTTTTCATTGGGATGAAAAGCAGAGGGCTGATTTAGTGTCTGAACTTTTCCAAATTGCAGACGTCCCACAGCCCCGGCTACATTTCCCGCAGCAGAACAGCCACATTTAAGGCAAAAATATGTTGCTTTTTTATTGCCGTTTTTTTTTAATAACGTCACATGCACGAGGTCTGTTCTGTTAGGAAATGGGCAGCGACACTTAGACACAGGAACAGAGCAAACTTCTTCGGTGAAATAGGAACACGGGCGGCAATCCTAAACATGGCGTGAAGGAATCGGCGATCGTAGGCGCGGAGAAAGAGTCGGATTAAATGGCATCCGCTTCTTCCTGCTCCTTTTTGGATATGCGGAGCAGCGCAAGTGTAAACGTCGCGTTCCCCAATGTTGCTCGGAATACAATGTCCGAAACAATTCAACCCCACCACACAATCAAATTAGAATAAACGTTGTAATATTTACTGCCTGCACCGTAAAAAACATTATCACCAATAGTTAAGTTCCAAATCGAAACAATTGTAATATTTGTTTAGATTAATTGTAATATTTATGTAGCTCGGTTATTTCCTGTCCCGCCCCCTTAATTTGAAATACTATAGACAGCTAATAACATCTATTTATTAATCCGTACTGGCACGGTGGATGAATGGGTGGCGTGTTGGCCTCACAGTCAGGAGGTTCAGGGTTCGAATCTCCGTTGGGCATCTCTGTGTGGAGTTTGCATGTCCTCCCCGTGCGCTCGTGGGTTTTCTCCGGTTTCCTCCCACATTCCCAAAACATGCATGTTAGGTTAATTGGCCACTCTAAATTGTCCATTAGAGTGTGAATGTTTGTTTGTCTGCCCTGCGATTGACTAACGACCAGTTCAGGGTGTACCCTGCCTCTGGGCTATAGCCAGCTGGGATAGGCTCCAGCATCCCCGCGACCCTAAAGAGGATAAGCGGCATAGAAAATGGATGGATGATCTGTACTGTACTGTTGATGTGAAACAAAATGGAGAGCTGTGAAGTGTATTCCAGAGTCGAATGGCATGTCGAGTATAATAAATTTGGACATATTGGCAGGTTTACACCAACACTGAAAGTACTCCCTGCTTCTCGCGCCCCCCCCCCCAGCGGGGCCTGCCCCACTACAGCTTCTCGCACTCCCCCCAGGGGGACCCGCCCCACTATTTGCGATCCACTGATTCAGATTAAACTAACGTTTTCTGGGTCATACTGACATAAATATTGTTGGTAGCTACATTAACTTAATATTATGTTTAATTTGAAATCGATTTTCCTTTACTTCAAATGTAAATTGATATTGCTGCCTTTTAATAGAGATTTGTTCAGGCTTTGGGTAGGTGAGCTACGCAAAGCTGCAATATTGCTATCATACCTGAAGTGATGATCTGCGTTGTCAGTATGGTGGAGTGCAGTTCTACACCACTGCCATAATAAACCGTGTCAGACCTGAGCAATACTGGCATACCGTTAGTAGACCTCAAGTCATTCTGAAAGATTCGGGCAGACAGGAACTGGCATAGGGGGTTCGGATGTGGAATATGACCTATCTTTCCCAGCGTCTTTGAATGCACCTTATTATTAGTTCATTTAGCAAGTTTACCTTTATGCTCGGAAATGCTTAATTTACGTAAAAAAATGCAACATTTTTACATTTTTTATCTCATGTACCCCCACCGGGGGCTAGTACCCCAATTTGAGGACATTTGTATTGTAGTCGCCCACTATTCAAACGAGATGTTTCCGCTCACAACTCGTAAACACATGCATGGTAAAGTCTTCTTTCACTTGCAGATGTGCAATTTCTCCATTTGTGCGAGTGATAGAATGCACGCATGCACCGCGCTCCACACGCAAGTACAAAAAAAGAGGTCAAATATGTCCCCATTTATATTTCTATGTCCTTTCATCTTCAATATTGAACCCAAAGCTAGAGGGGAAAACCCCACGCACACACAAATGCACAATGTTCCCCCGTGAGGGTTCTTACGCCACTGGAAATCCTAACAGTCTGACAGCGTTTCCTTCATCGGGCTGCAACGTAATGTGTGCCACGGCAAAGTAAGCCCCGGTGAGTAATCAAGGGGAGGAAGCGGAGTGGGCATGGAGGGGAGAAAGGAATGTATGGCGCATGCACGGGGCTGGCTAAGCTGTAAAAACTGTAACCGGAGCATCTCCATTGGATCCGATATCGAGGGAAATGAAAGCAGAGAGGCAGAGAGAAGGAGCAGGGCGGTGGAAAAAGGAACGACGGGAAAAGAGGAGGAGGCATCTGCAAAAGGGAAAGTTGGCGTGTGGATTTGGGACTTGTATCACGGTGCTCTGCGACCTGCCCACGAGGTCTCCAGTTCTCGTCATCATCGCTACTGCAAGCCCCAGCGGCCCGTGGAAACAGTTGCTAAACATGCAGGATTTGAATCTATTTCTCCCGATCATCTCTTTCATGCAAGGTGGACCATGTCCATGTCAGAAGCACAGTTCAGGGGGATCCGACGGTTATATGTACTTTTAGAGATTGCACACGCAATGCTGTGTTTGTGACCCTTAGAAAGAAAAGGCCACAATCCTCGCCAAAAATATCTCCAAAATCCGAAAAGTTTTTGCGTGTGTTTGTTTTGTTTTGTTTTTCTACACACGCAAAAGTAAAACCTTCACATAAAAGTTACTCAGTTACTATGAATCATGGAGGAGGCCGCCTTGCTGCATTTGGCACAGGGTCTCTTGACACGGTGGAGGGGTGCAATGACATTTCAAGACTATCAAGGCGTTCTGGAGCAATATTCGCTCAGCTTGACCTGATTGCTTTCTTGGGTCACTCCAACAGGACAATGGCACAAAACACACAAGAGCGGTCAGGAACAAGCAATGTACTGTTGTGGAGTGGCCTTCTAGGAGCTCGGGTCTAAATCCGGTCCAACATTTGTGGAAAGAGAGCTGAAAGGCAGCCTTCCAACGTGAAACAGCTGGAGAGGTTTGCTCACCAGGACTGGGCCCAAAAAAACGACACGGTTGACAGGCGCAGCCGTCGCAGTGAGAGTTACAAAAGACATTGTCCTGATTGTCTCCAAATATCAGGCGACTAAATATTCCAGGCCAGTTTTGTTTAAATAATACTCTTGGACAATCATTTTATTTAATTCAATCATCCATTTTCTAGGCTGCTTATCCTCATTAGGGTCGCGGGGATGCTGGAGCCTACCCCAGCAGACTTTGGGCGAGAGGCGGGGTACACCCTGGACTGGTCGCCAGTCAATCGCAGGGCACATATAGACAAAAAAACAATTTTATTTCATATTCATGGCTTTCCATTCTTTGCTATGCATTGTTCTTTATTCTGACTTAAATAGAAAGTGCTTTAAAAGAACTATCTGAAGGTGGAAATGAGTCCAGTTGGAGGAGCTGTCTCGCAACCCAATTCACACAAGATTTTCCAGCAGGAAGATGCTTTGACAATGTTGCATATTTGCATATTTTGCATGTAGAATACAGTCGCCCGTCGCCCCGACCACAATAAGTGAATGTCACAATTTATTTTTTGAGTTAGATGATAGAAAACATTCTGCTGAGTTTCTAAATAACATTTTGATTTAAATTGTTATTGGTATTATTTGTTTACGCCACATTGCACAGAACCTTCTGGGCTAGGGGAGCCATGAACGGCACATTTTCAAATGTGTTTTCGTGAGAGTCATATCCAATTTTTAAATAAATATTAAAAAGTGAATACAACTAAAAGTGCGCCAACAATTTTAGAAGATAATACGTTTCTGAATTGGAAGGATTAAAGTGCTGGGAAGCTTTTGTATTTTTAATGTTATTTTTAATGCTGTGATGTTCCTGTCATGTTTTACTTTGAAATTTACACAAAACATTATACATTACAAAAGAAAAATATATTTTTTATTGTAATATTATGACTTTATTCCCACTATATTTAAACTTTATTCCCAAATGAATTTTTCCCCAACCTAGTATTCCGAAAATGACAAATTCATATTGTTTTGTTTGTTTCTTAATATTGCGACATTTAAAAAATAAAAATGAACTTTAAAATGTTACTAAAATGACATTGTGTTTACTCATAATATGACAAGTTTAGCATCATAAAATTGTGACTTTTGTCTCTTAATACTTTGACTTCCTACTCATAAAATTACAGCAGTTTTTTTCCATTTCTGCTGTTTTTTGTTTTAATTTTTCCAGTTTTTTCAGCTTTTTTCCTAATTATGTCTTTATTCCTGTACTATTATGACTTTATTCCCCTAATAATTCTACAACCTAATTTTCCAAAAATGACAATTTTCTTTCATGGGATTACAACTTTTTTTCTCCTAATATTTGGACTTTTGGATTTTTTGTAAAATGACTGCTCATTTTTAAATGTTTGCTGTTTCCTTCAATTGTACTTTTACATTGTGCCGCGGGTCAATAAATCACTCAAACCGCACTTTGAACAACCCTGTTGTAAAGCAAGATATGTTACATACATTTTAAGAAAAAACGAAATTAAAATAAATAAATATTATGATGTTTAGAAACTTCTGAGAGCCACATGTGATCATCACAAGAGCCACATCTGACTCCCGAACCATAGCTTCTATACCCCTGGTCTATGGAATCACTAAAGGGACATGCGAGACGAGCTACCGAGCTGACTAGATATCCAGATAGATAGATAGATACTCTATAAAAAAATCTCCAAGGGAGATGTAGGTAAAGTACATTTACTGACCTATAAATGTTGTTAGAATGTTCTATTCTCATGTTATCTGACATGTCACATGTCAGATAATGAAGTTGAGCAACGTTGAGCAATGGCTCCCAGGAAATGTTTGTTCCGGTGTGAGGGAAAGCTAATTTTGTTTAGCAACACAAAGTCGGAGTATCTGCCAAAATGTTGATGAAGTCCGGCGTCTTTCCAGCGTTACTTGGTCGTGTCAAAAATGAGTATAATGTGTTGCCTTAAAAGTGTTTCTAACTGAGTGGGGAAGAAGGACAAAGTAAGACGCCTCACTTCCACACAGATTGGGAGGATAATTTTTTTCACTCTTATCCCGTCGGACATCTCACGACTGAGATGAAACTAATGATTATTTTCTTAGTATATTAATTGGAAGCCTGTGGTTTGGCTCAATAAAGTATTTGGTTAGGCCTCAGAGCAGGGGTCGGGAACCTTTTGGGCTAAGCGAGCCATGAAAGTCACATACAGTGCTTACAACTACAAGTGTGTATTTTTAAGCAAGACCAACAATTTTAGATTATAATAGTGCTGAGATGGTTTTATATTTGGAGGGCGCAAATACTGTATAGAGGAATATGAACCAAACACAAACAGTTATAAAAGCGGCAAAAATTATTGCAAATTCAAAGCTGACTGTGTGACCAGGTCTGCTTTCCTTAAGGACTAAGGAAATGAAAAAAACGTTCACATTTAAGCGGCTGAAATCAGAGGAAATGTACATTTCTCAATGAAAAGTAGAATTACAAACCTGGATAATTGATTAATCATGTAACTGATTAATTGTTTCAACTCTAAAGTTATTCTTATTCTTATTTTGAGCTCCATTCACTGGCTCCGATTTATGTCGCTATGCTCCTCTACTGTGTGATGGATGCTGCAAACAATATCTTATTCGTGGCATGTATATGGATGCAAACTCCTAGATTAGATTAAAAGAACTGGACTCCACGCTGTCGAAGTAATACTGCTGTTATCATAGACGGCTGAGCTTACATTGCACCGTTGTTTTTTGTCACTCTAGTGCTTGTCCCGTCAGAATTACGTCACTCAATAATTGATCACTGACATTTTATAAATCAACGGAGATTCTAAATACACCCTTTTTTCCTCCCGCTGCTTAAAACCCATTATACGGCACTAACCCCATCGGTGGCTGATCAGTCTCTTCTTCCGCAGCTCGCCCAAAGCCAAAGATTGTGCTGCTGCTCTGATGAGCCGCCAACCAGGATTAGATTCCACTCTTAAAAATCCTCCCACTTTCTCCAAGTAGTGGGGTGACACAGGGGACAGGGTGCTAGGGAGGAAAGTGAGGCAGAGAGGGATGCTTTGTTTCACCAGAGGACATTCGGTTTGTCTGGAACTGGTTTTGCTCAGGGGGGATCCCTGCTTCTATGCTGGGTGCACTTGACACGCACACAAAACCTAATAGTGATAAGCGGCGACTCGGTTGCTGTTTTACAGTTCATATAATTTCCAAAGCAATGCCTTCAGCCTCCCGTCGCCTTTCGAACGACATAATATCACGAGAAAGGCGTAATCATTTCAGGAACATTTAATACTAATATACAGTATGTTTGGGGGAATCAACAGCATCATCAGTACGCACAGTCCCATAATCTACTCAGAAGTGCTTTTAAAAACGGTATGACCTGATACATGTACTGCATTTGTGACCCTTACAAAAACCTGAACAGTCCAGTGTTTTATGGCAGGTGTTATAGTATGGAGACATAATCTTTTTTAGAAAACTATACAAAATAGAAATTAAATAGACTATTTGCATTAAATTTTTTCTATATATTTAAGAACATCAACGCTGGCTAACATTCATTCATTCATTTTCTATACCGCTTATCCTCATTAGGGTCTCGGGTATGCTGGAGCCTGTCCCAGATGACATTGGGTGGGAGGCGGGGTACACCCTGGACCCTGGACCGGTCGCCAAGTCAATCGCAGGGCACATATAGACAAAAACATACAAACCTAATGGGCAATTAGGCGGGAGGAAAGCGGAGTACCCGGAGAAAACCCACACACGCACGTGGAGAACATGCAAAGTCCACACAGAGATGCCCAACGAAGATTCGAACCCAGAACCTCCTGACTGTGAGGCCAACATGCTACCCATTCGGCCACCGTGCCGGCTGACATAGTTTGAGAAATATTGTTGTGAAAAGAACAAATTCAACAAAAAATGTCTATTTCTCCACAGTTACAAATGTAACCTCATTGTTGGGCCAAAGAAGATGATTGCCATTCAACTTGCATTCAAAATAGGCTGTATATTCGATGGTAGCTAACGTTAGTAGCTAAACTTTGACAAATCACTATAATTAGCTGACAACCATAACTAATGCGCGTGCATGTATGTTACGTGGGGCGTGCATTACTTGCTTACTTGAGCAGCCGCGTAAACAATCCTTTTACTTTGTACTTGATGAGCAACCAGCAAGAGGTCTGACCACACACGCCTAAAGCACACAAATTAGTCCTGTTCTTTCAGTAAGAAGCTTTTTCAGAAACACCGCCACTGTCACAATAATTCAGAAATGCAAGAAGGAGCTTGTTAATGAGCTCAAGGGAGTCGGGACCAAAGGAAAACACACTTTGCTGTAATGGGTTTAGATTTTGCCTTTCCCCCAAGGCCCCTCTTAAAGAAAGCACATGTACAGGCAGAAAGACTGGTGGAAAAAGACTGTGAACTGTAGAATTTTGGATGAGAACATAACATTAGAACTGCAGCGATTAATCGATGAATATATTATTAATCGATTATCCAAATAATGTATTTATTTATTTATCTAACTGTTTATTATCTAACTATTTTGGCAATCGATTAATCGTTTCATTTAAAAATGTACCATAATTATCCCGATTTTAGTCACTCTAATGTAACTACTTTTTAATTTCCATGAAAGCAGACATATTACCTGCCACCTTTGACTTTGGAAAAGAGCTATCAACATGTTTGCCTCTTTTTGATATCTTGCAAAGCAAACCACTGCAGAGATGTGTGCGTAGAGCGTGCGTAAAAGCATTCCCACGCAAAGTAAATCCCATACTTGGACTTGTGCTTAGGAAAACGTCTACATTTCTGCACTCTCTCCATTATCTCTTACCATGCATACACACAAAATCTACTGGTAGAACAGTGAAACTGCAGTAGAGTGTTTGTGATGTTTGTCAACTGATGGTTTATACTTTGCTTCTTCAATTTCGGTGACTGAGATCTTCCTCTTCGCTATGATTTTTGGAGGGAAAACGTCCATTCATGCATTCTTAAAGGGATTACTGCAAAGAAGGAAAAATTAAAAATGTCTGATTAATCGAAAAAATAATCAACCAATTCATCAGTTATGAAAATAATTGTTGGTTGCAGCCCTACGTGACATAACACTGAAGAACGGTTCTTCCCGTTGGACAATGACCCAACAGCCTACCAAACTGTTTTAAGTAGGGCTGTCCCGATTCGATCTTCGGGATCGGGATCGGCTGCTGATCCGCTGTATTTGGAAGATCAGGTAATATTGGCTTCTTCCACGTGATAACATAACTCTGGGTCACATGTCCACCGTGCTGACATGTCCACCTGGTATCGTGGTGAAGTTAGTTTCACGTTGGACGCTGGATATTCGGCTCCGTATACAGCCGTTGTCCTCCCTCGCTGTGCCCGGACTCCTCTGTCATGGTGCCGGGAGCTTGCCTGGGAAGTGCCGGTCTAATCGCTGGTTGTTGCTCAGGATCAACAACAAAATTAAACAAACAATACAATTACTATAAAAAAAGTAATGTATTACAAATCACACCACAAATTGATCTATAACCATGTCAAATAATTAGTCCCAGCCTAAAAGTATTGTAATGACGGCTGAATAATTTGACATCAGGATGGCTGTAATTCAGTTGGCCGTGAACACAGAGCATTCATGTTCCTCACATGCGCAGTTCAACGACACTTTCTAGTTTTTTTTATATTCCAGGCACTTGACTCCAAACGCTTGCTCCAACAAGCGTGCCGAACACCACTGCCCCCTACAGCCCACACACTAAACAGCATCCTGGAACAACACAACATTCCTACTACTACTGTATTTGGCATGCCCTTTTATCTACAGTAATTCTATCTTTTATTGGATAGACTTTTATTTTCATTAGGGACCTGCCTCACAAAGGCCGGATGTGTGGATGTTTGAATGTGTCTTAATAGATTTTTAGGAACCTTACCAGCTGAAGACGTGCTTACTATGAACCGATCCACACAGGGTTCCATTTCTGAAGCCATGTAGTTTGTGCGTTCCAGATCTCATGAGAACAATATTACAACTTCTGAAAGTCAAAGAGACTCCCACAGTGCAGATGACCAAAGTTGTGAAAAAGACATATATTACAAGTCGATTTATAATTCTGTTGAGTCACTCTGCGGTCAAAACACCTGATAGGTGTGTTTTTATGGGCCATAACGGTTGTTTATGTCACAGCCCATGAGGGGAAAAGCTACAAACCTTCAGTCAAACGGCTGCTTGCCATTTTTTACAGGGCTTCTTCAATGTTACCATCCGAATGAAAGAAATGGTTTAAGACTGCATAGACATTGTGCATATTTCGAGGTTGCAATGATCTAGATGATTTTTTTAAGCATTTAACCCTTTGTATTAAAGTACGCTAAAGTGCGCCTTTAAACGTTAATACTATGACTTCATCCTTCTTTGACTTGAAGCATGGCCTACCTCTGTCACGTCTGCCCATTGTCCTTTCCACCACAGTGGTATTTCATATCAATACAGATCAATAGGTCCTGTCAGTGGTCATTAACAATGCCTGATCAGCACCAAGTGAAAGATGAGTCACGAATGACCCATATTCTGTGGCCCGTAATTTTTACCCTGCGCTTACATTTCTAACAAAATTGAATAAAGACATAGAAAAGCTTCTTCCCACTCCTTTTCGAGGCAAATTGTTTTCTGCTCATGTGTGTATTGTCATTATGTTCCGACCCGTGTATTTTGTGTGGCTCGAAACAAACAATTAGGAAACACATTTGAACTCCGGATTTTTAGTATTCTTTATAGTGCTTCTCAATTCCTGTACAAAAAAAAACAACCTTTCCAGTTCAGTTGTTTTTATGCAAATGAATGCCGAAGAGTTGTTCAACAGGAGACGTGCATGTGTTGTTGTGGGTGGCGGAATCCCTGCTGCAGACATAATCATAAATGATGACATTGTTAAAGCTCAGCCATTTGTTGTGTTCCTTCCATAGTTCCGCTCTGTGGCTGAGCAATTGCGGTGCAATTCTCTGCCAAAACACTTGGGGCTGTGTTTTCCAGCACGTCAGGGGTGTCAACTCCATCGCACAGGGCGGCAAAACTCAAAGGCAACGTTGTCCTTTTGATCGACATAATTGGTGAATGCAGCACATATGAGTGTACGGTTACGTTGCATACATTATGATGCATCATCAGTGCAGTCATTTTTGGGACGTCTCCCTTAAAATCACTACCGTGAGACTTTTGGCGTAAAGTAGGGATATCCCGATCCGATCCGAGCTTCCGTCACGAGACCGCACCTTACCATGTTGGTAAAAACGCCACTTTGCAGACATGTCTGTGAGGTACCGTGGTGAAGTTAGTTTCACGTTGGACGCTGGATGTTAGGCTCCGTATACAGCGGTTGTCTTCCCTCGCTGTGCCCGGACTCCTCTGTCATGGTGTCGGGAGCTCGCACGGGAAGTGCCGCTCTAATCACTGGTTGATCTAAATCACACCACAAATCGATCTATAACCATGTCAAATGATTAGTCCTACCCTCAAAGTATTGGTTGCTGAATAATTCCACGTCGGGATGGCTGTAATTCATTTGGTCATTTATTTGCATGTCAACGCAGAAGACTCACTTTTCCGACTAGAGGGTCACCCTGCTAGTTTCTTACCTACGCACTTGACTCCAAACACTTGCGCTAACCAGCATACTGGTACATACTAAATACCACTGCCTTCTATAGCCCACACACTAAACAGCAGCCTGGATCAAAACAATATTCCCACCACTGCAGTATTTTGCACGCCCGTTTTTTACAGTTTGATCTTTTATTGGATGGACTTTTATTTTCATTAGGGACCTGACTCACAGAGGTTTGTTACAAAAGCCAGACAATATTGTTGTTGGTCATGCTGCGTAATAAAAAAAAAAGGAAATTGAGCAATGCTTTGGTTGTATTATCTTTAATGTTTTGAAGAGCTAAAATCATGTTTGGAACAAAAGTTTATTTTATTGTATTTTCTTAAAAGGATCAGTACCGGATCGGGCCGCACGGTGGATGAGTGGGTAGCGTGTTGGCTTCACAGTCAGGAGATCAGGGTTGGAGATCCGGGTACTCTGGTTTCCTCCCACATTCCAAAAACATGCATGTTAGGTTAATTGGCGACTCTGGCGAATTGTTAATTGGCGACTCTAAATTGTCCACAGGAATGAATGTGAGTGGGAATGGTTGTATGTCTGCACTGCGATTGACGGGTGACCAGTCCAGGGTGTACCCCGCCTCCTGCCCAAAGTCAGCTGGGATAGGCTCCAGCACACCCGCAGCCCTAATGAGGATAAGCGGCATAGAAAATGGATAGATGGATTGACAGTACCGGATTGGATCGGCAAGATTATAGAAAAATCGGACCAGATTCTAAAAAATCAGTCACTGGTGATTGTGTTCGGGTTGATGGATTACAGCAATGAAATGCATCCTCACAAGATGCCTTGTCAAATAATTGTGTTTAGAATTTTTTGGAGGAGGGTAAAGTTGCACAAATAATAAAAAATATGAAAAGAATTCCTTCCTTACAGCTCATGGCCTGCTGCAATTTGCACTTTTGAGTCCCTGCCGTACTGTACTGTACGTGCGCACTTATATTGCCTTTGCATTGCTGAAGGAAAGTTTCTGTACTAGTAACGCAATGTATTCATACCTACGTTTCACTGTTTTGCTACAAATATAAGAAGCTATTCATAGTTAGGTGTGGTGTTCTTCCCTTGAATGAAGGCCCAAGGTCAACTGGGTTAGGCTCAAGCCAACCCATGACCCTGAACAGGCACTTTCATCCTATATGATTTGCTGGCTCCAGCCTGGAGTTAATTTTATAGACATGGGAGGGACACCAACGTTCTTATAGTGCTACCTTTACTTCGTATACCGAGGCTTTTACGTAACGGCTTAATGGGTCATCGGTGCTGATCATCCTTTTGTTTTGTATTGCAGAGCTTTGCGGAGAACACCATGAACGAGCTGCTGGGTTGGTATGGCTACGACAAAGTGGAGCTGAGGGATTCAGACAATCTGGAGTTAAGCGATACACGGCAGCACATCTCTGTTCTTACAGGTGCGACACAGTCCCCCGTCCATTTACCTCACGCGTACACTCACAAAGGCGAGTGCATTAATTACCAGGCTGGATTAGCGGACAGCATTCCTAAAAGTAAAATCTGCATAATATTCTTAAAGAATCCCTTTTTATTAGCCTTTATCTATTTGGTCTTGTAGAGTACATTTTGGATCATTTATATCCCATGTTGGGGTATCTAGGTGATATCCATTTGTGGCTTTCCCAAGGGACAAAATCTAGCTCCAAACTAACTGACCACATTTCTTGTTTAAAAAAAAAAAAAGTAAAATATATTGATTTGCATATTATTCAATTATATAACACGTCAAATTCACCTTTTAAGTTGGATTGCAGAAATACAACCTTTTCAGGATATTCAAATTTTCTGGGTAGTATGGTACGTTCCACCGACGTTGATAACTATTTGTTACAAAATTGAGTTTTTTTTCTCTTAATGTATTTAAGCCCTTAGCATATTATGACCTACATTGCATTGCGTTTAGCTAGTGTAGTTAAAAAAACCTGTGTAGAGTAACAATATTCAGTATGTGGTTTGGACACCCTTGGTTTATGACCAAACCAAATATTAATTTGGTTTATCATAAAAATCCAGAACTTTAAAAAAAAATTATTTTCCCAAAAGAGGAGCAAATTAGTGAAGGAGATGATTTTTCTCCCGATTAGTGGTCACAAACCGCTCTTGGGACACATTATTACATAATTAGGGACCTTGCAGAGTTTTGAAAAACCATCATCCTGGTGGACATTCACGTCAATTTCAGTGACCTAAACATTATTTTCTTGTGACAGAAAGGCCAAAACAGACAGAAATCCTTTTAAAAAACATACCTGCCCTTTCTTCTCTGTCCTGATTGCTCTGTTATGAAACCCAAGACGTTCCTAAGACAGTTCACAAAAGCTTTGGGCCCTCATTGGTTTGCCACTTATTATTAACTGGGTAGGACCGTTAGGTACAGTAAAATCCTGTGCAGTGTTGGAGACAATCAATACAGTCTGGGCTGTTGGCCCATAACTAATATAAAATATGAAATATATTAAATATTGCTTGCTATCGCACATCACTGGATCACACACCGCAGCAGTCTTTATTTCTGTAAACACACGGAAAAAACGAGCGACGTCATGCTTCTGAGCGTGCACGTCGCTTTCCAGTCGCATTTGTTTTAGTAATGTGAACCATTACATAAAAAATTGGGTTTTAAACAAAAAATCCAAATTGGGAATCCTACCCTGCAGTGTGAACAAAGCCAAAGAAACAGGCAAGACAAAAAAAATAAAAACATGGTATGCGTGCAGCAGCAGTACCTTCATGAAGTTGGCCAATCAGCTTTACCATTTAAAATGGTATTCACTGATGTTGGTTGTTGTCGTGTGATACTGCATGTAAAAAGCTGCAGACACACGTTGCACTTGACTTTCTGGAGTCATTTTTAACCTTTGCAAAATCCATCCACACTTTGCATGATTAGTTAGTAGCCGTCATGAGCCAATAAGGCTGTCCATGTGGGACCTTCTGGCGCTCACCGCAGCTTCTTTGGATTGTGCCACCGAAGTTGGTGATCTTATTGATGTGTGGTATCGGTATCGGTGTCAGTTTTTTGTATTGGTAAAAATTGGGCTGGACGTTTTTATATGATTGTATGATATAGTCGAATCAGACTGTCCTGAATCAAATTGTTTAATAGTAGACTATTCTAAGACACCCCTACTATAATCAACCTTAATAACAATAACCCTAACTTTAGTCGTTAGATCGCCTGTAGGACCCGGTTCTGACTGTCATACAGTACTTTAGTGCTGCTGTAGTGATGAGAATGAATTTTTGGGGCATTTTGGGGCAAAGCTCGCTCTCAAAAAAAGACATGATTTTTTAACTCTGACATGCGCCAAGTAAAAAGTAGCACAATGATTTACATCTGAGGTATCTTGGCTCTCTTTGTGCATCTCATCAGTACTCCTTCTATCGCTTTCATACAGAAAACTTGTTGCCAAAAATGCCAGCTTCAAGAGAGAGCAGCGAAGCCTCTCCGGATCGAGCCAACAGCTCCCAGTCTCTGCCAAACACCAGGAACGGAGTCACAGAACCCTCCACTATGCCATTCACCTCCACAACCAGCACCAAGGAGCATGGAAACCAGTCCATCACTGTCCCAGTGGTACCTCTGCCACTGATCAAGCCCCCTGCAGGTACTGACACTTTTTCAGACCCCTTTGTTGTGCACCAAGGCAGTACAAAATACAGAATTGAATGGAGAGTGACCACTAAATTCACTTTCCATTCCATTTTCTTCCATTTATCCGGGTCGTGGGGACAGCAGTCTCAGTAGGGAAGCCTAGACTTCCGGGCTCTCTTCCAGCTCCAACGGGAGGACACCAAGGCGTTCCCAGGCCATCTGCGAGACATAGTCCCTCCAGCGTGTCCTAGGTCTTCCCGGGGGCCTTCTCCCGACCGGGCATGCCCGAAACACCTCACCAGGGAGGCGCCCGGGAGGCATCCGGACTAGATACCCGAGCCACCTCAGCTGGCTCCTTTTGATGTGAAGGAGCAGCGGCTCTACTCTGACCTCCTCCCGGATGGCCGAGCTCCTCACCCTATCTCTTAGGGTGAGTCCAGCCACCCCACGGAGGAAACTCATTTCCGCCGCTTGTATCCGCGATCTCGTTCTTTCGGTCGTGACCCATAACTCATGACCATAGGTGAGGGTGGGAACGTAGATCGATCAGTAAACAGAGAGCTTTGCCTTCCGGCTTAGCACTCTCTTCACCACGACGGTCCGGTACAGTGACCGCATTACTGCTGACGCTGCATCGATCCGTCTGTCGACCTCGCGCTCCAACCGTCCATCACTCGTGAACAAGACCCCGAGATACTTGAATTTCTACACCTGAGGCAAGACCTCACTCCCAACCCAGAGGGTACAGTCCACCTGTGCTTGATAGGACTTCTTCTTAAGCTCGACAGCAGCCCTAACCGTTGGTGTCCACCATCGGGTTCGGGTCTTGCCGCCACGACTGGCACCGACCACCTTGCGGCCCCAACTATGACTGGCTGCCTCAGCAATGGAGGCACGGAATACGGCCCATTCGGACTCAATATCCCGGTTCTCCCTCGAGATGCAGGCGAAGCTCAGCCGGAGATGAGATTTGAACACTCGACAAACGGGAGACTCAGACCCAGACGTTTCCAGCACACCCTCACTACGCGTTTGGGTCTACCAGGTCTGTCTGGCATCTTTCCCCGCCCTCTAATCCAACTCATCACCAGGTGGTGGTCAGTTGACAGCTCAGCCCCTCTCTTCACCCGCGTGTCCAGAACATGCGGACGCAGGTCTGATGATACGACCACAAAGTCCATCATAGACCTGCGACCTATTTTATTTGACCTAAATTCACTTTCAATTCTTAAATGTGAATTGCGGTTGCAAACAGAAAGAAGAATTGCAATTCAAATTCAAATTGCAGGAAGTAGAATTGAAATTCCACAAACTTCATAATGCGTCATTAAGGTGTCTGTACCTGCAAAAAGCCCACACACGCACAGGGAGAACATGCAAACTCCACACAAGAGATGCCAAGCAGAGAGTTGAACCCTGGTCTTCCAGATCTCCTGTGTGGCCAACCTGCCAACCACTCGACCACTGTGCGGCCCTGAAGTGCACATCGTTATCAAAAGTATCATTGCTGCAAAAGTTGAGTCTGTGTCCAAAAGTCAACGCCACAATAGTAGTCAACAAAGGAACGTCTCACACAGCCTCACATGTGCTCCTAGTTTGCTTGAACACACCATGTTGGCCTGAGGAGGCCAAATTGTTATTATTCTTAAAGAAACAAAAACAGTCTACCTAACCTAGCTTCCAGCTTCCTCTGCACCTTTGGAGAGCATCTTTAGTGTTGCATGCAAGATATTCAGACCAGAACTGTGCTGCCTTTACGCGGTGAAGTACTTCAATAAATGATTGAAACATTGTTTCATATGATCACTTTGAAATGAAGATACATTTCTGAACTTTCCGACTGTTAGATGTTGCTTATACTTTTCCTAAACTAATTAGTATTACTTTGTCATGGCATAACCAATGTTCTAAATTCCTAGTTGAATGCTTTTTATTGTGTTTTTTAGAATGGGAAAAATGTGCAAATATAAACACCATTTTTTGTTGCCTACACCTTGTGTCATTTCAAGGTAAAATATATCCATTCTCCAAGTTCAAAATTCACTTAAGCTAAACATTTTTGGCAAGGGTATGACTAATGTTGGAGCTTAACATCCATCCATTTTCTATAACGCTTATCCTCATTAGGGTCGCGGGTATGCTGGAGCCTATCCCAGCTGAATTCAGGCGGGAGGCGGGGTACACCCGGGACTGGTCGGCAGTCAATTGCAGTGGAGCTTAACAGAATACATATATTTTTTTGAGAATTCACGTAAGAAGAAGAACATGCAAACTCCACTCAGAAAAGCCCAAATGGGATTTAAACATAAGCCTTCTTGCTGTGTGCACCAGCACTACTAAGCCTAATGAAATGAAAATGAGTTTTCCACTGCTTTGCAGCAAAAAGAGCTTTTGTCCTTTGCTTTTGAAAGATGTGTTGATTTTGTTTTCCTGTTTGCAACATGGTCTTTGGTAATGTCCAGCAATTCAATCCAAGTGTTGGTTGGAGTTCATCCAACAGACTTAGGGGCCTTTGTGTGGGCCCTTTGGAGTATCGGGTTGGGGTTTGCGCGCCACAAAACAATGTTTGTTATACACACTGGCTTCGAGTTGTTTGGGTCGTTTCCGTATTAGCAGACAGGAGCAAGAACAACGGCGGCATGAAAGGGTGAAAATGGCACAACATTAGACTAGTGGACTAGGAGGCCCAAATAGTTAAATACAACTCATTCTACGTCACTGTGAAAGCCTTTGTCTAAGCTCCTCCACACCCAACTCTTCCTACCATGCATTAATAGTCGTCCCTTGCAACATCACGGTTTGAACATCGCTCCCTCACTCTGTCACGGTTTTCATATTAATTAATTAATGTTGCTGTATGTACAGTGTTTCCTTAATTAGCATTTTTAGGCATAAAATGGCTAATGGAACTGTCCATTCATTCATTGTCTATGCCGCTTATCCCCATTCGGGTCGGGGAGGTATGCTGGAGTCTATCCCAGCTGACTTTGGGCGAGAGGCGGTGTACACCCTGGACTGGTCTCTCCGGCCAATCGCAGGGCAGACAAACAAGCATTCGCACTCACATTGATACGTATGTACAATTTAGAGTTGCCAATTAACCTTACATGCTTTTAGAATGTGCGGGGAAACCAGAGTACCCAAAGAAAACCCACGCACGCACAGGGAAAACATGCAAACTCCACACAGAGGTGCCCAACGGCGGTTTGAACCCAGATCTTCTAAAACTCCTGACTGTGTGGCCAACATACTAACCGCTCGACCACCATGCGAAATTGCAAACACAGTAAGAGTCATTAAGAGCCCAACTCGTGAATGTAGTAATCTACATTAGTCGCTGGGAGTCAGTAATTGTTTGGTGAGACCACCACTGAAGCACCAGACTAGACCAACCAGCTCTCATTGCAGGTTTAAACGATCTCAACAGGCACAATAATAATAACATAACTACCATAACGATAATCATAACAACAACACAGGTTACTCTTGCGACTATAGCCCAAAACAAGCTAAAACTCAACTCTGAACCCCCAATGTCACTTCCTGTTAGACATCGTCTCTGCTCCCCTACAAGGTAAACCGCCTTAAATGCCTCATTTTCTCGGATTATATCTACTATATTGGGTCATACGAATGTAAAGGTGACTATATGGGTGTTACTTTATGCCTAGATGGCGCTAATAATGATAAAAATGTATTCAAAAGAAAGTATAATTGGTATATTTCCGATACTTTTGCTCAATAGTGTTTGCTGATTGTCCAGTACTTAAGATACGCTAAAGCAGGGGACTCAAACTCAACTTAACTTGGGTCCGCTGGAGGCAGAGCCTGGCTGAGGCTGGCCCGCAGTTTAATTTCAATTAAAAGGCTTAAAAATCCAATCTTTTCAATATTTTTTTAACGCAAAATAAGATAAACAAGGACACTGCTGTAAAGAAGTTGTGTGCAAAACTAGTAATAATGATCAGTTTTTCACTCATTGAAAAATGTTTCTCTGCCTGCATCAAGCCCGGTCGATGTCACGCCCCTGAGAGCCATACACCCCACCGTGATTGGTAGGTTTGTCAGCTCCGCACCCAACACTGTAAAAAGTGCCATTCAGATAAAACTCAAGGGCAACACTAACATTAAACTTTCATATTATGGTGGGCGCCACAAAATGTCATCTCCGCAAGTTTGAGACTCCTGCCCTAAAGGCACATACAACATAAAAACGTTCTATCTTCACAGGGTGTCTAGTGAACTAGTTACCTACTGTAGACTTTGTTTTTCTCCACCTGCTCAAGTGTCAATATTACCCCATCAACTCTCCGAGGAAATGTCTGTGCTCTCCGACCAGACAGCAGGCTTCATTATCTCATGCGTCTGCTATCGCACAGAAGGGTGGTACAAGCCGCCTTGGCATTGCCCGAGACGAGTCCCTACTGGCCCTTCCTTGGCGGGCGGTAACAGATGGTGGGGTGCCACATCAACTCAGTACCTGGCCAACACCCCCTTCGAGGTGCTCTCCCTTTCACCCACAGTAGTGCAGTACAGTTACATACTTGTTATAAGGCGCCAGGTAGAGGAATAACAATTCCTCCTCAAAATGTGGCTTTTTGTGAAAATGAATAGATATTGTGAATCCACATACGATTGTTCTCTTATTCATTACACCGTAGGACGTTCTTTTTTCCCAAGCAATTTACTCTCCTATCTGATTTCTCATCTTGTTTTTTTTATTATCACGAGCAGTGGGCATGAGTCCAGAAAGAAAACATATAAAAGACAGACCAGATTGAGATGTAGAAGAGAGGAATAATTTCAGTTGTGCATTCGGGCTCCATTGTTCTGTCGAAAGAGCCTCAGGGAGTGATTCCCTTAATTGTGAGTTAGTCTTTTAGCTTTGAAAATGATGTCCCCGTAGATGCATTAATCCCTACAAGAGGTGAAAAGCCTGGCCAACATACGATGAGGGGTGGAAGACTAATGGCTCTGCTTTTTTTTTCCACACCCGCGCACTCATGATGTAAAAAAAAACCCAGATGCAGAAGGACTCTCATAGGATCTCTCTTTACTTATCACATCACCATCGGCATTAAAAGCCTGCAGATCATTACCGGGAGTCAGAGCTTAACACCAAAGTAGCATTTCGTTGTGACTTATTGGCTGTCCACGTTGAGCACTGCAACTACAAACATTTGATTGCTTAATTTCATTATTCATTCATTCATTTTTTATGCGGCTTGGCCTCGTTAGGGTCACCGGTGAGCTGGCGCCTGTCCCGGCTGACTTGGGACAAGAGGTGGGGTGCACCCTGCACTGGTTGCCAGCCAATCACAGGACATTAATTCACACTCAACATACATTTTGTGATGTTAGAGGAAGCTGGAGTCATTAAAAATTATATAATTTGTTTTAATGACTGTGACTTAGTGACTGCTATGATGGGTAGCGCGGTGGCATTTGTTCCTCTCTGTGGGGGGTTTGCATGAGTTGGTTGCTTGTGTTGGTTTTGTTTGTGTACTCTAGTTGGTGTACACCAAAAGCTGGAGATAGGCGACCAGTCCAGGGTGGCCAAAGTCAACTGGGATAGGCTCCAGCTAGAGCTAGGGCTGCAAAAACATTGGAAACCCTTGCCGTCTTGATTTTTCACACAAGTTTTTGATTTTCTGTTGTCCTGTCCAGCCATTAGGGCAAATACTGTGTATGACCTAGATGTCCTTACATGCTAAGCGGCATAGAAAATGAATAAATGAATGAACCTAATTTTTATGCTTATTTTTATGCAAATTTGGGGCGGCCAGAGCGGAGCAGGAGGGGATAGAGAAGAAGAGAAAAGAAGACAGAGGGGGAGAGCGGGGAGAAGAGGGACAAAACAGGGAGACAACAACTCCGGCAGCAACAATAACAAAAAAACGGAGACAAGTCAGACTACATCGACAACAGTTTATGACGGTCGTACAGCCCTTATAGGGCCCTCATAGGGTTTGAGATCGACGCAGGAGGACTGGGGCAGAATTAATGCACCATCAGCCGAGGCCAGTATGTCAGTTCAAAGCCCGATTTAGCCAAGCTGTAAAAAACATTAAAAGAACGTTAAAGGAGGGAAAGTGGGCCGTACTTTTGCGGATCAGCGCGCTCACATCAGCCAAACGTGCCATACTTTAGGTGTGAACTGGGCCCGGCCACGGTTCGGTTAGCACGAGTGTGATCACGAAAAGGAGCCGCTTAGTATGAAAAGTGCTGTTTGATTGGATGGAATCCCGTCAAGGTAAACTTTTGTGTCTACTCAAAGAGTTGGCTTTTCTTCCTGAGTCTCTCCTCTGTCCTTTTCAACAGACGAAGATGCAACCAATGTTCAGATCTTGTGTGCCTGGTGCCAGAAGATCGGCGTCAAACGCTACTCTCTGAGCATGGGCAGCGAGCTGAAGAGCTTCTGCAGCGAGAAGTGTTTTGCTGCCTGCCGCAGAGCTTATTTCAAGAGAAACAAGGTAAACGATTCCGTCTGGTTTTCTGCAAGGTGCTGTAACAATACGTCTTTCCAACCGGCCATCTTGGGAGATCTGATTTGGTTTGGTGTGTGTAAGTGTTTAACAGTTTTGCCTCCCAGCTTCAAATGAAAGACAAATTAGTGCGTGGCCATGAATGGAATGTGAAAAGACCTTGAGGTGGGCACGGTGCCATTGTTTTAGTAATAATTTGCATAGATTAATTGAAATGGTCAGCTTTTAGATGAACTTCTTTTAGATGAATGATTTTCATCATCCTTCTGGAAGTAAAGACATGGAGCAGGGAAACAAACAGCAGAGCTTTGCACCAAATGTCCAAAATACAGAACTTGCCATTTTATACATCCCAAGTCCAACATTTAAAAATAAACCTTATTTATCTAATTTGCACGCAAACATTTACCGAGTTGTTTGATCAGGCAATACATGAATTACCACAAACATTCTAATACTTTTCAATATGCAGCTTTTTTCATCATCTTGAGGGCTTTTTATTATAACAGCCAAGCGACAGATGAATAGGTAACCTTATTTTCCGTTGTCCATCAACCAGCTGAATGCGCTCTAAAATCTTACATGTTGACTTTCATGAAATGTTCATAGTTTTCAGGTTTGACTTGAATACTAAAGTGCATAATGCATGCATGTATAAAACACAGAGAGGGTATGCTCTTAGTGCATGACAGCATTCATCAGTGTAGCTATTGCGTTTGCATTTCACCCCCGATTTCACCCATGATCACTCTAGATCAGGCGTCCCCAAACAACCGATTGAAAACAGCATTTACATGCAATTGAAAAACCGATAAGACCCTAGGGGTGCAATGGTCCAGGTAACCCACGGGATGGTCGGTACATCGATTTTTGGGCTGTTTTGATACTCTTGTTTGAGCGTAAAGATAAGTTTTTTAATTATTTTAATTAATTATAATTCATTCATTCATTCATTCATTTTCTATACCGCTTATCCTCATTAGGGTCACGGGGATGCTGGAGCCTATCCCAGCTGGCTTTGGGCGAGAGGCGGAGTACACCCTGGACTGGTCGCCAGTCAATCGCAGGGCACATATAGACAAACAAACATTCACCCTCACATTCATAGCGATGGACAATTTAGGGTCGCTAATTAACCTAACATGCATGTTTTTGGAATGTGGGAGGAAAGCGGAGTACCCGGAGAAAACCCACGCACGCACGGGGAGAACATGCAAACTCCACACAGAGATGCCCAACGGAGATTTGAACCCAGGTCTTCCAGATCTCCTGACTGTGTGGCCAATGTGCTAACCACTCAGCCACCGTGCGGCCCTAATTAATTAATTTACCTAATTAATTAATTTACCGGGGCCTCGTCGTCCCCGGTAAAGAGAAACACGACCCACCGCCGTAATTATAATTTATAATTAATAAAATTAATTACGGTTAATGTTTAATTAATAATAATACAAATAATTAGTTAATATTATAATTTGTAATTTTGATACATTTATTGTTTACAATGTTTATAAAACATTATATAACAATTATGAATTAATTGTAATTGTACATGTCTTGATTATCATTGTTATTCAGTTATATTTAAAATGACGCTTGAAAATGCTATTGGAATCTACTGGTAATTAATAGGTAAGTCTATAGGCAAATTTTTCCTATAGTATTCGCTTCGTGGGGAGGGCCTTTCGCCATCCTGCAGGGAGCATGCACGCACACAGTGGAAAATGAATTGCATAATATCCCAGTCACATTAAAGGTGGAATGAGGCAGAATGAATGAAAATTCCTGCTTTGTTCCTGGCTATAAGGAGGGCCTTCTAAAAATTCTCACTGCATTCTGAGTGCATTGCAAATATCAAGGCCCATTCTTGTGAGTGTTTTGAGCATGCTAGAAGCTTTTTAGGTGGACAAATATGAAATGGCATTTGACAGGAATTCTTACTGCACTCTGACTGCATTCTAAATGTTCTTACGGTATACCCACAGCATTCCAAACACATGATCGTGTTCGGGGGGGAAAAAAACAGCCAGCTGCCCCTGAAACTTCACTATGAAGCGTCGCCTTATACGCATCACTTCATATCGCCAAGGAAAAAAGAAGCCAAGCTTAGCTCAACTGCCACCCAAGAAGTCCCTGAAGATGCTAAAGAGAATTCCTGATGACGCTGCATCTTTCGGGCAGCAATTGAATGGCACCTGTACAGTGATTCTGACGTCATTCTCACAGTATTCCTCATATTCCTACTGCATTCCAGCCACGTGCAATTTGAATGTGCAGAAATGATTCCAGATGGGTCCAGAACCTAATCTGAGTATTTGAAAAAGGAAGACGACCAACTTTTCCTGAAAAGATACGTTCCAAGTGGGGGTGCAACGATTCATTTTTACATCGATTCGATTCCTATCACGATTCATGGTTGCCGATTCGATTCAAGGACGATATTGGTTCATTTGGAACGATACGATCTGAAACGATTCAGTGACTTTAAATCGATCCGGTGACTTTTTAGCCAAAAATTCAAGCAGTCTGACAGTGAAGTAAATAGCTGCATACAGGACAGCGCAGATGAAGTTTCCTCAATTCCCTCAGGTATACATTAAATTTGGATACAAACAAAAAGTTAAACAACAATTCATGGCCAATGAATTCACGTTCTATTTGGATAAATATAATCTGTTGTACTTAAATTTAATGCTTTATTTCCTCGTGTCGATTAAATCGATTGATTACTTTCAAACGATGTTAGCCGGAATGGCAATTTGGTAAACACAGATCGATGGAGTTGGATCACAGGAATATTAATCGATGCATCGAGCTAGTGAAGAAACCGTTACACCCCTAATTCCAAGCATAATTTACTTTAACACAAATGTTTTGTAACAGCTCGAAAACAGCAGTAAACAAATCTACCACAACATAAACAACACCAAAATAGGGTTGTTTTACAATTAAATAACAATTTCCTTGCAAATATAACACCAACTATTTATACCAACTGAATTGCACGCGTTTACATTTCCCTTCTGCACATGTTCTTCCATTTCTTCCTGGCTGTCTTGTATGTTCTTCCCATCGGCTTCCACTGACCTGAGCTCAGCTCCTTGTTGCCAAAATCCGCCAGACCTTGGACACCCCTGCTAGCATAACAAATGATTGCCAAAATGCTATTCTCAACATGTATTTACTGCATTTAAAGGTATCCTGAAAGCCATTGCATACTTTGGGCCCAAAAAGCAGCAGCAGATGTTGACCTCACAGTTCTAACATGAATGAATGTTGAAAAAAAGGTTACCTCTTTGAAAGCAGCTTAACGCAAAACACTTTTCGGAGCCACGTCTGTCTGTTTCAGCATCTCATACAACATCTCACAGCTCTATTGCTCCCTGTTTCTCCAAGCATTAATCTTGAAAACATTTGTGTTGTTAAACAGAATATGCATGAGTTTAACACTCCAGTCTTGGCTCGTTATGTTCTGCAGTTTTGCCTTCAAGAAGCCTCGTTCTAGTCTCTTCCCTGCCACTAATCCCTTCACAGGGCGCAGCAGCGTCTTTAGGCAATTAACAGTGATGGATTACTAGCCGAAAGTGACACCAGCGGAGGCACAAAGTGTTAGAGGACACGTCGCCTTTGGTTGCATTAGTCAACTTCACAGGAAGCGGTCAGGGTGCAACAATGCATGCATGCATGCATTGTTGCAACACCAGTGGAGATGATGTTGCAGTTGCTCCATCAATACAACTTTGAATTGAGTTGCACGCTGCACGTTGTGGTTTGACTGCAGCTGATGGCAATGTTTTTTACTCATCACACAAATACACAGCATGGACCCTCGTTCACCACGAGTACACGAGAGCCATCATAAGAGCTGTAGCAAGAGAAATCTACAAAGTGAACAGAAATGTCCATTGTCACTTGGCTACAAAAATTGGAGTATTATTAGACTGACTGACTGTACAATTAACTGGACACAGCATCTAGATCAGGCATCAGCAACCCGCGGCTCTGGAACGGCATGCAGATCTTCAGCCTGCTTGTTGCGGCTCCCTTGGATAAACACTGTGATTTTTTTTTAAACACCAAAGTTGAGGAAGTGTGCATTTTTGAAATATCTGACTCGTCGCCAAGTCCGTGAATGCATCTAAACCAGGGCAACCTTTACCATCAAAATAGCCATTTTGTTATTTTTTATTAGGAGAATAGGTGCTCTGATATTTTTAAGAAGGGTTATTTCATGTATTGGCCTCTACCTGTGAATGGCTTCCCATTTTATGTACAGCGCAGTGTTGCCAACTTGGCGATTTTCTCGCTATGGAGACTTTCCAAACCTTATTTTCTCAAAAAGACTAGAGAAAAATGTAGACTTTTCCTTATGTGTTGGGAACAAGATATTTTTTCTGGTATTTGCATTTTTCTTCACCATAAAAGTAATTTATTGACGGCCCCTAGAAAAACAGCTCGCGGTTAGAGCGGCATTTCCTGTGCGAGCTCGCAGCACCATTAGAGAGCAGTCCGGGCACGGTGAGGGGGTACTACCGCTGTGGCTACGGAGTCCAACTTTACCACGCTAGCGATCCGGTATACCCATGACCTGCCAGGGTATTTGGAGACATAATAGTGAAAGCACATATTAAGCTGTGAGTGCAACTGCCGCTGCACATAACCTGCAAAATTGTAATCTTTTGTATTGTTACCTGCTGTGAGCACATAGCTACAGCGCACTTCTTGTTATAAAACATATTGCTATGCTGCCGTTAATTACGTTGTTTTATTTTACTACGCAGTTACTTGTTTCAGACTCAACTCAAAAGTCATTCATCCTTTTTTTTTTCTCGCCCACGCAGTGAGACTCACTGCTGTACTGGCCGACCGCCCCCGCCCATGCTCATCCAATCAGCAGTCAGAAGACAGTCTAGATGCATTCACGGACTTGGCGGCGAGTCAGTTATTTCATATTGTTTTCAAAAATGCCCATTTCCCTACTTTGATGTTTAAAAAAAATCACCCCGCTTAGGGATCGAAGCCGCAACTATGAGGCTGAAGAGCTACATGCGGCTCCAGAGCCGCGGATTGCCAACCGCTGATCTAGACTGTCTTCTAGAATACATTTTTTCATTTGAGCACTTTGAAATTAAGGTACATTTCTAAACTATGTATATATACACATTTCTATGAATTGCGTTGATTTAAACTCCACTTGAAATTCAAATTCAATTCAGCATCCAGTGAGGTGAAGTCCATTCAAATTCATCCCTTGAATTGAATTCTGACATTTTGAATGTTGCACAGGCCAAGTGCTTGCTAAATAACCCGCCATGGGACCAATATAAGTTGCGAGTGCCAGTACTTTGGCACTGGGAAATGCTACTTAATTCAATATCGCCAGGATGTCTGCATCAACATGAAGTTCCAGATAACAAAAGCCGAAGTTCCACCGTATTGGCTATTCCAGGTGTAGTTTACAGTTCATTCATTCATTCATTTTCTATGCCGCTTATCCACATTAGGGTCGCGGGCATGCTGGAGCCTATCCCAGCGGACTTTGGGCGAGAGGCGGGGTACACCCTGGACTGGTCGCCAGTCAATCGCTGGTAGTTCGTAGTTTACAGTTGTGTAGTGAAAACAATTTCTAAGATACACAAGAAAGGCAAAATATTGGAAACACCTATTTAACAATTTAGCAGAATTTCCTTTACATCTTGTGTGAAGGTATTCCGTTAAAGGACAGCGTCTTTGCGGTTTTTCCGTGAGGAGACAATAGAGAGAGTACACTTTGGGTTTCTCAGGTTGTTGCGGCTGTAGCACCATGCTTTTTTGCGCATACCATAAAATTTTCCCCCCGGGGACCTTAGACCGGCATCAGCATCCTGCCCCAGGAGCTTCCTCCGGGCACCAGGGGGCAGCGTGCTGCTTCATGTCATCTCAGAAATGTCACATCACCTCAAACTCATACGTCTGCTTCCCGTGCTTGGCAAGAAAGAAAACTGAAAACAAGGCGCATGTGTGTGCGTGTCACTGGTAGTGAGGAAGCCTTGAGGCCTGCCTTCCAGCGCTTCAGGATATAGAGAAGAAGGTGATTATATCGTAGCTGCCAGCTATTCTCTTCAAATGAAGACGGAAGGCAGTTGAATTGTGCCATTTGCTGTTAGAGTAATGAATTGGAAAAGTTGACTTCCTTACCTGCAAATGTACCTCTGATTTCTCATTACTGGTGTGGAACATCCTTACTTTTGCAGCCATCTATGCGTCCGCATCAATAGTTAATTAGACTGTTAATGTGGGATAATGTCATTATTGCACTATGCTTATGCTTATGCACTTATGTGTTACTTTTGCGCCTGAACGTTGGCTTGTCTGTCTCAGCTGGGTAGGATAGACTCCCATGCTTTGGCAGTGCAGCGGTTCACGTTGTGTGTCGGTAACCGGAATGACTGGTGTCACCCTAACTCCAAAGTCGGTGGAAGGTTTGGTGGCTTCCCCGTGAATGTGCGCAGAAAAATCGGTATGTGAGTGAATGATGTATGTGCATGTCAGGAAAAAGACGAGGACGCATTCTTACAGATCCTCCCCCTTTACTTGAAACGTGGGGTCTCATCTATAAAGTTTGCGAAAAGGCCGAAAAGTCGCCTACAATGTTCTCTATGCAAAGTGTGTGAGCTATAAATGTCAATGAGTCTAATAATACTCCAAAATCAAATTTGAAACGTAAACATACTGATTGAAGGTGCCCCTACACCGCCCTGTACTAAGAAAGTGCCTGGCTCAAGTGCAAATGAAATGTGGCAATGTCTCCCCACATGGACATGCCAAATGTTGTGCAAGTACATCATCAAAACCCCAAATTGATGCCACATTCAGTAATTCAGCAGTGTCGACATGATAGGACGATGGCACCCAAGTCCAGCACGGTACAAATGGCCACATGTGAGTATGTCCAAACCCTTTGACGTACATTTCTGACCGCAAAAGAAGTGATTCCTTTGAATTCTTTGGATTTCCGAAAGCAGTTCTTAGTTGCAAATGCAGCTTGTTGGCAGGTGACAGCCACATACCCATGGACATGTACGTATACAAGCCCAGATGGAGACCAGCACAGTGACATCTGCTGCGGTGTCCCCTTAGGACAGCGGAGTCCATCTATCCGTCTATCTCGCCGCCTATCTGCACGGCTTCCAGTGAAGGCCTCACGCCTCGTTCACAGTGCCAGCGCCTCATTAGTACAATATGCTAATGAGCTGGCGCATGGCCAGAGGGTCAGAGCATAAACTGCAGACGGAATAATGGTGTGAGTGTGTTGTCAAGTACGACCAAAATCCACCCAGATTTGTGTGAACATTTGCGATAAGATGTGCTTGAACTGAAAGCGCACCAGGGGAGAATCATTCACTGGATCCAAACGCTCAGGTTTTGTTTGAAATCTTTTGTCTCCAGCTAAAATCGCCCTGTTACATTGCAAGCAATGTATCCATCGAAGTACAATAACAAAACACGCAGTTGTCGCGGTTACAAATTGCATTGTCAGCTTTTTGGCTACAAAGACCATGACGCGGCTGTAGGAATATGGCTGCACTCACTCATGAAAGATGCAATGACCGACTGCAAAAGTGTTTTATTCCATGGAAGTCCTAAAGTTCATTTAATGTCAGAGGATGAAACTATTTGGTAGCAGCATCGGCGGTTAGGTTCACGGCGTGGCTGTAAACAACATTGTACAACTAGCTTAAGCAAACACTCGAGAAATACTTGCAGTTGTATGAGTTTGGTGAAGGCCTGAAGTCTCCCGCAGATACTACCACGTCTGCCTGCCACTATTTCTGTGTTTTTTTGCATTCCCCTTCGCCTATAGACATACAATGAATGAATAAATTGTGCACGGGAATGCAATGTTTTTCTCCTCGTCTGCAAATTATGCTATCAAAATGTTACAATAGCCAAATCATGCAGTCTACGGGCCAAATACTATCAACGGTCATAACCTGTGAAAGGTTATTCCCTGGGATTTGGTTCAAGCAGTAAAACGGTTCATGCACTTCCATGGAGAACATGAATGAGACATCTTCACATCCAAAATGGCGGCGACGTCAGTCTGCGTATTTATGTCTATGCGCGACCTCCCTCACATTTAGCAGTGTTTTGACCACGTTCTGCCACCCCAAACATGGTTAAGCAAGGCATCGGAACAAGTGTTTCCTGCATGTGGACCGTTATGGCGAGCGGACGCGCTTCCACACGCATACAGGGATTCAAAGTCTGTAAACTCCTAAACTTTGCTTAGCAACACGGCCACAATAGTTGCTCACATTGACGTTACAGATGTCCGCCATCTCCTGGTGTAAAGTATGAACTATGTGAGACATCGTATTAGCAGCAAATTCAGCAAAGTGTAAAGATGGGTTAAAAAAAAGCTTCTGACTTTTGACCTTCTCCACTACTCCAAATATCTGCATCTTACTATGACCCATAGAAGTGTTCCTCTGACGTACAACAATAGTGATTAATGACGATACACTAATGATAATGCAAATTCACGGCTCCAGCTCATGCGTGACCCTCAGGAGGACAAGCACTATAGAAAGTGGATGGATGGATTAGACGTTACTTTAAATGACCAGCTTCATGCTGGTGCTAATGTTACTCTGCACACAGACATGATCAAAATCTTAAGACCAGCTGGAAATTTGCTGGAATGGACCTTTTGCACATTTGGATCTTAATGAGGTTTAAGTAGAGCTACAATATGCAAAAGCAAGAAGGGGGAGTGTGACAAAATGCACTTTGAAAAAGTCATTTATTAAAAACAACAATTCAAGTCAAATAGGATGTTTATTAGCTGATCAAAAGTTTAAGACCATCGCTCAAAAAATGACAAGAAACTCTCCGAAACAAAAACAAAAAATGTTCACAGTAGAACTCGGTAATGAGTAGCTCCACCGTTCTTGTTAATCACTTCCAAAATGGTTTGGGCATGCTTGATGCCAGTGTTTCCAGGAAGCTAGTGGGAACATTACTCCAAGTGGTGAAGATGGCTTCACGCAGGACATCAACTGTCTGGAACTGATGGCCATTTTTAGAAAGTTCCCTTGCCATCCAACCCCAAATGTTCTCCAAGGGATTTAAATCAGGGCAACATGCAGGATGGTCCAAAAGAGTAATGTTATTCCCCCTGGTGAAGTCCTTTGTCAGGCGAGCTGCAGCGTTGTCCTGGTGAAAAACCCTGCTGGTACCACACAGACGAGGGCCCTCAGCCATGCAACATCTGCACGTAACCAGCCGCCGTTAACACTTTGCCAGGGAGCATCAAACATGGGACATTGAAAAGTGGAAAAAAGTTGTATTCTCTGATGAGAAAAAAATGTAACCTTGACGGTCCAAATGGCTTCCAAAGTTACTGTCATGACAAGGAGATCCCACCTGCGATGTTTTCTACCCGGGATAGTGGAGGGGTGAGGGAACATCCGGGGATGGACGGCAAGGGAGGTTTCTAAAAATGGCCATCAGTTCCAGGCAGTTGATGCCCTTCGTGAAGCCATCTTCACCACTTGGAGCTTCCTGGAAACACGGGCGTCAAGCATGCCCAAACCAGTTGTTGTAGTGATTAACAAGAACGGTGGAGCTACTCATTACTGAGTCCTAATGAGAAGATTTTTTGTTCTGGTTTGGGGAGTTTTTGTCATTTTTTGAGCGATGTTCTTAAACTTTTGATCCGCTGATAAACATCCTGTTTCCGTTTAGTTGTTGTTTTCAACAAATGACTTTTTCAAAGTGCTTTTTGTCACACTCCCCCTTCCTGCTTTTGCATATTCTAGCTCTACTTAAAACCTCATTTAGGTCCAAATGTGCAGAAGGTCAATCCTAGCAATTTTTCAACTGGTCTTAAGATTTTGATCGGGAGCGTAATTAATCCCAAAAGTTTTTTTGCACGGTGAAATGTGCAAATAACGAGGTTGTTTAAAGTTTAGAACTTTGTTTATTGGATTCATCTCCAGTACTTGGCAAGTGGACCCACGTATATATCCTGCAACTATTAGCAATTGGGTTGCATAAATGTGAAAATAAAACGAAGATGAATGGAAACGTGTCTGTTTTACTGATGGCCTCTGCTTTGTTTATTGCTCGCAGAAATCAGGAGTACGTGAAAAATGATTTCGATTTAGGCGATTTTCATATTTCATGTGTCGGTATCATTTACATTTTGTTATCATTTTCATCTGGCATGGGATTTTGGAGACATGACAGATACAACAGTAGGGACACTCATTTTATTGGCTCACCTTCAAACCAACAAATGTGTAGCCATGTTGCAGTCACCTTTTCTGTTCCTCACTGTTTTTCATTTTTGAGTTTACTTGCAGCGTCTGTTCACTTGTTCATTTTGTCCATCCATAAAAAGAAGCCATTATTTCTCCCCCCCCCCCCCAGGCGAGAGACGACGATGGCCTCGGTGGGAAATTACTCCAGCACGGCTTTACTCAAGACACTCCCAGGCTTGTCTTCAAGACAAACAGCGATGTGCTTGTAAGGACCCTAAACCATTTACCACCAGAGCGTGCTTAAGCTTGACGGCTTACTGCACAAATATGTTTTCATGTTGTTCTTTGTGTAAAGGGGATCCTTTTCTGGCACGTCGTCAACAAAGAGTGGCACCGTCATATTGGGATGTTACTTATCCTGTCTGCTGACGTCAGGTTTATTTTGCCATGTTGCAATTTATGCATCTTTTGCAAAATGGGAAATTCCAAGCAAGCCACCGTGTTTTACTTTTAAAGGATGACGCTATATATCTTCATGGACAGGAAACCGCAAACACAAACCACCAGAGCCACGAGAAACATTTATAGCCAAATTGATGTTTACCTAATATTTGCATTTTCAAGTTATCATATCTAAATCATAAACATAGTCATTTGCTTTTCTCATTTTTCATTACTATGAGAGACTTTTGTTTTGTCGCCTGCTGCAACATAATCACGGAGAGTTGTTATTCGTTTACCTTTTCCTCACGGAATCACAGCAGTGCCAAAATTAAAAGGCACTATAAAGAGAATCAAGAATACAAAAATGCACAAATGTAGTCATATTGTAATTCCATTTTGTCTTTGCTTTTCGGGTATTGTCTTTGTCTTTTCCATTTGGCGATTGCCTTTGCATTTAACGGATGCCGTGCACTAAATGGAAAAAGCGTGTCTATTCACAGCAAAGCCTGTAGGCCAGGGTGACTAGTCAATACCCGATCACACGATTCCCGCTTGCGGTGGCCGTGTGGTCGCTATGTTTCAATGTAGCTCTCAGCGACAGACAGGAAGTAACATCACTATCACGCTACCATGCACGATGGACAAAACAGGGCAAATAAACACAAAAATGTAAAAAACAAAGACAATACAAAAAAAGCAGTAACAAAGTGGAGTTACAATATGACTACATTTGTATATTTTTGTATTATTGATTCTCTTTATATTTTCACATGTATTTCCTTTTAATATCGGCACTCCTGTGATTCCATATTTCCTCACTGCAAGCATGACCAAAAGTGGCGAACTGATAACATTACTCAGTGCTCATGTTTCGTGCAAATGTCCAAGAAAGAGATACTGGTGAACCATCAGACTCGAAATGGGATTCAGGCATCATGTTTTGGCTGCATTGACACGTGAAAGCAAAACAGTGAAAAAAACATATCCTGCATTCTTTGAAAGTCTACGTCCCTAAAAAGATGTCAGGCATTTTGCAAACACATGCAAGGGCCACTTTGATATTTTGTAAAAGTGATACTTTGTGTAAATATTTCAAGAGAAAAAATGCCTCTCAGATTTGGGATGTAGGCGAAAAAGCCTATGATTAGTATGAACATTGTTGATTTTTGGGGCGGGGCTTTTCCAAAATATTTCAACATTCTTCTTAAATAATCTTTGTAGATTTGCTTTTTGAAATATTATGACTTCATTCACATAAACTTTTCTCCCAACTAAATTTCCAGAAAGTGCAACTATTTTGTTAATTCTGTTTCTCATAATGCCCTGCGATTGACTGGCGACCAGTCCTGGGTGTACCCCGCCTCTCGCCCAAAGTCTGCTGGGATAGGCTCCAGCATCCCCGTGACCCTAAAGTGGATAAGCGGTATAGAAAATGAATGAATGTTTCTCATAATATTACAACTTTAAAAAAAGAACATATTTTCTTCTTTTTTCTTTAATATTTCAACCCTATGCTACTAAAATTCTCGTAAAACTGCAACTTTTTTCTCTTAAAATTCTGACGTTATTCTTGTAAGATTACTGCATTTTTGTCATTTTTTTGTTTTTATTGTTTGTTTGTTTTTTACAGTTTCTACTTTCTTTTTGTAATTTTTTGTAATCATGATTTAATTATGACTTTATTCCCATAATACCCTATTCTGGTAATATTATCACTTTTTCTGCTTTTTTTTCTCATTATATATATATATATAAGATATATATATATAATATATTATATATTTCAAATAAATGATTTTTTCCTTAGTATTGCAATATTGCAACTAAATGCTGATAAAATGATATTTGTTTACTCTCAATGTTTTTCCCTTAATGACCTAATTCTTGTAAACCTACTGACGATTTTTCATTCTTTGTTATTATTAGTTTTCTTGATCAATTGTATTTTTAGAATGTGCTGCGGGCCAATAAAAACCCAGCCGCGGGTCGTAAATGGCCCCCGTGCTGCAATTTGGACACCCCTGTGATATACTGATTAGAAATATGATATTTTCAATGTTGCGGCTTACAGTGCAATTCACAGTGTTACGTCCAAAAAGTCTGTAGTGCAAATGATCACGAGTGCAACAAATAGCAATACAAGTACAATTCACAGTCAAAGGTAGGAACCACAAAATGTGGTGCACGTAAACCGGCAAGCGCTCACACTTACTGTGGGTGGAGGTCAAAATCACAAATTGAAATTTGGAGACTAAATTGGCAAGGAAAAGCCAAGGGTTCCTCACGAGGTCTCGTGTTCACTCTGTGCAGTTTTTCCAGGGAACAGCAGAAAGCGAGTGAGCCCTTTTGTCAGTCTTAAAGTCTCTTCGCCTCTGTGGGTGGAGGCGGGGCCAGTAGCATACACACAGAGTGCTGAAGAGTGTTTTATTAGATTGCAACATATTGTCTGCAATTGACTGGCGGCCAGTCCAGGGTGTTGCCCGCCTATCGCTTGAAGTCGGCTGGCATAAGCTCCAGCATGCCCTCGCAAAAATGGATGAATGGATTGATGGCAACATATTGTCCTATTTTTTAAATATTTTGTCATTGTACTTTTCTAAAAAATCTCGTCTCGTTCCGGTAGGCCCAATTTTGTGTATCGTCTAGTCTTGAGACACCCCTACTTATATAAACCCCATAGAAGTTTCCCTGCCTGTTTATTTGGGATCCTCCATTCATTTATGCATAGCAAAGTTCCATAGACGTCAATAAATCATTCAGTCAAGTTTTCAAGTTTCAGCGCTTGGCTGAGTCACTCCAAGTTTGTCATCCTTTTTTTGAGCTTTTGTGTTTATTGCATTGACTTGCAGTTGGGATAGTATTTTTCTGTGATTTGTACAACTTGTTATACAACAAATTGTTTATATGTACTCGGAACCCAGGTGCAGTCCCAAGAAGATATTTGCAAATGAAACGTGACACTTCTTTAGACCCAAATTCTTGGTACTGAAGTACATTGACAATTTGTGCCAAGATCAACGGATGAAATAGATTTTTGCAGAGATCACACGTGAACTTTGGTTTTGCATCTCAGCGCACGTTTATGGTGCATTCAAGGACTGCCGACCAAATTGCGAAATCTCAGCGCTGGACAATAAAGCAATGGTTGGTTCTGGTTCCTTGTGTCGAACGAAATCTCCTTCATTTGTCAAATAAATCTTCTTATCCACTGCGTTAAAGTTGATATCATCAAATCATGGGACAGGCCTTTCATTACAGTATGCCCGGTGATCAGGTCACATGGCGTACAAATGAAGACGTGGTGAGATGACGGACTGGCGGGTTGCGTGGTAATTGCGGCACAGCAAACGGTTAAACCGCGCCACCGATGTCTGTACGTCGGCCGCATTGGAAATAAATGACCATAATTAAATTCAACTGCAAACATCTGTGTGCAAGATGTGGAGAGCACAGCTCCATTAGCGTAATGTGCAGCGGAATTTCACTCGCGGTGCACAAAGTTGCTAAGTGCTTTCCATCTGTCTTTCTGAGTGACGAGACATTTCAGCGCATTTATTATTCAAAATATCCGCGGCTCACCATCAAATTCAACTGGTAAGAGTGCCGTCTGGACTTTAAATTAGTCATCATCGTTGCATTAACCAAAACTAAATAGCAAAGTGAATTTGAGTGAGGCCGCACGGTGGATGAGTGGTTAGCACGTTGGCCTCACAGTCAGGAGGTTCAGGGTTCGAGCCGGGTACTCCGGTTTCCCTCCCACATTCCCAAAACATGCATGTCAGGTTAATTGGCGACTCGAAATTGTCCATTAGTGTTTGAATGTGAGTGTGAATGGTTGCTTGTCTGCCCTGCAATTGGCTGGCGACCAGTCCAGGGTGTACCCCGCCTCCCAACCAGAGCAGAACAAGTCACCTGGGATAGGCTCCAGCATACCCGCGACCCTAATGTATAGAAAATGATTATCTTTGAGCGACCTAAGCTCTGTCTGTGCTTCTTATAAAACAGTTTATTAAGTAAATGTACACTTCATTATGTTTGTCCCAGTTATGCCCTCACTTATGTTCTCATCCTTTTTGAAGCAGCCTCTCTTAAAAGCACTTAATACATAACACATCTTTTGCCAGTGCAGCCGGGGCCGGGGCTACCGACCGGAGCTATTGAGTAGACGCAGATCCACTGTCGGGGTAGTGCCGGTTAAACCAATGTTGCCACCCCGTTGGCTGAAAAACAGTTTTTCCAGTCCGGTCGCATCCTTCGTCTTATCAGCATTCAGTACCCGGGGATCTTTAGGATGCATGTGATGGATGGATGTCGTTGAGGGGTCTGACAACTGATTAATGCCTTAATTATCTCCAGCAAGGACCCGCCACTCCTCCCTGAACTGACAGAGTGAGCTGTGTGTGGCCTGACAAGTAAGACTGTGTTTGGGGCTCGCCCACTGCTATCCGCTCTACCGGGGTCACATTCATTCTCTTCCACAAGAACAATGTGCACGCCTTTGTTCCCGCCACGGTGTATTACGGAGGTGACAGCGCAGCAGCTTGTTCTGGGTCACGTGCGAGAAGGATAACTTTTGGTGTCAGGGAAGTATTTTGTGGATTCTGATTTTCAAAATCAGCTAGTTTTGCCACGTGAAAGATTCTAAGTGGAGTTGAAACAATTCATCTGGTAACTAGAGCTATACTGTAAGCCAGAGGTTCCCAAACTTTTTTTGCAGCGCCCCCCTTTTGGAAATAAAATGATTGTCATTATATGTGGTAATAATGAAAAGTGTTCATGGCAGCCCCCTCGCCCCCTCATAACACCAGACGCCCCCTAAGGGGGGGAACCCCCCAGTTTGAAAACTACTGCTGGAAGCTAAGCTAAACAAGGATGGAGGTCATGCTGAGTAGCTGGCTTTCGTTCCTCTACCATGGGAACTCCCATTTTCGCGACGGACTGGTGAGTAGTCCAGGTAGTAGTCAACCGGAGGGGTCTCATACTTGCTGATGGGACTTGTGTTTTTGTCCTTGTTGAGGACATTTCTCCAGTCGACATCTTAATTGGTTAGGAGTACATACCTGGCACGTCAAATTGACGTAAGTAGACGCATACACACAAAGAATATCGGTTTGAATATCATTCAAAGTTAAGTGTTGTCTGTGAAAACATAGCAACAATTTCCTTTATTTAATGTGAATCTCCAGATGGCTCGGGGTACTTTAAAGGAGAATGAGGTCTGTTCCCAAGTTTATAAGCAGCGGGACTGAGACACTGTGTTTGCTATGTTTGCTTTGACATAGGTATGTGACTGGTGCAAGCATATCCGCCACACAAAGGAGTACCTGGACTTTGGGGCTGGTGAACGACGGCTGCAGTTCTGCAGTGCTAAATGCTTGAACCAATATAAGATGGACATCTTTTATAAGGAGACCCAAGCAGCACTGCCAATAGCGCTCTGTAACCCAGGACATGAGCCTGACGGGGAAAGTAAGGCAGAATGCAGTGGAGGTGTACAGCTACTCACTCCCGAATCCTGGGGAACGCCTTTAACGGACCTTCGGCGTAAAGCTCCTTCACCCGGAGGACCCATCAATTCTTCAGCTCCTTGCACTTCTTCTGACGCCTTGTCCACGGATGCAGTTTGCTCACCGTCCAAGATCTCCACACCTCGATCCCATGAGAGCCCAACGCTCCCACCGCCTCCCATACCTTCTTTGCATCCAGCTGTTGGGGTTTCCCCTGGCAGCCCTCCGATGGTGATGACCCCCCGGGGGCCAATGCCTTTGCCTCTGTTTATGGAACATCAGATGATGCAGCAGATCCGTCCACCATTTCTACGTCCATCTGTCCACCCAGGCGGACCCAACAGTCCCCTGTCAAACCCTATCATCCCTGGTATAGGTCCCCCACCTCCAACTCGAACTCTTGGTCCTACTTCTAGCGCCATGCATAGACCCATGATGTCCCCTCACGCACACCCCTCATCCAATCCCAATCATGGCATGATCCCACCCCACCCCGGTCTCCACATGCCAGGACTTCCCCCTTTTCCACCAATCAATATGATGCCTAATGGTCCCATCCCCCTGCCACCGATGATGAATTACGGCCTTCCATCCTTAGCCCCATTAGTACCTCCACCAACCCTATTAGTCCCGTACCCTGTCATTGTACCTCTTCCTGTCCCTGTTCCCATTCCAATTCCAATCCCCTTGAACACCAAATCTTCCCGGGACCAACCAGAACACAGTGTTCCTGTGTCTTCAGATGTTTCAGCATCTCGGTCATCACAGTTTGCAAATCCTACTGCAGGGGAGCGAGGCAAACAGAGACAAGATCCTGGTGGTGTAGAGTGCCTCTTTCCTGGATTCTCAGACAGAAACAGGTTAGCGGTGATGAACATGACTGTGAAGGTAGAGGACAATATGAAAAACATGTGTCCAACCAATGACACTGGACTGCCGGAAGGGGTCATTGATCTAACTGTGAGCCAGAAACCATGCTTACAACATGTCATTCAGAGGAAGGCACTTCAGGCTCAGGTCAAAGTAGAGGCAGAGGTTGAGTCAAGATTTTCACCATTTGCTGGGCCTGAAAGGGATGTTAACGGCTGTCACGATCTAGCAGAAATGCCTGCACTTCAGCAACCTCTCAGTAGTATTGAGATGTTTGGGGCCACACACTCAGACACACTGGAAACATCTAATTCAACTTTCTGCAAAAAGAACTCTTCTATAAATGCAAATGGTCTTGAAAAGGACATTACCCTACACCTTGCTCCCAGCACACCAATGATCCAACCCCAAACAACCCCCGCTGCCCCATGTAATGTCATTGTCAATGGTACAGGCTGGCGTTCACTTCATACTTTTGACTCTGATAAAACAAGAGATGGGGTCACAGCAGAGGGAAAGGCAGAGGAGCACCCCGCAAATGGTGAGTTGGAGCATGAAGCCCTCAAAGAGAACAATTGTTCTGTGGGAGAATGGCAATCTGTGAAGTGGGGCTCAACACAAGACCAGACGGTAGAGGCAACAGCGGGTAAGCCAGACCCTCACTCCAATGTGGAGGAGGGCGAAAATCCCTACACCATGCCACTACTGTCTACAGGGGGGTGTGTGGTTATCCAGCCTGTGCCAAAGCCTGGCACTGAGAAGACAGCCATCCTGTCCTGTTCCATTAGTACACCCTTATCATCCACTGGCAGCCCCGAGCTTGGGCCTCCACCGAAGAGAAGGTGTCTGCGAATCCGCAATCAAAACAAATGAGGTTAGTTCACCACAGTCTTGTCCCACAAACAACTGTGTGTATATGAATTCTTAGATTTATTCTGTGGCATTTTGTACCTCTTTTTAAGCGCCTCTTAGTGTTAGCGATTTGAAATACTGCAAACCACCATAAGGTAGGAGAGGATAATAATACACTGCCTGGCCAAAAAAAAAAATCCCTTCAGGGGTCGCCACAGCAGATCAATTGCCTCCATCTAACTCTGTCTTCTGTATCCTCTTTTCTTGCGCCAACTACCTTCATGTCCTCTTTCACTACATCCATAAACCTCCTCATTGGTCTTCCTCTAGGCCTCCTGCCTGGCAATTCAATACTCAGCATCCTTCTACCAATATATTCACTATCTCTCCTCTGAACATGTCCGAACCATCTCAATCTGGCCTCTCTGACTTTATCTCCAAAACCTCTAACATGTGCTGTCCCTCTGATGTGCTCATTCCTAATCCTGTCCATCCTGGTCACACCCAAACAGAACCTCAGGTTTACTTAAATGTATGAGCTGGTAAATTGTTCTCATTAAAAATAATTCACTATTCCTTACAAAAATATGTCGAGTAGTATGAGGCAATTATTTACTCAAGACATTAATATCAATTTTATCAATGTTATCATCCCCTTGTTAATTAAATGCACACGTGAGTAACAGCAATTTAAGATGTGGTAACATGAGCTAAGCACTTTAAATCAAAAAAATTAATGATAACAAACTATGGAATATCAAGTCACGAGCTTTCATTAGTTCTGCTGACAAAGTAGCTGAGATGGATCAAGTGCTGAGGTATCTGGGGTAGTCAAAATACTCCCCAGTAGCAAGGCTCTGGGGGTCTCCATGAAAGTAATGAACAGAATCGGTGACAAAGTGCAGCCCTGGCGGAGTCCAACTATCACTAGAAACGGGTCCGACTAATTGCCGGCAATGCGAACCAAACTCTGACACTGGTCATACAGGGAACGAACCGCTTGGATTAGGTGGTGCGATACCCCATATTCCCGGAGCACTCCCCACAGTATTCCCCGAGGAACACGGTCGAATGCCTTCTCCAAGTCCACAAAACACACGAAACTGGTTGGGGAAACTCACATGCACCCTCAAGGACCCTGCCGAGAGTATAGAGTTCGTCCACAATTCCACGGCCAGGAAGAAAACTACACTGCTCCTCCTGAATCCGAGATTCGACTATCCGGCGGATCCTCCCTTCCAGAACCCCTGATAAGACCTTACCGGGAAAGCTGAGGAGTGTGATCCCACGATAGTTAAAACACACCCTACGGTCTTCCTGAACACCCCCTTCTTGAAAAGCGGGACCACCACCCCGGTTTGCCAGTCCAGGGGCACCGACCCCGATGTCCACGCGATGCTGCAGAGTCGTCTCAACCAAGACACGCCCACAGCATCCAGTGCCTTAAAGAACTCCGGGCGGATTTCATCCACCCCTGGGGTCTTGCCACCAAGGACCTTTTTGACCACCTTGGTAACCTCAGCCCCAGAGATAGGAGAACCCGCCTCAGAGTCCCCAGACACCGCTTCCATGTTGGAAGACAAGTCGGAGTGATTGAGGCGGTCCTCCCTCCACTGGTCCACAACATCTCGAGTCAAGGTCAGCAACACACCTTCCCCACCATACACGGTGTTGACTGTGTACTGCTTCCCCCTCCCGAGAAGGCGGATGGTGGTCCAGAATCTCTTTGAAGCCATCCGGAAGTCGTTTTTCATGGCCTCTCCGAACTCCTCCCATGTCCGAGTTTTTGCCTCAGTGACTGCCAAAGCCGCAGACTGCTTGGCCTGCCGGTACCTGTCAGCTGCCTTCAGTGTCCCATGGGCCAAATCGGCCTGATAGGACTCTTTCTTCAGCTTGATGACATCCCTCACCGCTGGTGTCCACCAACGGGTTCTGGAATTACTACCACGACAGGCACCGACCACCTTTTGGCCACCGGTCCAATCAGCCGCATTGACAATGGAGGCACGAAACATCGCCCACCCAGACTCAATGTCCGCTGCCTCCCTCGGAACATGGTCAAAGCTTTTCCGGAGGTGGGAGTTGAAACTCCTTCTGACAGGGGACTCTGCCAGACATGCCTAGCAGACCCTCACAATGCGTTTGGGTCAGCCAGGTCTGACCGACATCCTCCCCCACCATTGCAACCAACTCACCACCAGGTGGTGATTGGTTGACAGCTCTGCCCCTCTCCTCACCCGAGTCTTCAAAACATGTGGCCGCAAGTCCGACGACACAACCACTGCGGCCCTGGGTGTCCTGGTGCCAAGTGCACATGTGGACACCCTTATGGTTGAACATAGTGTTCGTTATAGACAATCCGTCTAATAACAAAACATCGCTCGGGTTAAGATCAGGGGGGCCGTTCCTCCCAATCACACCTCTCCAGGTCTCACTGTCGCTGCCAACATGAGCGTTGAAGTCACCCAGCAAGACAAAGGGAATCCCCCGAGGGAGCACTCTCTAGTACTTCCTCTAAGGACTCCAAAAAAGGTGGGTATTCTGAACTGCTGTTTGGCGCATAAGCACAAACAACAGTCAGGACCCGTCCCCCCACCTGTAGGCGTAGGGAAACTACCCTCTGGTTTACTGGGTCAAACTCCAACTTGCAGGCTTGGAGACAGGGGGGCAACTTGAATTGCCACCCCTGCCCCTCGCCTCTCATTGCTGGCAACACCAGAGTGGAATGAAGTCCAGCCCCTCTCGAGAGGACTGGTTCCAGAGCCCTTGCTGTGCGTTGAGGTGAGTCCGACTATATCTAGCCCGAATTTCTCCACCTCACGCACCAGCTCAGGCACCTTCCCCGCCAGAGAGGTGACATTCAACGTACTGACAACTAGCTGCTGTAGCCGAGGATCGGACCGCGAAATCCTCCGCCTCCGGCCGCCACCCAGCTCACTTAGCACCAAACCCCTTTGGCCCCTCCTACGAGTGATGAGCTCACCGGAGGGAGGGCCCACGTTACCTTTACGGGCTGTGCCTGACTAGGACCCATGGGTGCAGGACAGGCAACCAGACGCTCGCCATTGTGCCCCACCTCCAGGCCTGGCACCAGAGGGGGACCCCTGTGACCCGCATCCGGGCGAGGGAAAACAAAGTCCAGTTGTGCTATTCATCATTAGGGTCTTTTGAGCCACTCTCTGTCTGGTCCCTCCCCTAGGACCTGTTTGTCATGGGTGACCCTACCAGGGGCATGACAGCCCCCGACAATCTAGCTCCTAGGATCATTGGGACACGCAAACTCCTTCATCACAATAGGGTGGCTCAGAGAGGGGAATAATGGACACACCCGCAAAAAAATCCCCCAAAAGCCCATTTTTGGTACTATCATAATAAATACCATGGATGTCCAAAGTGCGTCCTGGGGGGCATTTACGGACCGCAGCATAGCAATAGAAATAAAAGGAAACAGCAAAAATTGGAAAACTAGAGAAAAAAGACAAAATGTACAGAGAAGAAACTGAAATGTTGATATTAATAGCTTTTTACTTTTTTGCAAAAAGTAAAAATAGGAGGTGGCACTTGTAAAATGATGTGATTGTGAGCTTTATTATTTGGGTTTATTTGCCTTGCTACCGGCCCTGCTCTGATTTGGTCCGCTACTGCTTCATTGGAAAAAGTATCTATCTTACAAATTAAACAATTACAGGCATACAGTATACAGTCAAGCCACTTTCTTTTTGTACTTTCTATAAAAGATGTACAATTTAAAGCAGAGAAAATAAATCCACCAATTTGCAGCATTCTGTGTAGTCTTCAGCGACTTTTATATACAGTATTGTTATATACATAGCTGTCCATTGTGACTAACCAGATTAAGTGTTACGGTTATTAGTATATTTTTATTTTTATTGCTACATGGCAAACAAGTTACCATAGGTGCAGTAGATTCTCAAAAAACAAACAAGCATTCATGATATGCACGCTCTTGTGCAATTGGGCAATTAGTTGAAAGGGGGTTGTTAAAAAAAACAAAAAAAAACAGTGTCTGCTGTTGACTTTACAAACTTTAAACTATTTTGTACAAAGTTTTTTGTTTCTAGGATTTGGCAATCCTGTCAATCACTAAAATAATATTTAGTCATATGACCACTTTTTTTTATAACTGTGTGGCATGGATTCAACCAACTTGTGGCACCTTTCACTCCAAAATTCTGTAACAACATTCCACAATTAATTGTTTTTTCATTCAGAAACAGCATTTTTGATGTCACCCCATAAATTCTCAATTGGATTAAGGTCCGGGGATTGGGCTGGCCACTTAACATTCCACGTAACATTCATTTTGTTGGTTTGGAACTGAGATTTTGCAGGTTTACTAGTGTGTTGGGGGTCATTGTCTTGTTGAAACACCAATTTCAAGGGCGTGTACCTCTTCAAGGGCCTCTTCAAGTATTCTGACATATGCAACCTGATCCATGATCCCTGATATGCGATAAATAGGCCCAACACCATAGTAGAAGAAACATGCCCATATCATGATGCTTGCACCACCATGCTTCACTGTCTTCATTGTGTACTGTGGTTTGAATTCAGAGTTTGGGTGTCATCTCACAAACAGTCTGTGGCCCTTGGACCCAAAAAGAACAATTGTATTCTCATCAGTCCACAAAATATTCCTCCACTTTCTCTTTAAGCCAGTTGAAAAGGTCATTGGCAAATTATAACATCTTTTGCACATGCCTTTTTTTAACAGAGGGACTTTGGAGGGGATTCTTGCAAAGAGAGTAGCTTCACACAGACATCTTCTACTAACTGTCACAGTACTTTGAGGTAACTCCAGACTGTCTTTGATCATCTTGGAGTTGTTCATTGGCTGAGCCTTTGCCATTCTGGTTATTCTTTGATCCATTTTAATAGTTGTCTTCTGTTTTCTGCGACGTGCCTCTGGTGTTTCTCTCCATTTCAAGGCATTGGAGATCATTTTAACTGAACAGCCACATTTATTTACACCTCGTCACCAGCTTTCCTCTCTCCAATCAACTTTTTAATCAAAGTACGCTTCTTCTCAACAATGTCTTGAATGACCCGTTTTCTTCAGGCTTTCAAAGAGAAATACAAGTTCAACAAGTGCCAGTTTCATCCTTAAATGGGGATCACCTGATTCACTCCTGTTTTTTCACGAACTTCATCACTGGATAAATGCCACACGACAACCCCCTTGCGATTAATTGCCCAATTGCACAGCCAAAAGAGTGTGCATTAATGAATGCTGGGTCTTGTTTGTTTTCTGAGAATCTACCGCACCTACTGGTAGCTAGTTTGCATGTAGCAATACAAATATTCTAAAAACATTACATAATCTGGTTAGTCACCTTGGGCTGTTGTTATTTTGAACTATATATCAACATTTGGCACCGATTTCACCAAAAAATGTCCAGATGAGGTTTTTTTTCAGTCGCTCACTGACTGGTTCTCATCCTACTCTCTTTCACAGATGGATGCTCCAAGGACCGCCGTGCCATCCACACCACAACCCACACTGCAGACACACGCACACCTCCTGCATCGTCCAATCTACCAGCATCACAAATCGCCTTTGACTTATATTATTGTCATAGAAAAGATGACAGCCCTCCTGGAAGGAAGGACTTTCTACAGCGGTGGTTGGAACCACTTCATAGTAAATCCACACAACATTGTTTCTCACTGCCCCCATGTACAGTGTCTCCTATTTGAAGCAAATACTCCCTCCATTGTCTGTTGTAGTGAATGCACTATAGTACAAAGTTTGGAAGTTGCAAAAAAACCCGTTGGATTGTGGTCCAAAATCCATGCTGGAGTTTGCGTTAAAACTGTTGCCCTCGCTTCAACCAGAGAAAAGTGCACTTGGAAGCCTCACGTGAAGTTCTGATTGTGACGGTGGCAGGTGGTAGCTGCAGACATGAACAATACAGCAAATGCACAATATCTAGCCTATTTAGTAATCATAATATATTATGATTATAATTAACCACAATGCACCATGGAATCGCGCAACCTCCCAGTGGCTCTCATTTGTGTTTTCTTTGCGGGACACGGAGGAGTAATTCGGACCCCTGCTGTTTGAGAACCGTGCAGGCATGGCGCCTTTTAATGGCAACATTAATACTTTTCTATTATACATTAGCAGTTCTGTTCCTGTCACAGGGCACTTTGAGACTGACAGGGCTGAGAGAAGACAGCTTTTATAAATAATCCCCACGAGGCTTGCAAGGGAAATTGTTAAAAAAAAATATATATATTCCAAGCATAAATTGATTTGGAAAAGGTTGCCATTGATCTTCCTTAATTGCCGGTAATTCAATTCAGTTCACAAGCCAGCATCAAGTCCTTGATTCAGTTTCAAGATGTTTTTGACTGTGACATCAATTCCTATGGATCCTTTTGTAGCATTTTGTTGCACTTCAACCCGTCACCCTGGCAGCATTTTGTTTACACTACAGAGAAGTACGCCGTGCCTATGGGATGGCGTGCATCATACGCCAATTGCTGGCGGCGTGTGAAAAACTAGAAGTGTGTTGCCAAACAAACAAGCGCTTATTTAAATGACACGCCCACGGTGTGACATTGCCAAGTTATTGTTTTGTGACTCTTTTTTTCTTTTTATCCAAGACTCACACCTCACTTGAACGCGTCCTAATGCAGTACACGCACAAAACCTTTTTTTGTGTGTGGGTGAGTTACAGCAGATGCAAGCACATGCGGAGATTGCGGAGTTCGACTTCATCTGTTAGTCATGCTTTAAGCCTCATCTAGCTGCTTGCCAAGGCCTAGTTTTGCTGTCACTCCAAGAATTTTTAGCCCTGTCTCACTTCTCCACAATCTACCGAACCACCCAGAGGACATGGGGGGGAAATAATTTTGAAGAACTTTTGCAAGATCTGGACCGTATATGTAATTTCCAGCTTCGCATCGGGCGGAAACCTGTCCGTCACAGAAGGATTCTACTGTAAACAAGTGCTTGCCAAACGATATATTGCATATTGGTGACAAGTATCTAATCCAACTCTTCATCAAAGTGAAACGTCTGATAATGACCACGGGATCTGAGAAATAATGTCTTTTCTTTTTTTTTGACCCATCAAAATGGTTTTCCCCCCAACGTCCCCCAGGCGTCTCGGTACCAATCAGTGGGAATGCCAGTCAAAACGATCCTTTAAGCTGCGCTGCATTTCCATTTAGGTGTTGTACAATAGAACGTAATTAGTCCTAGAATGGATTTTGGCCATGTTGCCAAGTAAAAAGTAAAAGTGCATTTTCAGGTCCGGTTACAGTGTCCAGTTTTCCATCGCCTCTCCGCTCATAACAGTACACCCTGCTGTTCAAGCGAGGGGCTTCATTCATTCCCTTGTTAGGTGTGAGGCATGCATTCTGTACATACCGGATGCTGTACATGCCAAGAGTCAGAAGGCACACAAACAGTAAAGGTGTCATGTAGTCATTATTGGTCCTGCCCGGATAAGATTGGAATAAGCTATGATATTTACTTTAATCATAGAATGGACCTTTGCAATAAAGATCTCACGTCTCAGGCCAGTATCAGTCTATACACTAGATTTTTTAAAAAGGTCACATGATTAATCGATTTTAATGCAAGGGTGTCGAAAGTGCGGCCCCGGGGGCACATTGTTAACATAAAATGAAACAAAAATACACTGAAATGGGAAATCTAAAGAAGCTGAAACAATGTTGGCCGACATCGGCATCAAAATTTCATATCGGAGTTGAGTGCTAACGCAACAAACTCAGTATGTCTGCGGTCTAGAATTATTTCTAGGATGTAAATATCCAATTTAATTTTACCGTTAAGTTCTTTGGCCTTACAGGCTTTCCACGCCGTGCCGCGCCATAGAAGAAATGACGTGAAAACGAAGGAAAACCAAACGTGACATGACGTGCTGGTTATGCGAGGGGGTAGTAAGGTGTCAAGTCATGCAGCATTTTGGCACTTTTTCTGTAAATGACAGTTTTCCTCTAATTTTGCACAGAATTTTGTGTTTTTTTGTGAAATGCATCCGGTAGAGGAAGCATGTTTCATTACGCGACATTAGTTTGAAGGAAGAGCTGCCACTGTACAGTATATATATACACATATGTATATATATATATATATATATA
>QODF01000016.1:342561-376593 GCA_024372805.1 Oostethus manadensis
ATTAATCACCATTTGCAACCATGTTTGAAATACTATATATTTTTTTACAAAAACAGAAATAACAGGACAGGAGCATATATATATATATATATATATATATATATATATATACACACACACACTACAGGTGTAAATTTATATATATATATATATGTATATATATATACGTCATATATCTGTGTAATTTATTGTCAGTACATTTTGAGCTCTTAATACATGCATATATACTGTATATACAGTATAAGCCATGATTAATAACCATTAATCATTTAATTATAATAATTAATATATATAGTGTATATCAATATATATATATATATATGTATATAAATGCGTGTATTACCAGCTCAAAATGTACTGACAATTGAATAGAGCTAAAAGATAGCACACAGGTCTATTTCCTGCATACCAGTCTCTTTAATAGTAGCATAACATTTCAATCACACTCACTTTAACCGTGGTATTATGAGTGATGAGGGGTTGCGCTCGAAGATTTGTCGTTTCAGGAAAATTCACATTTTCAGTGTGTTTTCTGGGATTTCGTTGCATACTTGCATGCAGAAAATTGTACTTGCGCGTTACGAGTTAGGAAGAGAGTGATAAAACTATCCATTTATTGTTTCTCTTCATCTATCTGTCTATTTAGACCACACGTACGCGCATAGTACTTTGTCGTGATGTACCGAGTGTCCGTGAATGCACCTCGCGGTCATGTGGCGAGGATGAGGTACGTGTCGTTCCGAGGACAAACGGACTACAGGTGTACGTGCGAGTTGAAGATACATACAGTATATGGTGTTGGAATTGCACTGCTGTTGATGTGTCCCGGTCAGAATAAACACATGCGTTAATTACGCTGAAAGATTTAATGTAAAAAATGATATGAATTTGTTTGCGCCGTTAACGCATTACTTTTGACAGCCCTAGTATATTTTTTAGCCTTTTATGAAGTATGCAAAAGTATACAAAAATATTTAGGCGCCCCTCCGTATAGTTTTCATTTTTCAGTATGCGGAAAAAGTTGGACACCCTTGGGTTAAAACATTAATCAAACTGTGTGCCATTGATTGTTGATGAATTGTGTCATGGTGCAGATCGGCAACACGTACTTGGTTGCAACCAGTACAGGCACTGATGGGTCAGCCTCAACTTGTTTCAAATAAGGGGAACGGCATGCAGATGGCAGTTTGGGAATTACATGAAAATACACTCATGCAGAGAATTGCGGTGACCCAACTCCTTCCTAGCAACATTATTCTGAAAATGTGCATTGCATAATAAAATATAGTAGAACCTTGAAGGTCGAACACAGTCTGTTTCGAGGAACCAATGGAAATTACGTTTGACTATCGCTAGGTAAAAAAAAGTGAAAAAGTTCAAATAAAAGTTCCCTTGGTTTGTAAGGAACACGTATGTCCAACTCCTCAAACAATTTCACTTTTGAACATTCGTACTTTGTCATACAAGTGTGAAAAGAAGTTTAAATGTGTGACCCGGGGATGAGGGTGCAGAAGGTTACTAGAGGTCCTACCTCTGGGTCCAAATTTTGTCCATGAAAATGTCTAATGACACTTTCCATTTACAACAAATCACATGAATGCTGACGGAACGTCTAATTGAAGTCTTGTTTCGGTGGTTTCTCCACTTGAACGCGACTCGTTGGTACCCCCGCTGCTAATCTGCAGTATTGCAAACGACCGAGTTGCGATGTGTAACAGGCGTAGGAAGAGTTCCTTCCATGGTAATCACCTGCAAGCCTGGAGCATCACCTGCACTGCAATTACAAACAAATGTCAAAAACAACAGAGAAGTTGCCTTATCTCTTGCTTGCATAATCTGTACAGTTACCCCCCCCTTTGTACAAAATGAAATATACCACACAAATGTTGTTCTTTTCCTCGTGTCGACGTATCGATGATCAGCTTTTTCTGTACCTTGTACATTAATTGTCACTTTCGCTCTCGGCCCCCACTCTGTTCCCCGATATCCGACCCGTTCTACGTTTTACCTTGTGGTGGACTGTCGATCTTTTTGTATAATATTATTTATTGTTGACATGTTTTTTTTGCAAAGGACAAAAAAGAAAAGTAACCCGAGCATTTTGTTTCTGCGGAACTGCGTTTGTAATTATTCAAATGAAGAAAACAACAATATGCTCTTTTATTTTTTAATTATTATTATGAGGTTGTTAACATGTTCAGGACAGGTGGCCAAAGTCTGGAAAAGAGCATTTTTTGGTTTGTGTTGTAACAATATTTGTTAGTGAATTGCTTATGAGGAAAAATAAATGAGAAGCGCGCGCGTCTGTTTCCGATTGGTCCATGCAAAATGCACAAACACCATGGAGTTCACTCCACAGGGGTTATGTTAATATGTAATTTAGTAAAACAAAATCATGTAAATTACACTAGGAGCAACTGCAATCTTATTTTGTTTAGGAAAGGACACACTATTTGGGGAAGAAATATGATAATTATGCTCGCTGCTAAATATTCACGTTATATTTTATGTGGATGGCCTTTTCATTTCTTGGTTTGGCCTCTTTTTCCTTAGAAGTCAATCCAGAAATGAATACAACTGAAACTGTTTGTGGAAATGACACTAAGTGCAGGAGCAAAGTGAATGACGATGGTAAACATAGAGTATGTGGAGGGGAGAAGGGGGGGCTCGCAGCTGAAGGTCACGGCGTGGTAGTAAAAAAGCAAAAACTAGTTTTGCTGGCTTATAGCGCCATCCTATGGCTTTCGAAGGTATGGTATGATGGAGACACTGCAGGGATGCCAAAAAGAAGATAGCTCAATTAGCCATCCACTTTCTATGACACTTATCCTCACTAGGGTCGCGAGGGTATGCTGGAGCCTATCCCAGCAGACTTTGGGCGAGAGACGGGGTACACCCTGGGACTGGTCGCCAGCCAACCGCTGGGCACACATAATTGCATTATTGACGCATTATTCTCAGGCCTTCGCGGGCCACGTCAGTTGGTGTGGCGGGCCACATCTGGGCCCCGGGCCTTGCGTTGGACACCGGTGATGTAATGGTTTACTTCTGCAGTGCGACGAAGGCGCCATTTGTGGTACATTGCAGAAATAACACAAAATGGCAAAAGGCACTACTTAAAGAGAAACTAATATCTAATAATTCCACAAAGTTTAGTCTTTAAACATTTGGTATATACACTGCCTGGCCCCCAAAAAAAGTCGCCACCAAAATAAAGTCATACTCTAATATTTGGTTGGACCACCTTCAGCTCCTGCAATGTCACAAGATTTTATTTCCATTCAGTGTTGCATTCATTTTTCACCAAGATCTTGCATTGATGATGGTTGTGCAAAGCCTTCTCCAGCACATCCCAACGATTCCTAATGGGGTTAAGGTCTGGACTCCATGCGTGAAAATGATGTCCCGTGCTCCCCGAACCACTCTTTCACAATTTGAGCCCGATGAATCCTGGCATTGTCATCTTGGAATATGAAAAGATTTGCAACACATCAGCAAAACATACGTACATTATATTATGTTTTTTGTAAAGGCTCCAGTTGGATGTGTTTTGAAAAACTAAGACAGGAACAGCATCAAATTAAAAGTCCTAAATGACTACAGACTCACCATCCACCGGTACGAGCCTGGAGTTTCTTTTTCAGAGAGAAGGTTAAACGCCGCTGTTTGACGTATGTGCTGCATGCATCAACTTGAGGTTGTGTACGGAACAAAAATGCACCGATAAGATCATTAAATCTTACCTTTGTGCGTTCCCACATAGTATCGGCATTTGCAAGAAAGTATGGGGTGAAAGAAAAGGAGAAAAATACAGTATAGTGGTCTATCTGTGCAGCGTGGGGAAAAGTTGGATGGTGCGTTCAAGTACCAGCAAACAAAGCGGGACAACTTGAATGCAATTAATGTAGGATTTCTAACTGTATTGGCCCATATTTCCAAAATTGATATCCATTTACATAAAATGTTTAATTATTGCACCAGATAGTTTCGCGCTTGGGCACCCCTGCCGTGAAGCATGCTTGGGGACATGATGTGCTCTTTTGTGCTCCTCGCAGTCCAGCTTTTGAACTCCGACCCCTCCTTGTCCAGATGTTGCACAACCCCAATTACATTTATATTTTTTAAATAGCAGAGCTTTGTGTCTTTTTACGGTTTAATGTTATTGTTCTGTTTTTCTGTATGCTGCTGCTTGTCTTTTAAATTGCCCTTTTGGGATGAATAAAGTGTTTGTAATAATAATAATAATTTAATTGTATTGCAATCTGTGTAAATAGATTAGGGGTAGGGAACCTGTGGCTCTGGAGCGCTTTAGATGACCGCACCACTGGCCCACAACACTTAAAAAAAAAAAAAATCAAAAAATACAAATTAACCGGAAAACTAAAAAACACAAAGACCAAAAATGGAAATCACAGGAAATTAAGTCAAAATATTGAGAGGGAATCGTTTTATTTTAATAGCAAGAGAAGAAAGAAAAACATATGTTGTTTGCTAAAAGTGGTAAGAGAAAAAAAAATATATATATATGAGAATTAGGACAAAATGTTATTTTAATACCATAGCATTAAAAAATATGTTTTTTTTCCAGTTTTTAGAATATTAGGCTGGCTAAAACAATAATACAGTTCTAATATTACGGCAACAAAGTCATAATATTACAAAAAGAAATAGCCGTTTTTTTCACTGCCATTTTAAAGTAAAACATCAGTTTTAAAATAATCATCAAAATATAAAACTTTCTCATGCATTTTAATCCATAGAATTCAATGTTAAAAAAATATGATATGGCTCTCACGCCAATTCATTTTAAAATATGAGATGCATTCACTGACACCTCACATATCACAACAACCTCTTGATTATATGTTATGTTTGTATGTATGGTCTAAATAAAGAATACGTTGATATTGGTACACCCCAGCCGGGGAACACCAGGGTTTAACATAAGGTGGAAGAGTTCCCAACTGCCTCAAGTCCCAAGAGGCCACCAGAGACACTCTTTACTCTTTATTTTACAAAAAAAGGAAAAGACAACACATCTCCAACATAAAATGTTCATAGGCTCCAGCATACCTGCAACCTTAATGAGGATAAGCGGCATAGAAAACGAATGAAAGAATGTGGCAGGTTGAGAGGAGAGAGAGAGATGGGAGGCGAGCTTCCTCTTTCTGGGGTGGCCAGGGTCTTCCAACACAAGGAAAAAACAAAACGAACACACGCTTGCAACAAATTTGGGAAATCGGCCTTAAAACACAAAACAAAAATACAAAATTTACAAACCAGGGCAGCAACACCCCCTGCCCAAAATTGAACATCCCCCCAAGGGGATTGAATTCAATTGAACCTGCAGGATAATAATATATGAATTATAATATATTCTCAGTTCCCTTCTTGTCCTGCACAAGGAGGCACCATTACATAAACCGGCGGTTGTGGTTCCGCATCCAGTTAAAAGGTTGCGTACTAAATGTGTAGTGGACCCGAGATAGATCCCAAAGTCCTGCAAATAACAGTATGTGGGGATCCCTTTCAATTGTTTATAGAATGTTTTTGAAACCTAACAAACTGGATGTCCTATGGCCTTTGTATGCTTCTGTAAGAGGACTCTTCTCAACTTCTTTACGGTAAAACGGTCACATGAAATCGGGTGCAGCGAGAACCGGAGCGCTTTTTGGCACTGGGAGGGGGAAATGAATAATGATTTTGGCCTCACTAAGCTTGTAAGTGAAGCAAGATATTTGCAAAATCTTTGATTGTAGACACTCATTCCGAGGAATCTGTTCAAGCATTTTCTCATCTCATTTTTGCAGCAACGGGACACACAAGTAGAGTAACAAGTACAGGAGTACGCATAGAAACAGTCCAGTGGGCCAAAAAGTTATTCAGCACTTCTGAGTTTTGCGTGGGTGTGACTATTTTTCAAAAGCTCATTTTTTCAAAATGGAAAAAGCATTTTGTTGTTGTTGTTTTTCTCAGTTTTCTTCTACAGTACTACCCGAAATGGTGGCAATTTAACAAAAAGGATGAAACCCAACACATTTTATTGAGCCATTGCATGCAAATTGACATATCTTCAGTAGTTCCTTTTTGCAACTTTGGTGGTTAAAATGTTCCGCTTATAAAAAACACAAACCCACAAACTCAAATTTTTTTGAGCTGCAAGACGTGATCGGCAAAATCCAAAGGGAAAATAAAACGTGAAATACATTGATTTGCATATTATTCAATTATATAAATATGTCAAAATCACCTTTTAGGTTGAATTGCAGGAATGCAACAACCTTTTCAGGATATTCTCATTGTCTGGGTAGTACTGTATGTTTGTGTTTTTTATTGTTTCGTTCATATTGTTATGTTGTTCATTCATTCATTTTCTGTACCGCTTATTCTCATTAGGGTCACGGGGGATGCTGGAGCCTATCCCAGCTGGCTTTTGGGCGAGAGGCGGGGTACAGCCTGTACTGGTCGCCAGTCAATCGCAGGGCACATATAGACAAACAACCAGTCACATTCATACTCTAATGGACAATTTAGAGTCACCAATTAACCTAACATGCATGTTTTTGGAATGTGGGAGGAAAACGGAGTACCCGTAGAAAACCCACACACGCACGGGGAGAACATGCAAACTCCACACAGAGATGCCCAACGGAGATTCGAACCCTGGTCTTCCAGATCTCCTGACTGTGTGGCCAATGTGCTAACCACTCAGCCACCGTGCGGCCTTGTTATGTTGTTAATATTCCTATATTTCTAGATTGTTCTTTTGTCCTGACACATATGGAATAAGTTCTTTATTGGACAAAGGCGGGCTTTTTTTTTGGCTGGAGCCTATCCCAGCTGGCCAGTGGAAGTTTTTGCTTTTTATTTTGCATCATTGACTTAATTTTGAGCAAAGGGAATAACAGAGTCATTTTTATTATTTTGTTGGCATTGTTAGATTGCTGCATGCTGATGTTTATGTTTGCCTAAAATCTTTGCCATGAGCTTTATTGACATTAGGCAGAATCACAAAATCATCCAATCAAGTATCGGTAGTGATAATTGGCAACGCTGCCCATTGAATTTTCTTGGTATCAGACTGATACCATAGTCCTAGCAAGTACTTTTCTGTGTTTAATTTTTCAACTCATAATGATTTTGCGTGTTAAAAATGTCCTTACGTGAAATAACAAAACGTGCGTACAATTTTCAGGCAGAGCGCAGGTAGCGGTACAGGGAGAGGGGGATTATGGGTAATGTCGTTCTTTCTGTTAACGGTGGGAGGAGGGAGAGTCCAGACCGTGTACGTGTGTCAGTATGTAGATGTGACGATTGTGTGGGGGTTGGACTTTCTCTTCCAGAGAAACAACAAGGATTTTTTGTTTTTTTACAACAGCGGCGGAGAAGAAAGGAGACGGGAAGGGCGCTGTGAGGTGTCGGAAAATGCCAAAAGGAATCCAGGAAGAGCGCGCGTGCCTGCTGACCACTGAGCGCGGGAGAGCGGACATTGTTGTTTTCGTGGCTCCTTCGCGGCACTCGCGGCACGGCGGAGTATAAACTCCCGGCACAGCGGACGGGTAACTTTTCCTGAATGGGGTGAAGTGGCGCGTCTTGTCGTCGAAGCGCGAGTCCGAGGCGGTTCCCGACGTCCCAGGCGAGGGGGGCTCCGAGAAAAACGCCCTGTTGCCGCTGCCTGTTATCTCCCGACTCTTTATCGCCGACTCGGAGGGGGGGGGATGCGGGAGGTGAGACGGGATTTGCCTCTGTTGGCCGAACGGCTCGCGGCCGTCCTTTTTCCCCCCCTCCAAGTTTCGGGAAGTCGACTTTTCCTCGGGAATATTGGATCTCCTCATCGTTGCACATAGTTCCCGTCGGAGGCCATCTGGGCGGGCCGGGAGCCCCGAGGCTGCTCCTCGAACAGCCAAGTTTCTCATGTAAACCCACACGGTCCTTCACGCCATAGTCCCGAGTTCTACCCCAGACATGTCTCAGGGCGCCGAGAGGAGGATGGAAACCCGGCTGAGGAGGTTGGAGGACATGATGAGAAACCCCAGGTCCGCCTTAAACCTGGAAAGTTTGCTGGTAAGTGGAGCGGATTAAAACACTCCTTTATCGGAAGAATGTCGCGATGGCGGCTTCCTGCAACGTTGCACCCCCAACGAGGAGCTGGGCTAAGTTAACGCCGTGCGTGTGCACTGCGTGCTATTCCACGCCTTCTGGCCGGACTTAACCTGCTAGCCTTGCCCTTCCATGGACTGCAAAGGGCAGACATCCTCCACTTTGCCGTCCCAGTCAAAGTACACTTTCCAGTCTGTCCTGTAACCAGATATCTTGCCACGAACTAATGGAAAAGGCAGCGTGCCGGTTTACAGTGGATAGGCCTGATTAAAAGCTAAGACTGGGTGCAGACAGTGCAGTTTGGGGATGGGGGAGGGCTGCGGTGTCTGCAGATTAGGATTCACTTGTGTGGAGAATGTCCAACTCTAAGTGTGTCCGCACAAAACAGTTTCTAGGCAGTTTGCGCTGCTAGTGCGGTTGCTCTGTGTCTCCGGTCCTGGACTGCGTTCGCACAGTCCAGAGGGGTCTATTGGGGGGCTCGCCAGCAGACTCCTTTCGTGGGTCTAGTCCTGATGGGTGCCAAAAGAGCGAATTGGATGTCACCTAATGCGACCGTAACCAGGTGATGCATAGCAACACTCAACAGAAAGCTGAAAATCATCCAAAAAAAGTTAAATTTAAACCAAGAAGTGTAATTACAGAAGTTCAACACGGCTGCCTCCGCCTCAACAAAGCCGTCATGGTGCTCATTACAGTTTGGCAAAGTTGTCAGAAACGCCGTCTCGTTGCGACACTTGAGACACATTTCCGGGGAACTTTTTGACATCTTTTGATGACAACTTTCCATACTTTACAACCTCTACTTTACATCTCAGCGGCCAAAATCCCACCATCGGGACAAAGGTCCTATGATCTAATGTGACTTGATGCCTATTCCTGACCATTTTTTCGTCAGGTGGCAAAACTAGTAAGGACGTGAATGCTAGGGAGCTGAGCCGAAAGGCAAAGCTTTCAATTTACAGGTCGATCTACGTTCCTACCCTCAACCATGGTCATGAGCTTTGGGTAGCGACCCAAAGGACAAGATCACGGGTACAAGCCATTCGTGAATGGTAACCGGAGCGTACTAAAGTACAGTAACACCTTGTTTATCGCGTTTAATTGATCAGGTTTCAAGCCAATTTCCGTGAAGTGGGATTCCTTATTTATAAATTGAACATTTTTGTAGTTAGACTATAGAAAATACGGCATAGATAGGATGGATTATAGAAAACATATTTAAAACCTTCTGATTACAGTTTTAACACTATTAGAGCCCTCTAGACAGAAAAAACACCAGTACAGTCACCTTTACACTAGTATTACCCAATATACTAAACATAATAATAGAAGACATAAAATAGACTCACACAATTTAGCATATGGAGTGTTCCTTATTGTTGTTTCTGTTTTGTTTGAGTTTTTCACTTCCAGGACTTCTTGTGGTGTCACACAGAATCTGACATTCCTTTACAGTTTTATTGCCAACCTTGACGGCAAAAATGAATGCTCAAATCTAACACAGAACACAGTTCAGCTCGCACGCTTGTCTCCTCGCTCTCTCCCACAACAGCACTTCCTCCTTATCCACCAATAATGTCAACAGTAAGGTGTGTTCATGAACATCAGAATTTAGAAATCAACATTACAACATCAACGGCTCGTTACAATCACATTACTAAAAGCTTTTTTACAATAATGTAGTGGAGAAATAAGTCTACAAGCAATAAAGTCGTAACATAAATACAATTGAAGTCTGAACAATAATATTTACGGCTGTATAGGATTTCACAGTTACAGGTGGCTTTTTGAGGGCAACTATAACTGTGATGTGGCCCTTGGTGAATATAAGTTTGACACCCTTATGTGTTCTGGGCATTTTAGGCATACCATATTACAGTGGTTTTCAAACGGGGGGTGCGACCCCTAGGGGGTCCTTGGCATTGTGATAGGGGGTGTGGGGCTACCACGAACAGGTTCAATTATTACTGTGTTTTTTTGAGGGGGGGCGCTGAAAAAATGTTTGAGAACCACTGCCCTAGTGTTCTTTATAACATCTAAATGATATCACCGCCATGGCCGGGCAAGGTGCATTAATATCCGATATGCTGTGTGAGCAGATGCTATGAGTCCATGGAAGTCAGGAGATCCAAATTGTACAACTGGAGGTGTCGCCCGCCGCAGGAAGAGCCGCTGCAGTGGCCGGCAATGTACTATTAAATTTGCAACAAACACAGGGGTCACCATACCCTTTCCCTGCTTTGTCCTTGCAAACTGGCTGCGTGCAAGAAAAAAATTTGCATCCCAATTTTCTTCCAACAAGCTTTGCTGTCTGCGGTTTTGAAAATCCTTGCGGACTCCCTTGCGATTTTCCGCATTTTTGCAATTTAGCCAGTATGTAGGAGCACGTGCATTGGGATGTAAGGCCCATTTTACATTAGGTCTGGGGCTGTAATTTGAATTGTTGGGCCACCTAATCGGATCTGACAAAAGACAAACACAATGTCATTTCTCTCTTAAAAAGCACCATTTCACCCTTTTAACGGGCCTCATCTCATCCACCTTGGGGCCACTTGTGCTGACCTTATGCACACACACGCAAGCACACACACACGCAAACACACACACAAAAACACACACACTTAATAATTCTTAATAATTCTCTGCTCATTCTCTGCTTTATGACATTTAATAAGAATAGATGCTTTAGTGGTGTTTACTTCCTGCATGCTTGCTGGGGCTACGGAGGCAGTGAGTGTTGGAGACAAAAGATGAGTGGGAAGCATGCTTTGTGAGAACACACTGCAGCTTTCCATTTTTAGAAGCCCACTGCTGTCGTTAAAATCAAAAAGTTTTGCTGATTGGGCAGAGGGCAATGGCGCAATACAGCTGTGTTCTGTGAAATTGAGAGCGACAAACTAAAATCAGTCAGTATCTGTACTTGTAATATTATAGCACGGCTAAAGTCCTGATCCACATTTGAGTGAATCAGTTCCCTAATGAAAATAAAAGTCCATCCATATAAACTTGGGAAAAAATGGGCAAAAAAAAGTACCGACGGGTATATTGTGTTGTTCCAAGCTGCTTTTTAGTATGCGGGCTATAGATGAGAGTGGTGTTCAAACTGCCTTCAAACTGTGTATGCGGGCAGGAACATGAGAGTCTGTGTTCACAAGCATATAAACGACCAACTGAATTACAGCCATTCTGATGTCAAATTATTCAGCTGCCGTTACAATACTTCTAGGGTAAGACTAATCATTTGACGTGGTTATAGATCAATTTGTGGTGCAATTTAGAATACATGTCTTTTTTTTCTTTTTTACAAACACTCTTCAACACAATGCTTTATTTATTGACGATCCTTTAGTAACAACCAGCAGTTAGAGCGGCACTTCCCGTGTGAGGAATCCGGGCACCATGACAGAGGAATCCGGGCACAGTGAGTGAGTGAGTTAGCCGAATAGCGTTCAGCATGAAACTAACTTCACCACGGTACACCGCAGACATGTCTGTATGGTGGTATTGCGTTTTCTTCTTCATTCGGGTGGCAGGAATTGAGTGGCAACCAACTTTGAGCCGACTTTACAGCACCTATCATGTTGGAGTGTGGCCCAAAGTTACGGCAACTGGATCGCCCCAAACTTGTGGCGGAAGCCGATTTTATCCAATCTTCAAAATACATCGCATTGACAGCCCTAAGATTTGCCAAAGACCGTATCGTGATATATATGTATAATGTATCTATCTTTTGGAGGCAATATAATCACAATATGGATATTGGGCTAAATCGCCTTTCCCTGGCTTGAGATTGACTCATGTGCCTCTGCTGGAGAGCTACTTTTCACTATCGATAATAACAAAAAATGTCAACGCCTTCACATGGCCTGTCACGGACCTTAATCCAGTGCTGACAGGGCAAACAGGCAATTCCGGTTTTGTGTTTTTGTAATGATATTCTGCCACAATTTTGCCGTTTGTCGGGTATATAAATCCACACATGAACGTTCCTTCTCCTCAAGATGACAGCATTTCATCCACATTTCTGCGAGATTCCACATTTAACAGTAAATTCTGTTTTTATTGGCCAATTCTGCGATTCCAACCGCAATTCTGTTAATGTGGAAATCACAGGGTCCTAAGTATATCCATTCGTACAATATATTATTTAACATTGACAGTCATTTTGTCAAATATTTGGCCTATCCCTTTAGTCCGTGCAGAGTTTTGTATTGTCACTTATATGTTGAGCAAATATCTACAGTGTTAAAATAACTACAGCAATGGATGGCACAGTGACCTATTATTTCTTAGGTCTAATTTTTTGCTTCAGGGAACCAAAAATTGATATGCATGATTGAAGCGACTGGAAAAAGAAGAAAATATTCTCAACTAGCGATTGGTAAACTTTTGAAATCCTGGCTTTTGCCTCTGAGAGTCAGCAACTTGATTTCCCCAGCTCACATGCAGGTAATCATCACTGCTGGTTGAGCAGCAATGCTTTTTTGGTGACCCTTTGGACCTTTATGCCAAATTCCAGTTTACACTAGTGCTTATATTCGGTTAGTGTTAGTTTTTGCCTACTTACTTTTAAGACATAATTTTTTTTAACCTAACGTTACTAACTGAATACCAGGCCTGTCACCCTAACAAATTTTGCTGGGCGATAATTGTCCTAGAAATTATTGCCAATAAATGATTTATGCCGCACGATGGCTGAGTGGGTAGCATGTTGGCCTCACAGTCAGGAGGTTCATTTTTTCATGAATGTAATGATAATAATATATGGCAAAAAATGCGAGTACACCTTATCAATAGCAGTAAACTCTAACTTCTCAAGAGTTTTTAACACTGTTATTGGAATGCAAAGAGCTTTTAAACAAAATCAATTAAACAAACAACATTAAAAAGAAACAAAAAATGAAAATACATGGACTCTCTGTCTATTTTGCCAAAAATTGACTGAGCGTTTTACAGTGCTCGATGACAACGTGTGTGTTCTGAATGAAAAAAAGACAAGAAGCACATTTATATTTTCACCCATCTCGTCTTAGCGGAAGAGATATTCTTAAACACAGACACCATACTTCTGGCCTTCAAAATAAGAGCACCCCATGTCATCTAAGTGTAACCTAAAAAGGTCCACGTATTGCATCAGTAAATGTAAGGTGTTTTTCATTTAAATAATGCACATTATATTCATTAACCCAAACTTCACACACTATGCTGGTAAAAATAAGTGTAAAATATAAAAATGGAATTCTAAAAAATGTGTGGCATTTCTTGTAAATTCAGATAGAAAGCTTTTTGGATAAAAAAAAAAAAAGTGCAGTTGATTGCTAGGCACAAAGATTGTCTTTCGACCGGTTTGAAGGAAATGACCTCATTGGGTAAATAGTTGGCAACTACGTTTGGGACTCAAAGTCCCTGCAAAGGACTGCACCTTCCCCTTTCACTTTTTTGCCTTATCTCGTATTATCTAGCTCACTCTTGGTCTACGGTCCGAAGGTCTGTTCAGTTCTGCAGTTCACACTGCAGGTATAATTGTGTTCTCAAGCTAAAGACTTTTTATTCCACTTCTGAATTTTGTTTACCCGTGAGATACTTTTTTGTCTGTTTTTTCAGCCCTTTCAGCTTAATATCAGTGAGTGTAATAATGCCATAATGTGTCAAGGTCATGGAGCACCATAATACATCTGGTTATCATTGGCTGTTTATTCACCACATATCTATCTGTTCCTGTCCCCAATATTCCTTGCTGCTCACATGCTCCTCTCCCCTTTTCCTTTCTCCCTATTTTGGCCACGCTACTGTTAATGTCTTCTGCTCTTCCAGTATTTCCTGTTCCCTTTTCGTCTGACTTCTCTGCCCCTTTCCACTTCCCATATTGAGCAATTTGTTTTGAATGTGTGGATCTTCAAAGAGATGGGGATAACCCCGGTGTCTTTTTTTTGTCTTCAACTTGATAGTAAAACCTAAGCATCCGCTTTGTCTCTGGAGTGCAGTTGAGTTGCTCTTCGGCAAGCAACAACAGTCGTGGTATCAGTATGCTAGCTGGAAAGAAACACTGCCTTATAAGGCACTCGGGATGGTAGCCCAGGCCAATTTTTTTCTTTTTTGCAAAACAAGCCAGTCTCTCTAGTCAGCACCTACCCTGGAAAGAGAGCCAGGACTTTTTGTGGCCTTTTTTTGGTTTGTTGCTCTACTTCGATGAAGAACACCTAGTCGGATGTCAAAGTCAGGAATGACTTGAAAATATCACACTCCACCTCATGTGGCTTCATTCCTTCAACACGACTGGAAAAGTTGATCAGAGTTTTCCTTGTTTTTCCCTGAGCGGAATCATTATTACTTATGATCATTTATAATTTTATCACTGCCAGATACAATACAAAGGATGGCAGAGACCGTCATGTATTTCATGCATGCCAAGTATGATTGTTACCAGTATAACTAAAAACAACTCTACCTTTGTCCACAGAAGGGTATGGACTGTATGCCCTTGTCCTCTCATATTTTGGTGTGGATTGTAGAGTTTGTGAATTATTATTTTGAAAATGCATGTGTTTGTGATGACGGCTTACACACTGGTACAGACTTCTTTGTAAGGGACTTGTTGGTCTACTTCTTCCATACCCGAGTGTGTATCTTCAGCGTAAGCCTGATGGACCATGTAATTTGCGTTCTCAGGATGTCTACACATACAAAGAGGGGAAAACCTTTCGGTATCGTGCTCCACAGATTGAAAAAGTTTACAGCAGTGGTTCCCAAATTTTTTTGCCGCGCCCCCTTTTGGAGATAAAAAAGTAGTGCATCATAAATGTTAACAGTATTTTTATTTTAGGTGTCTGACAAACAGTGACACTTTTTAAAAGGCTTTCAGAAAACATATCCTTTATCTCAGGTAGATCAAATCTATTAAGTACATCAAGTATTTTGTGTAGTATACACTAGTATTTGTAGTGATTGGGAAGAAAAACCCGGAAAAGGTTGAGCAGCATGAGCACAATGTTGACGTTAATTGACGTAATCTACACCGGTCTCGTGGTTGAATAACACAACATTTGAATAAAAAAATCAACATTTTTACTAACATCATTATTAGACACAGTTGTCTCTGTGAGCGTGGTGATGAATGATATTCAGTCGTGCAAATCTAGCCATCATTAGAGAAGGACAAATATTCCATTGTCCTGTGCCTGTGTCGTATTTTCGTGAGACACTCCTTACATCTTGCAAAGTCCAGAGTTGTCCCATCCACGCAATAAAAGTCAAACTGAGAGCACAGTTTTGATTTCAACTATGCTTTCACATATTTCATTTCTACTTCAATGGCCGAGTCTGCCATAACGCAGCATTTGTTTGTTTTTCTTTTTCTGTGACTTCCGTCCAATTTTCGGACTCGTTTGCGAGGAGCTCCTCCCAGGTGAACATGTACAATGGCATCTCACTGAGGTATAAAGTTGGGAGACATTTAAAGCAGCTGTATTTTAGGACCCTATGATTTCCTCCTTGATTAAAACGGAATTTACATTTAAATGCGGAATCTTGTGGAAATTGGATATAAGAAAGGGTGCAGAAGAATCTCACAGACATATTTCAACCATATTATAAACAACCATGATAATCACAATTTCAGCAACAACCAGAACAGTCACAGAGCAAAATGAGCAAAAAGACGTACAGGTTCTGAGTGAAACAACATAAGTAGCACATTTATTTTGTTAGCTGTAAAGCGTAAGCGTAAAGCGACACCTTCCGGCCTTCAAAATAAGAGCTCCTTTTGACGCTGGTCTATCTGTAAACAAAATAAGCGTGTCATATAAATGTCTTACATATGCAGTTGAAATTGCACAAGTGACTACATCGTCTTAACAGTTTGTGTAGCAATGTGTGCAGAGGCTGACATCCCATTAGAAAAGTTACAGGCCACATCCATTTCTCAATGACTGCGCTAAATTGTCCATTGATTGGCTTGGTTTGGTTTGGTTTAATTTGTTTGGAACCTGCATACATTGTACAAGAATTATTCATGTTACATTCAGTTCTACATGTCCGAAAAGGAGTAGGAAGAAGCAGAGCTTATTTAATCCTAACCCCTTCTCACATGATTTGCTAATACATACTCATACATACTGTGTATATACATGCTTACACATTCATATGTATACATACATAGATACACATATATATATATTATATACATACACATACATGCATATATCATATTTTTCTTTAAAAAAAACGTTTTTTCCCCCACCTCTTTCCTTCCCTCTTCCCCTGTTGATTTCCGGATCAACATCTTGCTGTCTTGGTGTTGTATGTTTTGTACGTTTTATCCTCCTGCTTTCCTGGACTTCCATGTAGCTTGATGTATATTTTTCCGTTGGTGCTCCAAGTACTTTGTATCTTTCCCTGCTTCCTCAAGTCTCGTGCTTTCTTGGCAATGTCTGCGTTGCGTTTTGTCAGATGCGCATTTAAGTAGATGTTTGTGCCTCTCAAGTTCTTCCTCCGTTTCAGCAGTTCAGTTTTAAATTCCCTTTTGATGAACTTAACGATGACGACAGGTGTGGTGTTGTTTCTGCCATACAGTGGGACGCAAGTATCAATGGTGTTGATATCGATATCCACCTCCTTTGATTGTTGGAAGTGGAGAATCTGTTGCTTTGCGGAAGAACCATTAATTCCGTCTGGTTCTCCTCTGTTATGAGCTTTTCTATCTTTTGACCCGGGTGTAATTCTGAGCCCTGTGAGGATCACATCATTCATTCGTGAATTCTGATCCATCTCCTCCATTATAGTTTTTATTTGCTCAGTGATGTTATCCTTTGCTTCTTTCTCTTTCTCCAAAGCGGTGCGCCAGGCGGCATTATCCTTCAATAGTGTCCTGATATCATACTGTAGAGCATTGGTGTCGTTGCAAAATGCATCGTTTACTTCCTTGGGGTTTTTAACCTCCTCGAGGGCAGCATGCAAGGCAGCATTGTCTTCCAATAATATCTTGATATCGTTCTGCAGAACTCTAACATCCTTGCATAATGCTCTATTTTCTTCCATATGATTTTTAGCTTCCTTGAGAGCAGCGTGCAAGGCAGCATTTTATTTCAGTAGTGGCTTTATATTATCCTGCAAAGCCTTGATATCAGTGCACAGTACTTTATCTGCCATAGGGTTTTTAACCTCTTTAAGAACAGCACACAACGCAACATTTTTATCTTGCAACTTCTCAAATTCTTCTTTTAGACCTTTAGTTTCTTTGCTCAGTATTCTATTTTCCTCCATAAGGTTTATGAGTGTCACCATGGACCCCTAGGATCTTTTCAATGAGACGGTCATTCTGCGACTGTACATGTTGAATCTGTGACTGCAAAGCTTAAGGTCTGGTTGTGCTGCAGTACACTCCTGTATCTCCTGCATCTGCATCGCCATCTGTCTTAATTTCTTAAAGTCTTGTATCCAGGTCACCCAGAAATTTTCCTCCTCTTCTTGTTTTCCTGATGTACTCAACTCATGGCTGTAGTCGTCCTCCTCCACCACATTTTTTTCTTCTTCTTGTTTTCCTGATGTACTCGATTCAGTAACTCAAAAATCACACACTCTGCTGGTAAAAATACGTGTAAATTGTAAAAATTCAAAAAAAAATTAAAACAAACGTGGTCATGCTGTGTAATTACAAAAAGTAAATTCAGCAATACTTGGGTTGCATTATTTTTAATGCTTCGATCAGCCATTTTCATAAACATATTCAATTCCACAAATTCATGTTTGTAACAAAAGCTTAAAAAATCAACAAGACTATAACAAAAACTGGATCTGATCGGGAGCCAAAAAATGAGGATCAAGACATCCCTAATATGCAGCATGAAACTACCACGCAGACATCTACAACTGCAACCTTGTGCATCACCCAACCGGTCAAATGTCCATACACAGTATATACTGTACATTAGAAAATACAAGATTTACATTCAAGTGATATCTGGCATATAAAAAAACATCTACCAAATTGATGCCCTCCCAGTAATAAACTAAAGATGGATAAATTATTATAGTGCACTGATAAATATTGCTGAACAAAGTTTATTAATCATGCAGATGACAACAGCTGAGGCGACACATCTGCCATTTTTATGTTGTCGAATTGAAATTATTTATGCTGTGAGTATGTTAAAGAGTTTGCCTCTTCTTAACATATTTGTAGTTTTAAATGGGCACAAGAGACTCCCACGCGCAACACTCTCCATCTGGCTTTATCTTATCAGCCCATCTCGACCTACTGGTGAGACATAATCCCCCCCACACACAATCATTTTTCTTATACAAACACACTCTGCTCAATGCATAGGTTCTAGCTGCTTACGAGACGACACCAACCAGAGCAACTGCCGTTATTGGTGCATCATGAGTGACAAAATCACACATATCTCCTATTGTGGAATCAACACACCTGTTGTGAAGCTAATAGATGACGCATTAGTAATGTGCTTCTTGACGTAGCTGTAAGCAACAATGTAAAACATCTGAGAAACTTGCATTTGTGCATGGCTCGAGAAATCCGACATTTTGCACAATAGAAAATGGCTCGTTATCCAGTTTATATTGATTTTATTTTCATCCTATCAATTATTTTCTATGGGAAAATGGTCTTGAAAAATATAAACCAGAGAGGTTTCTAATAGTTCAGACTTTTGACAACTGCAGTTGCAATAATTTACTCATTGATGATGATGTAGTCATTCAAGTTAAATGGATGTTATGGGCAGACTTCCTCCCTTTGCCATTTTTTTGCCAGCACATTCCTCACTTGACTGTCTAATCAAGCCTGGGCGCCAAAAATGAACAGGGCACGGGAGCATGGGACAAAAATCAGTCAAATTCGAGAGAAAAGCCTACTCTTGCTATTCCCTGCGGGAACATTCAATGTGCTATTTGAGAGCCTCTGCAGGATTCCTGCTGTTGTGTCTGTTTTGGGGAGTTTATGGGCCATGCCAACCCCAGTCCTCTTCACTATGCTCAGTTCACCGTTTATCAGACAGCTATTTTTAAAACAGCTGGAATTCAATCAAAACAGTGACATTTTGCACAGTCCATATAGTGAGGCAGCTGTGTGTTGATGTTTTTACTTCCCACTGAATAATAAAAGTAATAAAATGGATTCACAAAAAAAGAGTTCCATGTGACCTGCAGATAACTTCTGACATGTGCAAGTTTAAAAATGAAATATACCTACAAGTATGTATTTAGAGCCCTATGAAATCCATTTTTTTCCTCAAATTTTCTAAAGTTCCCTTTTTTTCAAATTCCATTTTTTTCTATTTGAATGTTATAGAATTTCCCTGTTTATATTTTACACTTATATTTTACCAGTATAGAATGTGTGCTTTTTAGGTTAGTTAAAAAAATCACCATTTATTAAGTGCAACTGTATTGATGCAATACACCAATTAACATTTTTAGGGCTGTAGGAAATCTCTTATTTTTTTCCCAAATTCTGTTTTACTTTGATTCCCCAATTTCTGTTTTATTTTTCCTCAAATTCTGTTTTGTCCATTTTTCTAGTTTCTGAATTCAGTTTTTTACATTTTACTCTTATTTTTACGGCATAGTATGTGTTAATTGGGGTTAGTTAAAATGTCTGTTAATAAAAATGCAAAAAAAAAAACCTACATTTACTGATGCAACAGAACATTTATGCTCAGTCTGTGCTTGTGATGTAGTCAACGATGCAATTCTAGCTGCATAAGTAAGATTTTATTTTATGTGGTTTAGAGTTAGACGTGTGGCAAGCGACGCTCTAATTTTGAAGGCCGGAGGTCTGTTCTGTGTGTGAGAATGTCTCTTTACGACTAAGACAAGTTGGGTGCAAAAATAAACATGCAACTTGGGTTTTTTTTTGCACTCAGAGCCTACATTTTGGCAGCGGGCAAAACATAACACAGCGTAAATATACTCATCTACACACAACTGCATTAGCATGCTAGCTTCTATTCACGGCGCATGAATGGAAGCAAAGCTAGCCTGTTCCGCCAACTTCATGTTGTTGTGTTTATCGTCCTTTTAACATATTTACTTTGGGAGGGGCGGTTTAGTGTTTTTAATGAGATTCCACGGAGATTGAGCAGTCTGCTGGGGAAATACTTACCCACATGAACGTTCCTTCTCCTCACGATGACAGTAATTCATTCACATTTATTTGTTTTATAATATTATTTATTTGTTTTATTATTGTTATTTTTTTTTATTTGCCAGTTTCGCAATTCTGTTAATGATTTTGTTAACACAGTTTTAATAGGGCCCTAAAGTATTTATCTATCTATTGAACAGGCAAAAGGAGTGTTCTGCCATATGTTTCAAATAAAGCTATTAATAGTCCATCAATTCGTTCTCTTGTCCTTGCTACGGTTGCGGGGGTATGCTGGAACCTATCCCAGCTGACATAGGGTGTGTGGTGGGGTACACCCTGGACTGGTCGTCAGCAAAATCGCAGGGCGCTATGAATAATGGATTACTAAATATAAAATGGAACATTCAGTAAATCTTGGCTGCAGTTACTCAACTCTTTGCATTTTGCAGTAGTTGCCAAGCAACCATCCACTTTCCATTGGCTATGGAAAAATAATCTATGATTCACAACTGGACAAAAATTTCCTCAGGAAGACATCACTGAAAGGATTTAAGTTGGAATTTGTGGCGCATTACCGCACCATTCATCTTCATGCCTCCCCAGACACTTCTCAGTTAATGAATATTAATAATTAGATGCTCTGACTAAGTAGTTGAAAAATGTTTTTTTCTTGTTTTTCTGTTGCACTGCTAAGGGAAGCCCATAGGAAGTAATTAATTCCTCTCCTGCCAACTCAGTAAAATGTCTACAAATGTGATGTTATGTCTTAAAAACCTTCCCTTTTTTGTCTTCTTGATTTGTGGAAAATGTGTGTAGAACCATTTAAATAATTTTCTTTTTTCCTGCAGAGATCTTTTCAACTAGTGTCATGTTGCCTGGGTGATATGTTTATTTATTAATCCCTCCTCCACATGACAACTTGCTGAACAGAGAAATGACGCCAATGTAATGTCAGAGTGAGGGAAGTGTTTGCTTGACAGTAATGATTATTTCAAATGTTTAGTCTATATTTTGCATGGAAAATGCACAAAAAATGCATTCTCAATTCACAATACCATGTGACTAACACAAGTAATCTAACTGCACTTTTGTTGCAAGACACCATGACAGCCAACACATCCTCTTCACTCTCCCAATCCCCTAGCGTGGGGGCTACACTGGCTATAAGCTTGTGGGAGGAGCAGTCACATTAACAGACTTTTCTTTTGACTTGTCTTTATTACGTGCATGAAAATATTGTGGAATGAGCATATCTTTTTTTTTTACCTTTTAGATTAGTTTGTCCTTCTGTTCATTTTTATTAAAAAAGTTTGCAGCCTCTCCCGAAGAACGTCAGAACAAAAAACAGTGAAATTTCTTTAAAACGTGGGCCTTATAATGGTCAGTGAGCCACTTCTGCTGTTTTTATAACTTGTCTGGAAATAGAAGAAATCCATTACACTGCAAAATGTACACATTTTAATGTAACAAAGGGCTGCGACTACTTAATTTTCTTAATCGATTATTGTGAAGCTTGTTGTTTCTACTAGTCGAGTTACAGTAATCAGTTAGGCCACAAATGGACCAAATCAACATGAGTCGATTTAATCAATACTAGGAAATAAAATATAAGCTACAATTACTTATTCAACCTGAAGCGTTGCACTTTATTCGAACAAAATGTGAATGCATTAGCCATGAACTGTTGTTTACCTGTTTGTTTATATCCAGAATTAGTGTACCTGATTCTCTTATAAAAACCGAAGAGAATTTAGGAAACTTTACCCGCACTTTCCAGCATCCAGCTGTTTATTTCACAGTCAGACTGCTTGAATTTTTGGCTAAAAAGTTACTGAATCAGTTTGAAGTTACTGAATCGTTTCGGATCGTATTGTCATTGAATAATCGAATCACCAACCGTGAATCGTGATTCGACCCGAACCGTTAAAATGACTCGTCACACAAGTACTCGCACCTCTACAAGCATAGTATCCCAAATAACGGAACGTACACTACATTTGGGTCATGTATAACATGGCACCAATAATTTTAAACTGAAACTTACTCTCCTCGAATCCTTCACCCAAGTTGAAGGTGCCTGTTTTTCACATGGTTCGAAATGTTTTCAACAACAATGTTTACAACAAACAAGTCCAGTTAGAATAAATATGGCTCGCCGGGGGACGTTTTATAGTATATTGACGATATCTACAAAACCAGGTTATTAATGTATATTTTGAATGTTGATAGGCCTGTCAAAAGACCAAATTTTGCTGGTTGATAATTGTCCGACAAATTATTGTTGATAATATTGATATATTGACATCATTTTTTAAATTAATGATATGGCACAATAATGAGAGTACATCTTATCAAAAGCAAAGAACTTTAATTTCTCCACAGTATTTAACATTTTAATTGGAATGTCAAGAGCTTTTAAATAAATTAAACTAAACAAACAAAAAAAGTCAAGTTTGTTGGTGTTCATGCGCTCACCTTGTTCTTTCTATTTTAAAACCGAAGTATATTCTCACGCTGGAGTTGTGGCATTTGCCTTAAAACCTGTCGCTTTTGTGCTTTCATTCATATTAACGTATGTTTTCTCACATCTTGCTGCTAGCACTTTGTTTATCCACTCACTAGCAGCCGCTGTGGGGAGCTCACACTGGAATTGCCGCTCTAACCACTGGTTGTTCATACTGGGGACCGTCAATACATTTCTATTACATTGAGTGTTTGTTGAAAAAATTTCATACATTCTAAATCACACCACAAATTGATATATAACCATGTCACATGATTAATTCTACCCAAAAGTATTTAGCATGTCCATTTTTTCCAGATTTTTTTCATGGTGGATCTTTGATTTAGGAACCTGACTCACAAAGGTAACAAAACCCAAACAATATTGTTGGTCATGCTGTCTAATAATAAAGTAAATTCAGCAATATATTGGATCGGAGGCCAAAAAATGTGGATCGGGACATCCCTAATCAGGACGGTACAGTATGAACACACGGATTACAACATTTTAAGATTTACTGTGATACTGCTTTACTTTGTATGGCATTCTGACCAAACAATAGAGATTTCAGATGGCTTGTTTCATCTGTCTAATTAACTCTGAAAAAGATCCATCCCGCTGACAAGTTCAGTTTCTTTCAAAATTTTGTTTGTTGGCTGGCTAATGACATAATCCAATGCCTCTGTAAATTAGACATTAAAATTGAATTTCACTGATTGCATATTTATGGCAATTATTGTCAGATCTCATCATGTCTATCAGATTGGTCTGAAGCTTACTCTTCACCATAGAAATAAACAAACATTTAATACACAGTCGACAAAGAATGTACTGCAAATGTCCATAGAACTGCTAAGTAAGCCCAGTGTAAAAATATCATATTTACACTAAAGTAAACATGACAAATCACAAAAATGATGCTTGGCCCAACTTTTAAATAGAAAGCCTATCTTCTGCAGTGTAATTATGTTTCTGTATTTCCTGTAGTGTGGCAAAACCCCCACATTACTGCAACGTGACCACAAAATGAAAATACTCGGAGTGTCACCATTGAAAGTATTTGCGTATTTGCTGTTTTGAATTCTTGAATAGTTTATTAGTAGTTTTTTCTAGTTTGTTATTACTGTATATACTGTATATTTTATCTGCACTTATTTATTTCAATTGCATTCAAATTTGAAAAAATCAGTGGGAAATGTTAAAATTGAATGATTCTTGCTTATCACTATTTAGTGTATATGTGAGGATCATTGATGTTGTGCCTTTTTTATATGATTAAAAAAACTTCAGAGCACAAGTCGCAACGAGTGCAGCCACACAGGAAATGAGTTGCACACAGGGACTGTCGTCACAGTGAAATGATCTGCCAGGGACGGGGCGGGCTGGATCATTTCCTGGATTGCTTTTAGGGAGATCCTCGTCCGTGTATTTGTATGTCCACACCCCCTGCCCCCTCCTATCTGTATGCCCTCCTCCACCCCCTACATGTGTATTTTTTTCCTTAAATAGTAGTTTTGTGTGAGGTTAGTCCTTTAATGGGGAAGTGCTGTTGAGCCGTCGAACCAGTGTTAGCTCACTGCTGACCGCCTGCAGTCGAGCGGGGAACTATGGAAAGAACAGGAGAGGCAGATAAGACACTGAAAAGAGCAAGGGGTGGAGACACAGGCACAGACCCTATGTATACAAATCAAACACGTGTATATGGAGCCACTTTTTAAACAGTGACATTGGACTACAACCCACAGCTAATTTTAAAGCTGGTGCAGTTGTGTTGTTAGTGGAGTTCATTAGAACAAGTGGAAAATGTAACTTATACATTTGTATTCCTATTACAAAGGGCAGTTCTTTTATAGCATATAATTGTATGCCCTTTTCTGCAGAATTACCATGCTCCTGTGCACAAATTAACAGAGACCAGTGTCACCAACACGTCGATATTGAGCGACCAGTAGATCTTTGGGACTCTGGCCGATCGCGAGAATATTAGGAAAAATGTACTATTACATCAGTGTCCTCCCCTCCCCGGGAAAGTGACCAACAGGCACTATTTTGACCACTGAACATGCCCGTATGCCTCACCGCGCTCTAGGCACGCAACACGGCAGTTCCAGCCAGGAGTCCACTCCCCAAAACCCGGCCAGGGATACCAGCGCACACACAGTAGTTATTGCACATCAATATGGCTGAAAATCTGCCTTTGCTACCTCAAATGTAACTCCAGAGACGAGCACCTCCAAAAAATCGTGCAGTGCAGCTCGTTAGGCCTGCACTGCATTGACCAGCCCCTCTCTCCTCAACCACCACCGCTTGCCCACGATAATAAGCCGACATGCCATATAGAGTTGTCGTTTGCTCACAGAGCCGGCACCACAACCCCGACGCCAATGAAGATCCAAATGGGTCATCCGCGGCGCATGGCTTTGTCATGGCATCACTGCAGAAACAAAAAAAAACCTGCAAAATTATTTAAAAAAAAAAAAGAAAGCCAAACGCACAATGACAAAAATTGTGAAATGTTGACACCAACAACCAATAATAAGACATACTGTAGATTTGGATCTAAAGACAAAGATTCAAACACAGATATATATCACAAGGATCTCAAAAAGGTTGGTGACCACTGCTTTAAGACATGGTTAAATGCATTTGGTGTGCCCACAAGGTACATTACATACATTTAAATTTTTTATACAAGTTACAGAGCTCTTCATGATTCATAATTTACTGATACCTTATGTAAAAACTATCACTGTCAATATGGAACCTCCTTCAAAATATTGTTTGTCACACTAAACTTTGTAGAATGTACAAAATCTTTATGACCTTATGCTTTTGTATGATAAATAAAATGTAAATGAATGCCAGTGACCGTCTAGTAGGCAGCAGATGAAAGAAAAGTGAGTCATGCAGTGCGCGGACCTCGGAATCAAAACGCAGTTTGTGATGTTAGAGGGTAAAACCCCAAGCTAAGTTTAATAGAAGCCTTCTGCTGTTTTAGGCCAGTTAGTTTTGCACACTTCCATAGTGTCTAGACTTGACACGTGAGCTGTTCTCTGTTCGGAAATGAGTCTTTTAGATGCAATTATTGTACATGGATGCATTACCTTCCCTCAAGTACATTACACACCGATGCCTGAATGATGATGTAATGATCTAATTAAATATAAATTGTAGTTGATAACATTTTTTATTTGTATTTTCCCATTTGTTGTTGGTCTTTTGGCGACATGTGTTGCTTTTTAGGAAAATTATGAACATTTGTATTTAAAATTTGAATTTACTTTTGTTTTTTTCCAGGACTCCATAAACGCTCTAGTGTTAGATTTGGACTACCCTGCGCTTCGGAAAAATAAAAACATCGAGACCTTCTTAAACAGATGTAAGTACATTTTGAGTAGAGTTTCATTGTGGTTATCATTGATAAATGTACCCGCTTAATAAAAGCTGAGATCTTTCCATGACAGTATTGACAGTGCTAGTAATGGTCTTTATGTTCAGATGAGGCCGTCATAAGACAAGTACAAGAGCTCCAGATGAAGTCAGATGACTTTGACAGAGTTAAAGTTATTGGTCGAGGAGCTTTTGGTGAGGTTCAGCTGGTGAGTATTTCATATCTAAATTTGTCTTGGAGATTAATAAAGTATCTATCTATCTAATTATTTGGGATATTTACTGTGTACCACCATTCAGGTCAGGCATAAAGCCTCTCAGAAAGTCTATGCCATGAAGCTTCTTAGCAAGTTTGAGATGATCAAACGCTCAGACTCGGCCTTCTTCTGGGAAGAAAGGGACATCATGGCCTTTGCCAACAGTTCATGGGTGGTGCAGGTAGGTCATTTAAGTCACCAGTCAAGCAAATATGCATATTCTTTTACAACCATGTTTCTTAGAAAAAATGGAGTGGGTGGTACTATATGTGCCAAAATTCATATACAGGTACTTTTTAGCAGTTTATTTAGAAAAACGTATATACTCTATGTATTCAAATAAAATCAATACAGCGTGTAAGATGTAACGAAGACTTCTTTCTGTTAAACGTAAATGTACAAAAAGTAAGTAGTGGAGTAATAGGAAAGATGTAACTACCATAGCCATATAGCATTCTAAGGAGTTACCAAATTCAGTATACTGTAAACAGTCTTGTCTCATTTTATATCTCTTCAGCAAATTTATATGCATATCTTAAATAGTTTATATCCTTCCCAGCCCTATACAATATGCGATGTAATTTAAATACTTACAAAGAAGCTCGTCTTGTTTGCCCAGTTGTGCTGCGCCTTCCAAGATGAGCACTACCTCTACATGGTGATGGAGTACATGCCGGGAGGTGACCTGGTCAACCTCACTAGTACCTATGACGTGCCAGAGAAGTGGGCCAAGTTTTACACGGCGGAGGTGGTGATGGCACTGGATGCTATTCACTCGATGGGCTTCATCCACCGCGATGTCAAGCCAGACAACATGCTGCTGGACAGACAAGGACACCTAAAGCTTGCAGACTTCGGCACTTGCATGAAGATGGATTCTGTGAGTTGTTTTGAAGCATGGAATGGCATGGGAATGATGTGTTTTTGAAAAATAGAGCACAGTCTTTCCCTTGATATGAATATAAGATAACTGTCTTATGTACTGCGTTATCAACACAGTTATATAAAGTCAAATGTGTAAATGCTAGAGATGCACGTAAATTATATGAGGAATTATGATATCATACCAACTAATCCGATACTGTAAAAAAATAGCTTTGTTAACCGATAATTGAAAAAAACACTCCAGTGAGGCGAGATTATTCATACAATGGTGTAGGTGTGCAAATCAAGTGTTCTCCTGCCTGTGACGTGTGCAATCTCACTTATAAACTCACTTGTTGCTTGAGTGGGATTTCTTTCAAAGGAAGACATTTTGCATGCTACTGGCGAGAAACGTTGTGCAAGCAATCCACATGACAGCTTATCAGCCACCTGAAATGCCAGTATCGCGTTGATGCCAAAAACGGTCTGATATAAAAAGCTATCGATATTGGTCTTGGAACGCAGGAAGTTCTAGTGTTAAACATAGGGTTGGGTTTCGAGTCTTGGGCAAATGATGGGAAGCAGAAGTAACATTCCCAATCTCCCGGGATTGTTCAAATTGATTTATTTTGATTCCTAGTTTTGATGTCCACTTCCCCGACTGTAAGAAATTGCCGCAAAGACCAGCAAAGAAGAAGCCGGCAAGCACTAGTGAAGAAGTAGCGACTAAAAACTTTGGCCTAACTTAATATAAAAAAAATAAAAGAGCAGTCAGCGCAGTGCAACACAATAATATCATGCAAGGGAGGGTGCACAACCAACATGATTGATGTTCACACATTCACGGTGTAGAAATAACTGTACTTTGTCTTCCTCAAAGCAAACAGAATCAGGGAAGTTAAACAATAAATGACGTCGGTGTCATGTTGATGTAATTGAGGGTTTCGGGATGCTTCCTCTTTTCAAAAGCCAACATCTTTTGTGAAAGTGTACTCCTGTAAAAAGCAACTTCATTTCAAACATTTATATTCAAGTTAATTGGTTTATACTTATATACTGGTTGGAAACAGCACTGTCAGAAATTCACTGTAAAGTTGGTATCATTAACAAAGAAGTTGAGACATTTCATCCAAAAGGAACTCTGTTAAGCTCCCTCTTTTAAACCATTCACACTTTAATAACCCTGCTTTTAAAAGTGTGAGAATTGAAAATTGTAAGGAACCACAATCGAAATGAGGAATCCAAATGAGGAATCGAAATCGGAAAAGAAATTGTTCAAATTCAGATGATGCCCAACCCTAGTTAAACATAAAATAACACAACTAAAAAAGTAAGGACATTGCCTACAGCGTGGTGTATTGACTCCCAAACACCAAAAGTTCCTTGATACCAAGATTTATGAATGTGTCTCTTTCGGTTACTTAACTTTCAGTGTATAAGCTTCTTTTTCGTCCTTGTTGAGATCGGACCCATTTTTTTTTAAGAATAGTGCAAAAAAAGCCTAAAATGTTAATTAAGAATTAAGTGAATTATTTAATGCTCCTGAACACTTATACATGTATACAGTACCTGTAAAGCAATACAATAAAAAAGACAGAATGGAACAGAATAATATCATATAAGATACAGAATATTTGCATATTTTAAAATGAACAAGAATGTTTAAAAAATGCCTTGGCAAGGATTAAAGTTGCACACTAATTCACAGACGTAAAGAAGGAGTTCTAGCACAGAAAAACCTTATCTGAGATTGTTATCTGATTCTATGTTGCAGACTGGGATGGTGCACTGTGACACAGCAGTTGGAACCCCAGACTACATCTCTCCTGAAGTGTTGAAATCCCAGGGAGGCGATGGGTATTATGGGAGAGAGTGTGACTGGTGGTCTGTTGGGGTCTTCATCTTTGAATTGCTTGTTGGTCAGTCATTTCTTCTCATCCCATAGTGTTGGCGAGATGTAAATATATTTTCCTTAGGAGAAGTGTTCTTAAACTGCTGTGCTTGCTCTCAGGTGACACGCCTTTTTATGCTGACTCTCTGGTGGGAACCTACAGTAAGATCATGGACCATAAAAACTCACTCAACTTCCCTGATGATGTTGAGATTTCTAAAGATGCCAAGAATATAATATGTGCCTTCTTGACTGACAGGTATGAAAATGGGTCATGGTTCCTTTTTGCCTGTTCACGCCACAAGTCTGCCAATGTGCTGCTGTTTAAATGTTGTCTATGAACTGTGTATAGCGGTAGACGGATGATCCATAATCTATGTACGGCTTGCTGCTAAGTTTTAATACTGTATGTCCATTGTTTGTAATTTGAGCCAGCACAGTACTGCATTGGTTAACAATGGTGCCTTGAATATTTTAAGGCTGTTTTTGTGAAGTTTGTGTGTGCATGTCTTGCTGTGTTCATAGTGGCTCTGCTCAGATGCTCTGGCTTTCTCCCTCATAAAAAAAAATGTGTTTGTTGCCTTAGGTATTAGCGGTGTCCCGATCCGATCTTAAGAATCAAAATCGGGTGGGTCCGCGGTGTATTGTGGCGAAGTTAGTTTCACGTTGGACGCTGGCCATTTTTTCCCATGTTATTTTAATTGGGGAACTGGCTCACAGAGGTTAGTTACAAAAGCCAAACAATATTGTTGGTCATGCTGTGGGATTTAAAAAAAAAAAGTAAATTCAGCAATACTTTCAATTCCACAAAATAAAGTTCGTTATAAAAGTTTTTTATTTTAAAAAAAAAAGGATTGGTACATGATTGAATCGGCAAGATTATACAAAAATCAAATCGGATCAGAAGCCAAAAAAAAAAGTGGATCTGGACATGACTATTACGTATGATAATATGATTATCTAATGGTTGTCTGGCTTGATCGATTAGTGATCAATCTACCTCTCTCCTTCAGTAAGATAGGGTAGGCTCCAGATTTCCTAGGAAGTAACTATGCGGTAGAAAGCGGATAGATGTATCAATGTCGGGTAGATGGATCAGTCATTTGTGTCACGCTATTGTGGCTAGTTACGAGGCTCACACTGTCCCCAAAAGGTTGTTGTTAGCATGCTCTTTGTCAGAGCCACCTCAACCTCACATCATTATATCAAAAACAACAAGTGTACTGTAGGCGAACCTTGGACTAAGTTAATTAAAAACCAAGTCATTCTGTATGGTCTCTTTTTTTTTTTTGGTTAGGGAGGTGCGACTGGGCCGGAATGGTGTGGACGAGATCAAGCGGCACCCATTCTTCAGGAATGACCAGTGGACCTTTGACACCATCAGAGACAGTTAGTATCGTCTTTGTTGCTAAAAATAAAAAGAGCACAATTGACGAAATAACAATGTAATTTTTTTAGAATTACATAAACATAAGCTCCTAATTTTAGAGCACACAACAATGTTATATTATTTTCTTCTTAGCGGTTGCACCTGTGGTCCCTGAACTAAGCAGTGACATAGACACCAGTAATTTTGATGAGATTGAAGATGACAAAGGTGATGTGGAGACGTTCCCCATGCCCAAGGCCTTTGTTGGAAATCAGCTTCCCTTTGTTGGCTTCACCTACTTCAAAGAAGACCAGTAAGTCTCGAGCAAATCATTTTGGGGGACTGTGGCTCCCACTTTCCATCCGATTAATACAAATTTCCATTTACATGTATTGCATTTTTGTGCTTTCATTTTCAGGTTACTAAATGCTTCCAACAACTCCTCAGTTAATAATGACAATTCCAAGGTAGAGGTAGGTAGATTCTCCTCAACATGACATTAATTTTTAGGCTGTGTTTCATAGGTTGGTTCAGTTAAAACCATATCTAGAACAATTGCTTTGATAGTACAGTACATCTGTGCGGACAGAATCAATCGAACCTTGGTGTTACTGAAACAAGCGCACTAAAACCACTTGAACAAGTTTGTCAAGTAGCGGGAGTGACTGGGGTCCCTGTGGCGCTTTTAAAATATATATACATTTTAGAAGCTTTTTGTGAAATCTCATTAAAAATATACCGTATAAGGGATGAACCCATGTAACTCTTCAGACAGCATCATCATCTGCAGAGCTCCAAAAGAAGCTTCACCATTTTGAGGTGCAGCTGAATAATGAGAAGCAAGCCAAAGATGATCTAGAGCACAAATTCAGGTGCAGGAAGTCTTTCTCATTATACACAATTTCAATCAATGATCTGACATAAAATTCTCACCTGAATTCTTCAACTCTATCTGTGCAGAGCTGCCACTAGTCGTATGGACAAAATCTCCAAAGAACTTGAAGAAGAGGTAGACCAACAATTCTTTCAAGATATTTGCTGTATAGAAAGATTCTATTTGAATTTTCTGCTTGTATCGCAATATTTTGCTTGTGCTACAGCCCAGCTTGATCTTTGCATTTTATCTTTTTCATTTCATTTGTTTTAGTTAAATGCCATCGCATTGAAATTGTAAAGGTTCCATAAAGACCAATGTTTATTCATAAGAACGGTTTATAGTTAAAATAACAATAATATCGCAGTGCTGTGAACAGCACTTGAACATGTTAAATTACTTATTTTAGGTGACCAGCAGGAAAAATTTGGAGTCAAGCTTGAGGCAGCTAGAAAGAGAAAAGGCCCTTCTGCAGCACAAGAGCCTGGAAAGCCAACGCAAAGCTGAGAGCGAGGCTGACAGAAAACGCTGTCTGGAAAATGAAGGTGAAAGGAGAAAGTTTTATGTATCAAGCTGTTCTATTTCGAAAATAGGACTTCATGCCATTCAGTTTTTTAAACTTATTTTTAAGGCAATAGTTGTAAACATTCAAAATTACATGTATCCTGGTACATAATAAAACTGGCGAATCAGTTATTAAAAGAAAGTTATCGTCAAATTTTACATTTTATTATTATTGTTCATTGGTGATGGGACAATTAGTCATGGATAATACTGTACTATTTGGTACTCGCCAATGTTCATTTTGTATCTCATCTTGCAGTCAACAACCTCCGTGACCAGCTGGATGACTTAAAAAGAAGAAATCAGAATTCACACATTTCCAATGAGAAAAACATTCATCTGCAGAAACAGGTCAGTCAGTTACAGTCTTGTGAAGAAATACAAATATTAAGTTCTTTTTATAAGAAATGCAACCATATCAATCAATAGCTGATCTTGCAATTCGTTTGTCGATAAAGTTGATGTATTAATGCACATTTAAAAAAATTGTTTATTTTTTTGCATTTTCAAATCTGCCTCTCAATTAGATTAAAAATTCTCAAAAAAAAAATTGGAGTGATTCTCCTGTTTTAAAGTGTGTAAAGAAACGGCCAGCGGGCCACCCCAGAAATATTGGAACTGATTTTTTTGCAGAAATAAATTGGATAGTGAATCTTTGCTTTGTTTTTTTTTTGTGGATGATTTCTGTTGACAAAACAAAAAAAAATCAGAACAAAAAGTGTGAATAAGACACCTCCCCTATAATGACCCTGGAACAATGGCAGGGTGCATCTGAATAAAATTTTAGACATTTTAATTTATAAATGTTACATTATCGTAATATTTTTCGTTAGTTTTTTGTTATTCATTTTACAAATTATTATTATTTTTTGCATTAGTATGATTACACCATCCTAATCTATAAATATTAAAATGAAGATCATACTGTATGTGTTTAATTATGCATAAAACATGTCATATAAAATGCTTTGAAAACATCTGGCATCTATTTAACAACTGTGTATCCTTACAGTGATTGATTTAATTTTTAAAACAAGCTAATTTGCTGAAAAAGCTGAAAAAAATGGGTGTGTACATAGAAAGTCTTTGGTATAATTCACAATTATCGTTTGTGTCAGCTGGAAGAAGCCAACACATTTCTACGGGCTGAATCGGAGTCTGCGTCGAGGCTGCGTAAAGCTCAGACGGAGAACAGCAAACAGCTGCAGCAGCTGGAGGTCAACGTGCGCGAGCTGCAGGACAAATGCTGTCTGCTGGAGCGCAGCAAGTTAAGCCTGGAGAAGGAATGCAACAGCCTGCAGGCCGCCTTGGAAACAGAACGTAGGGAGCACAGCCAGGGCTCAGAGACCATCAGTGACTTGATGGGTGAGTAAGATTAATGCCTGACCGAGCACAATAGTTTAACCTACTGTTTGTATTAGCAATATCAGGGGGTTAGGGTTAGGCAGACCTGCTTCGATATTAGTGCAGACCTGCCACTATGTACGAATTTGTAGTACTCTGCATGTAATGTCCCCCAGGGAGGACATGACAGAAAATAATTGAGAACAACTGCATTAAATTAACATACAGTTCTGATCAAAATTTTAAGACAAGTTGAATGCTTGCAAGAATTTACATTTTGCATTGTTGTATCTTAAGGAGGTTCTACGTAGAGGTTCAAAATGCAGAAGGCAGAAAGTTATTTTATGGCATTAAGCTGAACTGGGATGTTCATCTGATCAAAGGTTTACAACCATAGCTAATGAAAGCCCCCCAAATTGCCTAAAATAGAAATCAGGTTTTCAAAAAAGGACTGCGCTATTCTAGTTAATCACTCAAAAATTGGTTTGGGCATGCTTGATATCAGCGTTTCCAGGAGACTAGTTGGAATATTGCTCCATGCGGTGGAGATGGCCTCACAGATGGCATCCACTGTCTGGATCTGATGTCCATTTTTGCAAACTTCCTTTGCCATCCATCCCCAAATGTAATCAGTTGGATTTGGATCAGAGGAACACGCAAGGTGGTCCAAAAGAGAGAGGTTATTCCCCTGGAAGAAGTCCTTTGTCAGGCTGGACTGTGTCATTATTTTATATTTATATATATACACAGATATACAGTGTGTGTGTATGTAT
>QODF01000016.1:377017-514643 GCA_024372805.1 Oostethus manadensis
ATATATATATATATGTATATATACATACACACATATATATACACATATATATATATATATATCTTACAGGGCGTATTTCTGGGCTTGAGGAGGAGGTACAACAACAGAGACGAGCGCTTTCCAAAGTAGAGACAGAGAAAAGACATCTTCAAGAGAAACTCACTGACCTGGAGAAGGTAAACATTAGAAATGTCATACTTTTGCAAACCAAACTCAGTTTGTGACTTTTTATTATTTTATGTCATTTGATTATCAGCATGAGGAGGTGGGGGGCGATTCACCTGTGTTGTGTTTTAAAACATGTTTGTGCTGCCCCACAGGAAAAGAGCAACAAGGAGATTGATTTGACTTACAAGCTCAAGGTTCTGCAGCAGGAGCTGGATCAGGAGGAGAGTGCTCATAAAGCCACCAGGGCACTGCTGGCTGACAAGAGCAAGATAAAAGTAACAATTGAGGGTGCCAAATCAGAGTCTGTGAAGGGTATGTTTCCTCGAGTTTGTCTACTAGACATCGTGGTGCTGTCAGCATTTAAACATTCTGAAATATTCCTTGGTGTGTGTCTTAATGAGCTATGCTCTCCTTTCTACCCATCCAGACATGGAACAGAAGCTGGCAGAGGAACGAGCAGCCAAACTGCGACTGGAGAACAGAATACTGGAACTGGAGAAGCACAGCAGTATGATGGACTGTGACTATAAACAAGCTCTTCAAAAGCTGGAAGAACTGCGCAGACACAAAGACCACCTCACAGAGGAGGTGAGTCACTTAGCAAATGAGTTAGTAAAAAGAAATGCTTTTAACAGAATATCAACCCTTGTGTTAAATCCGGTAAAATTTTTCCAAGCCTTGTAAAATTGTCCCTTTACAAGGACAACAATTCTCCGTTTTGATAGACAGTGTCATGCATGCATTCATTTATTGTATCTCACCAGTAAAGGTGTTTGGGCTCCTCACGTTGTGTCTGATGATCAAACAAAAACAAGAGCACAGAATAAGAACAATGCTACGTCCAATTCATTTACCAGCCTTTTGCATCCGTACCATGCCTTCAGGTGAAGAATCTGACATTGAAGATTGAGCAGGAAACACAGAAACGCAACCTGACTCAGAACGACTTGAAGGCCCAGAACCAACAGCTCCACTCTCTACGATCATCGGAAAAGCAGCTCAAGCAAGAAACAAATCATCTCCTGGACATTAAACGCAGCTTGGAAAAACAGAACCTTGAGCTGCGCAAGTCGGTTCCAATTTTGACTTACTTGTGTCGTTCATATTTGATGTGTAGCTGATGAGTCGTAAAGGGGATTTTCTTGCTTTTGTCTACAGAGAAAGACAAGACACAGATGGGCAAATGAAGGAATTACAAGACCAATTAGAAGCTGAGCAGTATTTTTCAGTCAGTCTACACTCCTTAATAGTTTCAAGTACATATAAAAGATGTGTTATATTTTGTTACTAAGCAACTGTTTAACTAATGCACTTTATTGATATGCAAACAGAGTAACACTAAAAGTAGTAAACCCATAATAACTTTTGTCATATTAAACCTAATGTGATTTATTGTAGTTTGTGTAGTAGTCAGCCAGTTTTGTGTTTTCCAGACGCTGTACAAGACGCAGGTTCGCGAACTGAAAGAGGAATGTGAGGAGAGGAACAAGCTCTTCAAAGAAGTGCAGCAATCACTGCAGGAACTACAGGAGGAAAGGTGTTTTGGCTTTTGGGGGGGGGGCTTTTCTGTGCATCTCCTGACAAACAAAACAACATAGGGTCAATTTATTATGCGGAGTAGTGCTAAAACACTTGCAGTATTTTGCATGGGCCATAATTGGCCAATTGGAAATGGAGGCGTTTTTTTCTATTGACATTTTGTTGCTAATAGCAGCCTCTAGTGGCAAATGTGTTACTGTGTCACATTTGCAATTGTGCAGGAGCTCTGTCATAAACTGTCCAAATAGAAATTACACATCTGACTGGATAGATTTGCCTAATAATGATTAAATCCATCTTGACATGTTACACTGGAATACGTCACATATCACGGTTCACAGTTCCACAACTATAAAAATTATATTGTGTAATTGCTATACTTTCACATATGAAAATGATATTTACCTACCATGGAAATTCCTTGTTGAGCTAACACATCCTTTAGAGGTAAATGATTAGGTGCTGTTTCTGAATTGCAGATGGATGGAACACTTAGACAAGAGAATATATTTGTGGATGACAATTGCTTGTCTTTTAGAGATTCTCTGGCAGCCCAGCTGGAAATCACACTGACTAAGGCTGACTCAGAGCAGCTGGCACGCTCTATTGCTGAGGAACAGTACTCTGATCTGGAGAAGGAGAAAATCATGAAGGAACTGGAGCTGAAGGAGATGATGGCCCGCCATCGTCAGGAATTGTCAGAGAAGGACATCACCATCAATTCGGTAAATTGCTTCCAGGTCTATGCAAGGCATTTAATAGTATAACAGCCAGAAGTGTCGCATAAAGGTGTCGAGTTGCTTACAATGTTGATGTAACAGTTGGAAGAGGCCAATAGGACCCTGACCAGTGACGTCGCCAACCTGGCCAATGAGAAGGAGGAGCTTAACAATAAAATGAAGGACACACTTGAAGGTGATATGTCACTTGAAATTGTTACATACACTAATATTTTAAAAATTAAAATTAGCCCGTTAACGGCGGTAACTATTTAATTATTACGTTAATTTTTGGGGGCGTAATTAACGCCTTCGCATCATGGCAAGCCACGCCTCTCCATTATGACGACAGACGGTGGCACAGTGTAGCTCCCCTCAGAGTCACACAATCTTTTAGAACTTTCTTCTGACCTGAACACATCATCAGCAGTGCAATTCCAGCACCATGTACTGTATGTGTCTTAAATTCACAAACACAAGTTCGTTCAGCCTCGGAATGGGATTTCCTCGTTGTTGCTACCCCGAGATGCATTCAGAAGTACAATTTGCTGCATTTAAGTATGCTCGGAAATCCCATAAAATAAACCAAAAACGTGCAAATGGTCAAAATTCATGCTTAGTTAATTTGAAACCTGTGATTATTCTGATTTTTTTTTTTTGCCATTCGACAGCCCTATTAAAAACATTATTTTTGATATTTTCCATTTTGTTGTATAGAAACAGAGAAGACAAATGATTGGGAGCAGCAGATCAGCCTGATGAAGAACACATTTGAGAAGCAGCTGCAGTCTGAGCGGACGCTGAAAACTCAGGTCCGCTTTGTTGCTATGTCCAGTAAAGGCCACACAAAGCTGCATTTGCGAAGGCTTGCCTAAGCCCAAGAAAGTTCAGGGGGAAGAAACCATGATTTTACATGTCCATTTACAGGCCGTCAACAAGCTGGCAGAAATTATGAACAGGAAGGAGTTGCGTGGAGGAAGTAGTCGCCGTGGCAATGACACTGACATGCGGCGAAAGGAGAAGGAGAACAGAAAACTCCAGCTGGAGCTGAGGTCAGAGAAGGAAAAACTCAACAGTACCATCATCAAATATCAGCGCGAGATCAACGAAATGCAAGCGGTTAGTAGAACTGTCGCATGTTTTGACTCCCCAGGAATGGATGAACTGATAAATACCACTGTCGTGATGAATTACTGAAGAAATACAAGTCAACGTATGACAAAATGTTTACATATTCAGGGTTTCCCATACATACATTTGTGGCCGACCGCCATATATAGATTTGGTGCTAGCTGTTTACCCTCCCTTTAGAATTATAACATTATTATAATGCACCTGGTCTGCCAGACAATAAGAAAATGGAGCAGGAGGGATTGGATGGGTCTTCTCAACATGTAGAGTTTTGTTTGTAGTTCTCACTATATTTGTCATGTTTGTTTTTTTTTTATCATTTTTTGCAAATGTGTTATGGCCAATTATGCAAATTTGCCAATTACGTTATTAAGTCATTGCTTGCCACTGCGGGAACCACTAATGTGTTAAAAAAAAAAAAAGAATGTTAATAAAATATGTGTCTATTTGACCAGACCTGTTATCCTCTCAATTCCCGTTTGTAGCAATTGGCAGATGAGAGTCAAATGAGAATTGAGCTGCAGATGGCTTTAGACAGTAAAGACAGTGACATCGAACAGCTGAGAAATCTCCTGCAATCGCTCAGCGTTCAGTCCATGGACTCTGCCAGCATCAGTAGTGGACCGGAGTTTGAGGCTGATGATGCGTTTACAGGTAAAAACAAAAGTTTGATCGCTTCAAAGTGTAGTGACTTTTTTACTTGAATAATTGACGCGATTTGCAGGAAATGGGAATGCTAATAGAACTACCTGCACAATACAGTTATTTACATGAACTTAAACATAGATGGGAGCTTTTACCGTGAGGTTGGGAGATGTCCACCCTAACTACACGTCCTGGTTTGTCACAATGGTGGCACATTGTAAAACTCCCTTGTCTCCTGCTCAGAAACCAGGCTTGAAGGATGGTTATCCCTCCCAGTACGAAACAACACTAAGAAGTTCGGATGGGAGAAAAAGGTCACCGAAATCCAACATGTCAACTTGATGAATTTTTGACCTAACAATGTTGTCTTCACGTTTTAGTATGTTGTTGTGAGCAGCAAGAAGATTCTTTTCTACAGGAGCGAACAAGACAAAGAGCAGTCCATTCCTTATATGGTCCTTGATATAGAGTAAGTATCCACCTGCCAAGAGAATAATAAGGCTGCCGTCACTCACACGAGACGTTAAGTTCCTGTGAGCGAAGCGCTTATCATGCAGTAGCTTGTGCAGCTGTAATGATAAGGGCTGCATGATGTTTTTGTTCACAGCAAACTCTTCCATGTGAGACCTGTCACTCAAACGGATGTCTATCGCGCTGATGCCAAAGAAATTCCAAGAATTTTCCAGGTTAGACATGGCCACGTCGCTATTTCTCTTTTGTGCTTGACATCTTCATTTTTAACCTGCGTAGTGCAAATAGTGGTGAATGTGTTGGTGTTAAACTGAACAAACTGCAGCAGCTAAGATTATTATTTTGTCCATTCAGATTCTGTATGCCAATGAAGGTGAGAGCAAAAAGGAGCCAGAGTTTCCTGTGGAGCCTCTACCAATTGGAGAAAAGTCCAGCTACATCTGTCACAAAGGCCACGAGTTTATCCCCACACTGTACCACTTCCCCACCAACTGTGAGGCATGCACAAAACCGCTATGGAACATGTTCAAGCCCCCACCGGCTCTAGAATGTCGGCGTTGTCACATCAAGTGCCACAAGGATCATATGGACAAAAAAGAAGACATCATTGCTCCATGCAAAGGTAAACTGCCTAATCGATCTTTCTTAAAATGACAATAACATTGTAATAAAAAAATACCACTTCTCCTATGTTCAGTGAACTATGACGTGTCCACGGCCAAGAACCTGCTGCTGCTGGCCACGTCCCAAGAAGAGCAGAAAAAGTGGGTGAGCCGCCTGGTCAAGAAGATTCCCAAAAAGCCGCCACCTCCTGAGAACCTTGCACGCTCCTCACCACGCACTTCCATGAAAGTCCAGCCCAGCCAGTCCATGAGGAGGGCCAGTCGACAGCTCCCCACCAGCAAGAGCAGGTATCGGAGCTGTAACTGCCACTTGACTTTTAACAAATTCTATTTGTGTCCGTGTCTCTAGGGAGGTAAAGTTTGGAACTCACGAAGGTTGAAGTTTTAAGAGCCGACCACTGAGTCAATGAGAGACGGAAAAAACAGTCAACTCACATTTATTTTTTCAGTGATTGACACATTGAGAGTCACAAAGGAAAGGGATATTCTGTATTAGTTCATAAGGTGGCACGGTGGTGCCTTTGTTTGAATGGGATTAAGTCAACAACAGATGGAGTGAGGGGAACTAAATATCATCTTCTTACAGCTCACGGGAAATGAATTCAGACTGCAGTGCATGGTAAATGAATATTTGTCATTGTTGAGAATGATGTCTGTCCTGTAGAAAATAGTGTGTTTTACATTCATACCAATATGATCAGCCCATCTGGGACAAAATCGTTGAGGTGATTATTACAATCATGTAAACTTCTTTTGCAGGACTAAGTATGATTATGTTGAATTAGTTTTACTTGATGGCTTTGCATCCACTGCACTCTTCTTGGGAAAGGAAAAGCGGAATATTCAGTAAGAAAAGTGGGTGTACGTTCCCTGTCGTGCTGTACTCATTTGAGAATACTTCACTCACTAGGTCAAATGGTCTTAAATTGATGCGAGAAGTCTCCAGCAGTGGACTCCGAGGTCCGACTTCCAAGTTAAGGCTTCTCTGACTTTGGGGTGTTTTTTTCCACTGTACGCGGAGTCTTTTTCACTCGTGTGTACTTGTGTGGTGTCGGTCCGTGTGCATGTTTAAGTCAATGACGAACACGGTGCTCTTCTTGGGGTTTGGATTACTCGGCCACTTACTAAAGTGAGAATGGGTTCGATTTGAAATGATCTTCCAGAATATGGTTTATCTCTTTTGAACGTTGCATCTGTCGCTGTCTCCTTCTAGCTAACCATGTGCTGAAGGATTGTGATGCATCTTTTCAACTGAAGACAAGCTGTGTTGGTCGATAAGCACACTGAACTTCACTTCTTCACGACTCACCCCCCTGCTTCAGACCACAACTTCCATTCTGGTCAAGCTCATACGGCTCTAAGGAAAAACTGCAACCCATTCGTCTGCTCGAGCCCTTAAAAAGAAAATTCAAGTGTCTATGAGGGGGGGGGGTATACTCGCTGGCGCAGGGGAAGTCCCACAGAACGATGAAGGATCTACACATACCTCAACTCTCGATTGAAGGCGCCCAATACCAAAATTCAGTCATCTCGAGTTTTCTTTATTGGAAATGGAAAATAGAAATACGTTGTCATGTGAGGTGGAAAACTACACCCAAAATCTTGTACAATTTGTCGTCTCATGCTTTCATTTTGCTGCTTGTTCAGATACCAACATGGCTGTTTAATCAGTTGCACATGACCAGAATTCCTTCCCGGATCCCGTTAACCCCACCTGCCTGCACTGTCAGTTCTGACTTGTTTTGTTTACGGGATTTGAGGGCTGCACCCTTAATGCTTTCCTAATCCAAGCTCAGTTCCTCGTTTGAATGTAAAAATCTGGGATGTACCAGCCAGGACACAAGCATTGTATTCCTTTGATCCAAATATACTTGACTTAAGCCCTCCTAATAACACAAATGCGTGAAAGATCTTGCATGCACGCACTTAAACATTGTGGATCCATGAAGATGTGTACTTTTGTGTCAAAAGGGAACTGTACCAATAAGCAGAGTCGATAAGGGTGTGTAATCAAAATCCAATTAACGTACCGAGCGGCACTATTCCATTTGGAATTGTCTTCTTTATAAAGTCCTTGTTGTGATATTTTTGTATTAAAAGTAACCAGACACTAGAGTTTGGGCACATTGTTTGTGTATGTGACTTTTATAGTAGCTGAGAGACACTCGAGTGTTTGTGTGTGTACACCAAGTGGTCTCCTTTTAATTAAGACGCATGTTTTATACATAGAAATATACACAGTATATATTTGACATGCCACGCCGTGCACATATTATTTATACAGCTGTGCCCACGTTCTATTTAAGGGCTTTACATCCAGGCTGCATGTTGGCTACCAAACAGTTCTCTATAATAACCACTTCAACAATAAAGATGTGGATGTGCTTTTTGTCTTTGTGGTAATTCTGTGTAGAACAACAGACCACAGCGTTACGTATTGTTAGATGTCGCCCCCAAGGTACAGGCGTCTGGGCGTCTGTCGGGCATTGGAACCTGCAGGCCCCCTTGTGTGATAAAACGCAAAACCACACTATGTATGCATTGATAATAGTACTTGAAATCAAATACCTATTCACTAAACTCAAACTAACTTTTAAAAACTTGCTCCGAATGGATCACGACAACACGAAATGTTTGGTGTAAAAAGAGAAGAGCAAAAATACGAATGTGTGGGGCAGCCTATAAGTGATCACAAAGTGCACAATAATCGTTGTTTGTCGCGGTTAATTAGTTCCAGACCTGAAGGTGAATTTCCAGGAAGTAGGATTCCTCATTTGTAAACAGAATATTTTCATAATTAGAGCATAGAAACCTGTTTCTGACCTTCTAAATACGGTTTTAACATTACCAGAGTCCTCTGGACATGAACTAACACCCCTATAGTCACCATTACTGTTAAAGTTTTTTAGTCCGGGCTTGGTCGTGATGTTCTTTGATGCTAAGCGCTGTCTTTTTGTTAGTCTCACTTGTTAAGAGTGTTGGACACGTCTAGCTTGTCACGGCTAGCATATGCGTTAGTGACTAACATGTATAGTAGTGTTCAAAATAATAGCAGTCCCATATGCCCATATGACGCTTGCACCATACTGTGGCTTAAATTCAGAGTTTAGGGGTCGTCTCACAAACTGTCTGTGGCCCTTGTACCCAAAAAGAACAATTTGACTCTCATCAGTCCACAAAATGTTCCTCCATTTCTCTTTAGGCGAGTTGACGAGTTCTTTGGCAAATTGCATGGCAAAATGCCTTTTTTTAACAGAGGGACTTTGCCGGGGATTCTTGTAAATAGATTAGCTTCACACTGACATCTTCTAACTGTCACAGTACTTACAGGTAACTCCATACTGTCCTTGGTCATCCTTGTGCTGACCATTGGCTGAGCCTTTCTATTCTCTGATCCATTTTGATAGTTGACTTTCGTTTTCTGCTACGTTAAGTACGCTGTTCTTCTGAACAATGTCTTGAACGACTCATTTTCCTCAGGCTTTCAAAGAGAAATGCATGTCAACAAGTGCTGCTTTCATCCTTAAATAGGGGCCACCACATGCGTCTTTTCACAAAATTCATCACTGATTGAATGCCACACTGCACTACATTTGTTTTTTACCACACCCCTTTCAACTAATTGCCCAATTGCAGCGCCTTAAGAGCGTGCATATTGTCAATGCTGGGTCTTGTTTGATTTCTGAGAATCTACTGCACCTACTGGTAGCAATAAAAATATACTGCTATAATAACACTGCTTAATCTGACTGGTCCCATTGGACTGCTATTATTTTGACCGCTACTGTAGCTCCATGTGCCTTAATGACTAACAGTACAAAACTCTAACTTTGTGCGTGCTAAATGCTCCCTTGCTTTATATTATTGAACTTTCTTACATGTATGTTTTTGCAACATGTGCGGGAATACAGACTCTCCGTCCCGCATGTATGACTCGTTGATGTAATTACCTAGTCTTGCCGCTAGAGGGCTGTAGAGACCACGCTCTGAGTTAATGCAATGTATTGTGTTGCAACGCACAGGTCATACTTATGTATTGTAAAGCCTCGTTGATGTAATTACCTAGTCTTGCCGCTAGAGGGCTGTAGAGACCACGCTCTGAGTAATGCAATGTATTGTGTTGCAACGCACAGGTCATACTTATGTATTGTAAAGCCTATATTCTAATTGTATGCTTCATACTGTCTACAATGTATATATTGTTTATTATTACTATGACTATCTATGTTATGGCTTATAATATACTTTGTCAATGTTGTGTTGTCTGCCCCCAGGGGAGCAGAGTGAGTGGCGGACAGGAAGTGACGTTAAGGGTTCAGAGTTGTGTTTCAGTTGGCGTAGGTTAGGGATTGCAATAGAAGCCTGTTGTTCTGGCAATCACGTCGGGTGTGCATTACTGTCACCTACGGGACAGTGTAGATTTTTACATATCTTCAACAGCTGTTAATGCATCTTTTGAATGCCTTAGTTGTATCTTTGTTCATTTTAGCCATATCTATGCTTTAACGTGCTTAATTTAGGCCAGTAGTTCCCAGTTTATTTCTCGCGTGGTCTATGAGTCCCTTGGCTGCACTGTCGTGAGCAGCAGCACCATCATCACAGTTCCTGGACCTCCACAGTTTTATTGAAACGGCGCCTTTGCTGAGTAAAAAGCGCGTCCTTTTTTTTGTGAGTCCCTCACTGACTCGCTGGTGTTTGAGGTCTGAAAACAGGAAATCCCCAAAGTCCTGCATTTACACTTTTATACTCCGTTGCATCTGCAGCATGACTCATTTCTGCTCGTCTGTACCTGGAAGTTTCCATCAGGCAGTATGCAAACGTCTTGCTGGTTCTGCAGGTTTGCGGCCCTAACGTCTACTATCGCCATACACTATCGTTTTAGCACAGGTGCTTTCGCCCAAACACACACATTTACCTGGTGCCTGCCAGTTTCTGTTTGTCAGCACGTCGCCAATAATGCAATGTTGCAGAATCTTGTATTAAAAAACCCCATAACTTTCTACGGCCTATGTAAGGTTTGTAACTGAAGTCATTACTACATCGTTACTTTTGCTAATCGGACAATGAGGGGTAGGGGCGTGCGCGAGCTGGAAGGTGCTTGTCGCTGCCGTCCTTCGACAGAGAGGAGAAGGCAGCGTTGGCTCGAAAACTTCGCGTAAGGGCACAAAAACATAAACGTCACACGGCGGGATGGTAAAAAGTCAGCTTTATTTAAATATGGTTCTGATGTTGAGTTGGAAGGTCTATGCAGTCTAAAAACCAGACAGTATTTATCGCCTCGCGACGGCGATGAAGGTAAAGTTAAACATTGGAATGACACGTGAGAAAATGGAGTGAAAAATCACATTTAAAAAGGTACAAAAGGTATTTACTGCCCTTCTCGTGGTAACAGGAAGAACAGAAGAATTAGTCAGCTCCCGAGTGCTCAGTCGTCTTTAAAGGAGCCGCGGCCCTTCCTCCTGTAGTGGAACACGCTAAGAAGCACCCAAACGTTCAGCAAAGTCGTGGCGATGAAGCGCACCAGAACTGCAGCCAAACAGAACACATTCACTCCCGGGGCCATCCATAAGCGTTTATAAGCGCTGCCACTGGGCCAGCGTCTGTGCTAGAATTCAACCACCCTTTCCTGTTATATTTCTTACCCTGCGCATCTCCAGTTGTCACGATGGTGGTGTAAATCCGCGCTGGAAAGAGAATCCCGTATATTTGCAATGGCTTTATCCAAGAATGCATTGAATGTTTTTTTTTCTCAGCGCCATGGGAATGCTTGCTTACTTGCACAGGTGTAGCAGGCCAACCCCCAGGTGAGGGCGCTCACCTGGCCAGCGTCCTTTGACTTCCACAGACATTGCAACTGGGCGAACTTACTGGCGGCACTGATGACGGTGCATAGGCTCTGGAAAAAAAAGACAAGTAAAAACATAAACACACCTTCTATCGCTCATGGACACATACTTGCTTGGGGTATGTTTAAGTTGTTGCTGGTTTTAGTTTGCCTGTTTGTTCAGATTGTTCATTTGTTTGGGTGCGATTTTAGCATGCACTTTTCCAAGCCTATTCCTACAATGAAGATTGGGTGGATTCACGGAATAAAGATGATCCAGTAGTTCCCAATTTTGCTATTTAAAAAAAAAAACCTACAAATAATGGACACACCCCATAAAAAGTCAGAAACAAGCCTTATTTTTATACGCTAAACATATTTTTGGGCAACTACTATAATAAAACCCTCCATGTAAACATGACTTCAGCATACCTTTACAAACCATAAAGCCGCACTAAAACATGTCTTTCTTTTTGCAGCGCGGCTGCTTGCATTCTGGGTAATATCGTCACGTTCCGCTGCCGCCTGTCTGTTGTCTTTTGCAGTGCACTGCTGGTCCCGCTGGGGGGGGGGGCGGAGCCACCTGTGTGCACCTGAGAGCCTCCATTAGCCGTGTCCTCGGCCTTCACTCGCTTCCTGCTCAACTACTACGCTCATGTGTGGTTACTTTCTTGCTATTTTTGTTATTATTATTACCTTTTTATTACCAGCTGCAGCATTAGCTTTAACTCCCTGTATTTTTCATCTACAACTACTGACTTACGCCAGCGTGACAAACATACGCTGCAAAAAATTCCACCAATTACCGTATACCGCTTGTCCTCATTGGGGTCGCGGGTAAGCTGGGGCCTATCCCAGTTGAATGTTGCAAAATGCAAACTGTGAAATGATTTATTCTGGTTCAGCCTGTCCCACCAGTTTGGGAGCAAACCGAAACCGCTTCCCACAGCGACCTCTGGTGGCCAGTTGTAAAATATCACATTCAAACAGTAGAGCAGTGTTGCCAACTCCCCAGTAAGGAAAGCAGCTATTGGCTGTCTGTGATCACCTCTTTTACATAATTGGCCCTTCATATGCAATTGTAAGGGACAACATAAGACGGAGAAAGTGAATAAACTCCCTAAATATGTATACAAATACAAATTAGCTTTTTAAATTTAGCCTTTGAAATAGATCCTTTCTCAATATAACTTTGTTTAGACCCACATTACATAAACCCATTTTGTCCTCTTGTTACCGGTTAGAATATCATCAAAAACACTGTTATATGGAAAGGAATTGCTTTTTTTTAATGTCTTTTTGTCTCTTTCCTTTTTGGGATTTATTTGTCTTTATCGTGTTATTTGTTGGCATGTAGGGTGATGAATCAACAGCCAATCAGGCGAAGACACGAAAAATTACTATTCTACATGTAAAGTATATACACTGCTCAAAAAACACATCAGTTCTAAACGGGGGGGAAAATAATCTGGAATATCTTTCCAGATAATAAGTATGATGTATTAGTAACAAAACGATGCCACATAATTGGATAGAAATGGAAATGATCACCCTGTAGAGCGGGGAAATCAAAGACGAAGCCTCCCTAGACCATCACTGACCCACCACCAAACCGGTCCTGCTGAATGATGTTCCAGGCAGCATAACGTTCTCCACGGCATCTCCAGACCCTTTCATGTCTGTCGCATGTGCTCAGGTTGAACTTGCTCTCATCGGTGAAGAGCACATGGCGCCAGTGACGTTAGTTGCCAATTCTGGTGGTCTATGGCAAATCCCAATCAAGCTCTGCGGTGCTGGGCAGTGAGCACAGGACCCACTACAGGACGTCGGGCCCTCAGGCCACCGTCATGAAGCCTGTTTCTGATTGTTTGGTCAGAACCATTCACACCAGTGGCCTCCTGGAGGTCATTTTGTAGGGCTCTGGCAGTGCTCATCCTGTTCCTTCTTGCACAAAGGAGCAGATACTGATCTACAGCCCTATCCAGCTCTCCTGGAGTGACTACAAACAAGCAAACCTTCTTGCAACGGTACGTATTGATGTGCCATCCTGGAGGAGTTGGACTACTTGTGCAACCTCTGTAGTGTCCAGGTACCGCACCGTGCTGTCAATGTAGATGTTGATCCAAGCCAAATGAAAAACTACAGCAGTAGAAAACCAGTCAGTAAAAAAATCAGCCAAAAGAGATGAGGAGTCAGTGGCCTCAACCTGGAAAACCATTCCTGTTTTGGGGTCTGTCTTATTGTTGCCCCTCTAATGCACCTGTTGTTGATTTCATTGACAACACAGCAGCTGAAACTGATTAACAACCCCCTCTGCTACCTAACTGAACAGATCAATATCCCAGATGTTTGACTGATAGGTTACTATACTCTAATTAAAAAGTGTTTCTCTATTTTTTTTGGAGCAGTATATGAAAAAAAACAACAATTCTTGTATTGGATCAATAGATTGTGTGAGAGTACCGTAATGTTGTGAGTTTTGGGAGACGTTATGTCAATGAGATGTATTACCATTGCAAAATCGATGATCCACTTCTCCACGGTGAGCAGTCTCCAACCCCCGACGAACCTGAACGTGACGCTAAGGTGGTGGTGGTGCTTGTGTATCACTTAGCTGTGAAAGAAAAAGCAACGGTGCGGGTAGAAGGATACGCCACGGTGTAGATGAGGCTGTCCTGCAGCCTGCTGTTGTAGAGCAGGATCAACAGCAGAAGAACAACATCTGAGGAGACAAGGAGAGTCCATGTGCACGAAATAGTGCAAATGTACTATGCATTTTGTTTTTGGGATGTAGTGAGCAAATACTGTATGTCGTTTGTACACGTTCTAAGCGTTTCTCCCGTTACGCCACCTCCGTGGCTGCATTCCCCTCTCACAAGCAACTCACCTTGGGCAATAAGAATGGGATATTCCAGGTACGTGGGTGGGGGGTAGTCATAATAAGTCTGGTAGGTAACAAACACGATGTACCTGCAAAGCAGACGTGCAGGACGCTTATGAGCAGATGGGCTTGCTGTTGCTTCAATACAGCACTGCGGCTAAACGCATTCATGTTTCACACACCATCTCTGGTGTAATGCAGCGACGGCGGTTGGTATCTCAACATGCAACCACGCGTGCATTGACATGTCCACGTGCAGGCACGATGACGGCAAAAATGGAACATTTTGCAAATATTATGCAACTATAATAACATTATAATATAGAAAAAGGTACAGTCGTTTTCAAAATAACAGCAGTGCAAGGTGACTAACCGGATGAAGTACTGTTACTGGTATCTTTTTATTGCTACATGGCAAACAAGTTCTCCCAGTAGGTGCAGTAGATTCTCAGAAAACAAACAACATGATTGGCACGCTCTTAAGGCTGTGCAATTGCGCAGTTAGTTGAAAGGGGTGTGTTACAAAAAAGCAGTGTGGCATTCAATCAGTGATCCATTTTGTGAAAAAACTGGTGTGAATCAGGTGGCCCCTAGGGAAGGAGGAGACCAGCACTTGTTGAACATGCATTTCTCTTTGAAAGCCTGGGGAAAACGGGTTGTTCAGAAGAACAGCGTACTTTGATTAAAAAGTTGATTGGAGAGGGGAAAACTGATGAAAAGGTGCAAAAAGTGTTTGGCTGTTCAGCTAAAAGGATCTCCAAAGCCTTCAAATGGAGAGCCTAACCAGAGACACGTAGCAGAAAACGGAAGACAACTATCACAATCGATGGAAGAATGACCAGAATGGTAAAGACTCAATGATCAGCTTCGGGATGATCAAAGACAGTCTGGAGTTACCTGTAAGTACTGTGACAGTTAGAAGATGTCTGTGTGAAGCTAATCCTTTTAATCGATCTAATCTATTTACTATTTAGAATCCCCCACAAAGTCCCTCTGTTAAAGAAAAATATTTTGTGGACTGATGAGAGTAAACTTGTTCTTCTGGGGTCCGAGGGCCGCAGACAGTCTGTGAACTCTAAATTCAAGCCACAGTACACAATGAAGACAGTGAAGCATGGTGGTGCAGGCATCATGATAAAGGCATGTCTCTCCTACTGTGGTGTGGGGCCTATTAATCCCATAGCAGGCATCACGGATCAGTTTGCATATGTCCGAATACTTGAAGAGGTCATGCCCTTGAAATGGGTGTTTCAACAAGACAATGACCCAAAACAAACTAGTAAACCAGCAACATCTTGGTTCCAAACCAACAAAATGAATGTTATAGAGTGGCCATCCCAATCCCCAGAACTGTAGAACTTTTGGGGTGACATCAAAAACGCTGTTTCTGAAGCAAAACCAAGAACTTGTGGAATGTTGTTAAGAAATCTTGGAGTGAAATAAGAGCTGAAAGGTGCCACAAGTTGGTTGACTCCATGGCACACGGATGGGAAGCAGTTATTAAAAAAATTGTTTAGTCACTCACAGGATTGCCAAATCCTCGAAACAACAAAGTTGTACAAAACAATTTTGAATTTGTCAATGGCAGACACTGTTATTTTTTTACCCGCACCTTTCAATTAATGTCAGGTCCTGTTTGTGTTCTGAGAATCTACTGCACCTACTGGTAACTTGCGGATGTCTAGCACCTTTTCACAGCACGGCATTTTCACCAACAGGCCATTCTGCACCTTCGGTGTGGTATGACAAGTTGTACTCACTTTTGTTAGTATTTAGTACCATCATCATCCATCCTGGGGTACCAATGAAGGAGCAACACAAGAACTTCCATTAAGGCGTTCCGTTAGTACGCTCTATGATAGACTGCATTCATAACCGAGTCGTGAACGAGTCAGGATGTGTCGGAACTGCAATAACTTGACTTTTATCACTGCAGCGTGCAAGGTGACGTCACTCACCCCAGCAGGCGCCTCTGGCGCTATGGAGGAAATCAAGTGTACCGAGAAATCCCAGCTCTAGACGAGAATCACCCCCAAAGTGCAACGTTCTTGTTCTTCCAACACATACGCATGTATTAATCCGCAGCCGGATTAACTGCAGCTATGCGGCGCCATAACTCTTTTGCACGAGTCGTGCGATGTTCACGCATCTTTCCGAACGAACCCCAAAACAGTGAAAACCACAGCAAGACAGGATTTAGTCCGGGCATCCCCCGTCTGAGAAGATAGTCAGTGTATTCCAATTAAAGTACGATTTAAAAAAGGGACTCACCCGACCAGTTCGAGCACAAGACTGTGGAGGCTGACTCCGCTCGCGGATTTGGCGCGCATCAGTACGAAGATCTGCGGGAACTTCAGCACCATGCACACCAACAGTGTAGAAACATTGGCGACGTGCAGCAAAGTGTCCGACGTCATCTTGGACGGCTGCGGTTCCGAAATATGTACTGCACTCAAAATGGGCCGACGACACGCCAACAGAATTGTGATGAGTCGTTCGCGAACGATCCACGTCTGAGAAGCGACTCTTACAAGTGGACCACCGAAGGACTAGAAAAAACCCTAACTTGCCATAATAAATCATTTAAGACATAAAAAGGACTTGTACTCGTGTGCTGCTGACGCGTGGGGAACAGGGAGTGACGTCAGGGGCTCTGAGTTGAGTTCGACCTGGGGGTGGATTATGGCCGCGTATGTGTTATTACTATGATTGCTATTATCACAATTATGATGTTATTATTGTGCCTGTTGTTTCAGGGATCAAAATACTGTCCATTTACTGTAAGTATATTTGTATTTTTGTTCATGTAACCATTTCTATGCTCGAAAAGACTTAATTTGGCCAGAAAAATACTTCAATTGTGCACAAATATGCATATTTATAGACCTCATTCAACCATTATTGTTTAAATTACAATATTTTTGAAAAACCCGTGATAAGGTGAAGCCACGTGGCGAGTGTAATTCAATTGAAGCAACAACGGAAAACTTCTGGTGTCGTTTCTTTATATTGAGCCGAGCCAAAACAACCGACTCTCTCAAAAAGAACCGAAATTCCCATCTCTACAAGAGAACATCATTTCCGTTCCTAGTTTCAAAATAATATAAGAAATTCCTTATTCAGGAAACCCTTGCGTATATCCAGACCAATGTTGAGCGACATGTTTTTTTAATTTTGAAGTCTAATTCCTTTGACTTCCTTATTTATAATTCTTGGGGTATTTCCGGTTTATTCCACACTTCCCTTCCATTAACAGCTGACAGCCTAATTTATGTACTATACCATTTAATAACTATTTATGCATTTTGCATATAAAATTGTGTGATGGGGTGGGGTGGGCGAGGGATTTGCAACCTGCAGCTCGTTTTTATCGGTCCTCAGCATATTGTACACTTGTACACTTAATTATTAATGTAAATTGTACATATACACTTAATTATTAATGAAAGATACTATACTAAACTCTACATATACACTCAATTATGAATGAGATATTAGATACTATACTAAATTGTTAATATACACTGAATTATGAGAGATAATATACTAAATTGTAAATATACACTTCATTATTAACTAGGATAATATACTAAACTGTACATATACTTAATTATTAATTAGGATAATATACTAAACTGTACATATACTTAATTATTAATTAGGATAATATACTAAACTGTACATATACTTACTTATTAATTAGAGATAATATACTAAATTGTACATATACACCTAATTCATTATTAATGAGATATTAGATACTATACTAAATTGTAAATATATACTTAATTATGAATGAGAGATACTAAACTAAATTGTACATATACACTTAGTTATTAATGAAATATTAGATACTAAACAAAATTGTACATATACACTTATGTCAAAGTGACCCCCACGCCCTTTAATTTGGACACCTCATACATGTTACACTTCTTACACTGTTAATGCTAAATTCATTAATTGATGTGCAACATTATCTTTCACAATTGCAGCAATGTAGCAACAGGACACACTTTTCCAGCTAGAATGTAGAAAATTTGCATGTAAGTATGCCAATAATTACAAAGCAAGAACAAAAACCCAACAATTTATGCGCAGACGTCTAAACTAGAAAAGCACACAGCATTATGAAAGCTCGAGGTAAGCGAATGAATGAATAACCAGGCCCTTCATGTTCTTGCATAGCAATACTGAGCAATTCTCCTATGGTAGAATCTTCTACTGAAGCCAAAATGTAGAACTCCATCCATATAGTTTAAAGATCTCCAGTTAGGACTCGGTTTGAGGTGTCAAACATTGAGTCTCCTTGAGCACCTGAAGACGACGCTTCAAAAAGAAGCACTATTAGCACTAGACGGTTTCCAAGCAAGCGTATGTTGGTATAGCATATGTAGTTCCCGTTTCTTCATGATGGAAAATGGAAGAACCGATTACATTTTGGGAATGACCCCAATCACTGTCTGGATGCAGGAATACAAAAAAACCCCAAAACATTATTTTGTGCATATAACACCACAAAAAATGGCTGGAGTACATACAAAAAAATAGAGGACACCTTTCCAACAAGTTCTGATCCAAAAATGTGGGATTATTATTTTGGTGTGAATCACAACACGGGGGGCAATGTGGATCTTGGAGGAGGTCCGCGCTCGACGACTGCTTTTCTAGTGATGGCATTACAAGAAAAGCAGCGTTATGAAGCAAGTCAAATACAACTGAAAGCCATGTAAGGGCATTCATGTGCATGAAGAACGTACAGCAAGTGACTCATCTAGCACGGTATCATCTCTGGATCCTGTTTGCACTTGTGATGGTTTTTGGAGCAGGAGAAAAGTCTGTCCAGTCGGACCAGTTCACGTCCCAGCGGAGTCGACAGCCTGCTTCCAAATATCTGGTTGGAGGTGTTGGGGACGCAATCAGAGAAGTGTGACGTGATGTGGGGTTTCGGCTCCTCAGGCTTCAGCTCTCCCTGCAAACGCACGGGACGCCAAGATCACATTATTGGTGCCATTAGTGCAACACAAACATTGTAGGGAACCTTGGGGTGGGAAACTGCTTTCATGCAGAACATGGCATCACATGCATAGGCAGCTGATCAGCTGCCAGGCGGAGATTCAAACCCAGATCTTCCAGATGACGGTCTGTCTGATTGGCCAATGTGCTACCCACTCGGCCACCGTGTGGCATGATACGTTCGCTGATAGCTAAACTCAAACTGCTACCATTAGCTGGCACCAAATGTAACTCGTGGGCGTGATACGTCCAGTGTAGCTTTAGCCCCGTCCACACGAGAACCCATCCATCCATGCATTTTCTATGCCGCTTATCCTCATCAGGGTTGCGGGGTGTGCTAGAGCCTATCCCAGCTGCCTTTGGTACACCCTGGACTGGTCGCCATGCGTGCTTTTGGAATGCGGGAGGAAACCCATGGACCCATGTGACACACCAAACCATAGAGGAAGAAGAACGCATGCACATAAGTCTGTCGTCTTAGACTTAAGGGAAATGGAATTGCTTCTGTGAGTCATTATGGAGTCCAAGACAACAAAATATCAGGAGAACGTCGACTGCTTGAGTCACACCTGTCGAAATATTCAGATATTATGTTGGCTTGTCGTCAAAACTCTCTTCTGGTCACAAGCCCTTTTGAAAAAAATACCCTTTCAGGGCACCCAGGATGTCATTTCCATGTGGATGAGAGGCTGAAACGATAAAACACTTTGCGGTTTTGACCCGGATAGCCCCTTAGGTACTCAAAGCAGGCTCTATGAACTGACTGACTTGGAGTTACAGTGTAAGCCAATCACAGCACATCTGTAGCGTGTTCAAGGTGTGAAATATCAACACTATCAGTGAAGCATAATAAATAATAATAAATATGTAAGTGATGTGTATTATCCCTTATTTATTATACATTACGACAGACTGAGAATTCAATGTGTTTTCTGGGGAAAAACTAATAAAATGTTTGAATGCTGATTTGATTTGTTTTTTAGTTATTCGAGTCAACAGTGTATCAGAACATAAAAAACAAACGAGGAATGAAAAATATCGATTCCATCACGCCGATATCGATTCAATACCATTGATATCACTAGTCAAATGAAGCATTCAGTCCCCTTCGTCCACAACTGTAAAGAAAACTGTAAATTGCTTGCTTTTAACCATGCTGATTGAGTGATCGATCCGACAATTTGAGACCCACTCACCATCTGATCATAGTTCCTGAGGAAGCTCCAATTCTTCTCCCTGCGGGTGGTTAGAAATCATACCCGTTAGTAAAAGAAGGTGCGAGTCCTCTCATGAACTTACCATTCCAGTACTGCTCTCCTTTCGCCCCAGACCATGGCTTTCCACGCTTGGTCTTGTTGGACCGGATCCTTTGCGTCACTTTCCCGCCTTGTGGACGTCCTGTCTCTTGTAGCCGAGGGCGCTGGTTGCTTTGCCGCTGGTTTAACGGCTCGCACCGGCAACCGGTATCCCGCAGACGACGCGCGTCCAAGATCGCCGACGTCCATTTTGCTCGGGAGCAAAACAGGCACGAGCCTAAAAAGTGTAAGTAGGGGGGGGAGGAAATCACAGCCAGCACTTCCGTGTGTTTGCGTTTCCAGGGCAACGGGGAGTGTAGTGGCGGTTGTGCAGTAGAACGGAAAAAAAGGATTAAGTGACACAAATCGGTTCCGTTCGGGGTCGGAGTTGTTCCCTGCCTGTCGCCAACGGATTGCTCATGTGGGGTTCACGGTCAAACGTACGCGAAAAACGGGCTGTTATTTCGAAGGATGCGGTCAAAGCCTCCACTTCCGTAGCGCACGGGATGGCTTCCGTTTCCCGTCACGGCTATCCCAACGAATTCATGTCTGCCGTCTTAAGGTAAATATGCTATACTATTTTTTTTTTCAGGAAGCAGCAGGAGCTATTTGATTTTGTTTGTATATAAATATCGGTCCGTTGAACGCACCACGAGGCCTGGGCCAACGTGTTAAGCTAAACAGATGGCGTTATTGAATATCGCTCATATTATCGTGGGTGTTGGTGTTTTACAAAACTCCAGTACTCTTGTAGCAGTATTACTGTAAACATTGTGCAAGTATTTTTAAGCAGCACGAATATAACAACATAGCATCATTACCCGGCATTTCAAACCACGCCAGCTAGCTAGCTAGCTAGCGTTAGCATCCACCGTCCGCCCGCCTTATTGCTACAGTTGGAAGTTTAGGGAATATTGACATTATGTAAGCACATTGGTGCAAAGTAACGAAACTTCCGGTTAAATTGGACTTGCGGCATTTAGGTACATTTGTGTGAATGAATTCATATGCTGGAATAGGGTGGGTGGAGCTACACCACACGCAGTGTTTTGATCATGTGATTTCAAGTACTTAAATGCACCGCCTGGCCAAAAACAAGTGGACACCTGGATTTTACCAAACAATTGCTGCAGTTGGTCAGGTCTAGGTTCAGCAACACTATGTGCTCCAAGATTGAGGTCCGGGGACTACCTGATTATACTGAAGGAGCAGGTTATTTTGTCTTCCCTGATGGCGCGGGCATATTCCAAGATGGCAACGCCAGGATTCATCGGGCCCAAATTGTGAAAGAGTGGTTCAGGGAGCACGTGACTTTTTCCACACATGGAGTCCAGACCTTAACCCCCCTGAGAATCTTTGGGATGTGCTGGAGAAGGCTTTGCCCAGCGGTCAGTTGTTGGTTTAGTTGTGATTGACAAAATACTTGTTTTTTATATCAAGCAATTACAGATAGTAAAAGATGTAAAAAAAAAAAATAAATAAATAAATAAACCTCAATTGGTGAGGTGTAAGCTAACAAATATATCCATATATATAATATATAATATAGCCCCCCCTTCCTGACTTTTTATTCTTTTGCATGTTTGTCACACTTAAATGTTTCTGCTCATGAAAAATAGTTAACTATTAGTCAAAGATAACATAATTGAACACAAAATGCAGTTTTTAATTTCACACCTGAGTTAAATTTCTGTAGCCACCCCAAGGCCTGATTACCACAGTGGGAGCCATTATCCACAAATGGCAAAAACATGGAACAGTGGTGCACCGTCCCAGGAGTGGCCGGCCGCCCAAAATTACCCCAAAAGCGCAGAGACAACTCATCCGAGAGGTCACAGAAGATCCCAGGGCAACATCTAAAGCACTGCAGGCCTCACTTACCTCAATTAAGGTCAGTGTTCACGACTCCACCATAAAAAAGAGACTGGGAAAAAACGGCCTGCATGGCAGAGTTCCAAGACGCAAACCACTATTAAGCAAAAAGAACATTAAGGCTCGTCTTAATTTTGCTAAAAAACATCTTGATGACTTCCAAGACTTTTGGGAAAATATCTTGTGGACTGACAAGACAAAAGTTGAACTTTTTGGAAGGTGCGTGTCCCGTTACATCTGGCGTAAAAGTAACACAGCATTTCATAGCAACAGTCAAATATGGTGGTGGTAGTGTGATGGTCTGGGGTTGTTTTGCTGCTTCAGGACCTGGAAGGCTTGCTGTGATAGATGGAAGCATGAATTCAACTGTCTACCAAAAAATCCTGAAGGAGAATGTCCGGCCATCTGTTGGTCAACTCAAGCTAAAGCCATCTTGGGTGCTGCAGCAGGACATTGACCCAAAACACACCAGCAAATCCACCTCTGAATGGCTGAAGAAAACCAAAATGGAGACTTTGGAGTGGCCTAGTCAAAGTCCTGACCTGAATCCCATTGAGATGCTGTGGCATGACCTTGAGAAGGCAGTTCATGCTAGAAAAGCCTCAAATAAAGCTGAATTACAACAATTCTGCAAAGATGAGTGGGCCAAAATTCATCCCGAGCGTGTAAAAGACTTGTTGCAAGTTATCACGAACGTTTGATTGGAGTTATTGCTGCTAAGGGTGCCCAACCAGTTATTAGGTGCAGGGGCAATTACTTTTTCACACAGGGCTATGTGGGTTTGGATTGTTTTCTCCCTAAATAATAAAAACATTCATTTAAAAACTGCATTTTGTGTTATTTTTGACTAATATTAAAATGTGTTTGATCAGAAACATTTTGTGTGACAAACATGCAAAAGAATAAAAAGTCAGGGCAAATAGTTTTTCACACCACTGTATTTGCAAAATTGCAATATTAAGGAAAATATAAATTCTTTGTAATGCTGCTATATACTGAGAAACATAACAATGAAGAAAAAGTCATATTGTTACCGGAATAAGGTCAGATATTATGGGATTAAAGTAATAAATAATTATGTGGGGATACAATTTATAAGAAGAATGTAGAAATAATAAAAAAAAACAACAACACTGCTGTAATTTCGCAAGAACAAAGTCAGGATATTACGATAAACAGTTGTATTGTAACGAGGAAAAATGTAGTATATGGTTGAAATATTAAAGAACAAATGAAAGTTGTAATAGTATGTGAAAGAGACTAAACAAAATAGCTGTCATTTTTGGAAATTAAGGAAAAAAAAAGTGATGGGAATATGATGGGAATAAAGTCATAATATTTCCAAACACAAATTTACAAATATTATTTAAGAAGAATGTTAAAATATTTGGAAAAGCCCCCCCCCAAAAAAAAACCCCAACAAAAATGTGAAAAAAAGAGCAAATACCAAAGTTCATCTACATCACAAAGGTGAGATGCGTGTTTTTCTTCAAAATATCAATTTAACAAAATGTCAAAGTGGCCCTTGCATCCTTTCATTTCCTCAGTATGTGGCCCCTGGTGGAAAAGGTTTGGACACCCCTGCTCTAATGAGTACCTGCACCTTTCTTGCTAATCACCTCAAAAATTGCTTTGTTGCTCCAGGTGGGGAAGATGGCATTCACTGTCTGGAACTGATGTCCATTTTTGTCAACTTCACTTGCCATCCTTCCTCAAATGTTCTTAATTGGATTTGGATCAGGGAACACGCATGATGGTCCAAAGAGAGTGAGGTTATTCCTCTGGAAGAAGTCCTTTTGTCAAGCAGGCATTGTGAACTGCAGTGTTGTCCTATCAGAGAAGCCAGTATTACCACACAGACAAGGGCCTTCAGTCATGAGGGATGCCTATTGTTCCATTTAAGGGAAAATCCGCCAACATCATGATGGCGCCCCCGCCACTGTTTTCCACTTGGGATGTCTTTGTAATGTCAGAAGCCATTGGACCTTCAAGGTTTCATCACAAAATAAAAGTTTCTTCCACCTTTTTGGTATCCCATGTTTGGTGCTCTCATGCAAAATGGGCAGTTTTGTGGTGTTGAAGAAGACCGGGCCTTTACCAAAGATGTTTTTTGTTCTTTAAACCCTTCTCTCGCCCTCCTGTGGTTATTGGACTGCATTCTCCACCAGTGACAACCTTCATTTGGGCTTAGGATCATCCCGTGTCTTGATGGGCAGCCATTTCTTGGGGCTACCACTTGACTTTGTTGTTCCATAACCCTCGGGATCTGTGAAGACGTTTGAAATAAGGCTTTTAAGGCTGTTGTTTTGGATCAGGCAATAAACGGACTATTTCACTTTGATGGTTTTTTTTTTAAATATATCGAAATACATTTCTTCTTTATTGTCTTTGAACCTACTCGAGATCAAACAGTGCAAAATGTACATGTTTGCACATTTTCAGTGGGTCTTAATATTTTGATCAGGAGTGTATTAGGTCTTGGATGAGACCAGGCTGTAAATCCATGAGGCAGTCAGGGGATCAGCAGAGTATAATCGGTTAGTGCATACACGCACACAGTCTTTTAGGAGAAGAACTTTGTTGGATGTTTTACTTGACCCAGTTTGTGCCTTTGGATTTAGTTTAACTCTACCGGGATATTCTTATGGCGTTCAATGGGAACAAGATTACAGCCGAGAGTCACAGTGAGTGGCAGTTGGCAGTGAAGATGTCCGGGTTGTTGGGCGGATTTAGGTCGCCGTGTTTTGTCTTTCCTACTCCGTACTTCGCTGTGATGACGTTACGGGCTTTATTTGCTCGTTTCAAAAGCTTCAAAAGTCTTCATTAAGGCAATCTGATAAGTTGAGTTTTGTGCAGGTTAGGTTAGCGTTATCTAGTTTATCCAGCCTTTGGTGTTGCACTTCACTTAGCCCTCTTTATTCTGGAAAACCGTTTGGTGTGGTTGATTGACGGATAAAATGTTAATATTATAGTTAACTGGTGGTACCATACAATGCCTTGCTCCACCTGGGAGCCTCACCGGTGCCAGATAACCTAAAAGCTTCACTGAAGTCACCGTGCTAGTGAGCTTGTCTCTGCTTTACTGAGCTTAGACCCACTTAGCTTCTAAGAACAAGGCTTTTAATATTATTCCAGCCGCCGGTCCTGTGAGTGAGATGACAAAAGAGGATGTTTCCGTGCCTGTGGAGGGAGATTCTACACCGGGTTGCCGCAATAGAGTTTCTCCCCATCAGCGGCCAGTCATACACCAGGTGTCCTCTGCACCCATGCCCGACGACTGTGGTGAGCACACGCTTGCATGCATGCACACATTTGCAACACAGTTGAACTGATCAAAGTTACCAAAACTACTGTGTGTGACCAAGTATTAAAAATGTGGAACTTTTGATTATTCAGTGTTTATAATAGGAAGATAAAATGAAGCTTTTTGCATTTCATGCATTACCCCAGTGGTTTCCAAACTTTTCGCACTTAAAAAAACATAACCTTTTCTGTAATAATTAACTTGAAATATTGAACAAAATTAATTGGTTAAGTAATTTACCACTACTTTTGGACAAAGGAAGTAGCGGATCAATTGTGAGTACACCCCCAGTCTCTGAGGTACATTTGCTTTTAGTATTAATTGGTCACAGATTCACACTTTAACAAATTATGGCATGTATTGTTTTTTTAGCAGCTTTATTCATTGGAAGACATGATAATGGCACGTACACACATCAAATATATATTTATATATAGACCTGGAAAAAAATACAATACATAAAACGGGGGGTCTCAGTCGTCACAATCAGGCAGAGAGGTCAAATATGTCCAAAATGATTTAAAGGCATTCTCCGCATCTTTTCAAATGCGTCCGTGGAGCCATTGAGGCCAAATCTAAGCTTTTCAAATATAATGGAAACCTCCCTTATCCACCCCCTACGTGAATGAGGCTGAGGAGCTTTCCATTTTCCAAGAATGAGTTGTCCAGGCAGCTGGGTGACAAAGGTGAGGAGCGTTTGCATGGATTTAAATGCAACTGGTTGAAAGTGGGCACCAAACAAAGCCCCAAAATATACTACAATAGGTGCGTTAAAGATTTCTGACTACAATGTGGCAAGTTTGGTACAAAACCAAAACATGCGAAACTGGTCGGCTTGAGATTGCTTACATATGTCATATTAGGGTAGATCGGAGACGATTTTAAAATTGGTATAATGGATTTTGTGCACCAATGTAGCAGGCCATGTCTTGCACAAATTGAGCAAGCGTGAACCAACCGCAGGGCAAGAAGAACTAAACTCGTATTCGTTGAGGGCCCCATTGGAGTCATGATTGCCCTCAATCATGACTGTGGACTGGAATCTGAATATCCAGTCCACCTCTCGGCCGAAGACAGCTGGGATAGGCTCTATCATACCACCGACCCTAGTGTGGTGGAAAATGGATGGATGGATAAATATGAATATAACCTCATGATATTATTACGCAATAGATAGCTTGCCTAGAAATGAGGAGTGAAGTGAAGGGTCAAGGTGACAAGCCTACATTCAAGTATTTATTTTTAACAAACAAATGCCCTCAATATCTTGTTCATGTCACATAATATTAAAGTTAAAGAATATTTTTCTGTCAAACTGAAAGAACAAAAACATTGAGAAAGAAAAAACTGAATTGCATTATTAACACATTATTCTCAGGCCTTCGTGGGCCACATAAAATAGTGTGGCGGGTCACATCTGGCCCCCGGGCCTTGTGTTTGACATATGCGCATGTCCACCCACAAGGGGCCTGGTTCATCCACTGCATTGTTAATCCAGTACAAAAGTTTGTGAATGTTGCGAGACCAATAGTAGTGTAGAATGTTGAGCAACGCCAGGCCAGCAAGAGCTTTACGGAGTTCTAACACTGTTCTGCTAATGTGTGGGTCTTTCTAACCCAATATGAATATACTTATTGATTGATTAAGCAATCTAAAAAAGGACTTTCTCTCACGGAATATGAGAAAAAAGGTATAACTATTTGGGTAAGACAACCAACTTAATTAACCAAGTTCACTTGACCAACTAGGGATATTGGGAGACCAGATGTTCTGTATAGTATTGTTTATTAATGGCTGTTGGGTATCTTGGAGCTGAAATGCCTAACCTGTCCGCAGAGGGAATGTGAGCTGTGTAGAAACGAGACACTGTTATAAATATCACTCGTTCATTGTTTCCCTTGCCCCCCTATTCACAGAATTCTCCTTCTTTGACCCCAACGAGCCACAGTGCAAGGAGGTTCTGCAAGATCCCAGCACCACTGTACCGGAACTGTTTGCCATCCTCCGTCAATGGGTTCCCCAGGTTCAGAAAAACATTGACCTGATTGGCAATGAGGTGATTGTAGCCCTTTTCTACACTGATACGCTTTTGTCCAACTCATGTCGTGTCTCTTCTATATAATACTCTCTTATGTATATTTATATATACATTTTTTTTATTTTAGAATTTATTTTTTGATTTATTATTTTTTTTACTATTTTTTTAGACCGCCAATGTCAAACTCAAGGCCCAGGGGCCAGATCTCGCCCGCAAAAGCCTGGAAAAAATGTTCTTCAATAAATCTTCTCATCTTTTATTTGCTCTGTGTATTTTGATGGAAAAAATGTACTGCACGCAGCCGCACATCTTCTAAACGTTAATATTGTCTCATCATGGAACAACATAATCCAAGCATAAATCATAAATACTAGGATGTACGTACACACTCAAAGCAAAGTATCTGTTATATTGTTAAAAATATAATCTAAAAATAATCATCAAATGCCCTTCGTAACGCCCTTCGTGAAACCATCTTCACCACTTGGAGCAATGATCCCACTCGCATCCTCCATTCCGAAACCCATTTTTGAAGTGATTACCACGAACAGTGGAGCTACTCATTACTGAGTCCTACTGAGAAAATTGTTTGTTCTGATTTGGAGAGTTTTTGTCGCTTTTTGAGCAATGGTCTTAAACTTTTGATCAGCTGATAAACAGCCTATTTCAGTTTAATTGTTGTTTTCAATAAATGACTTTTTCAAAGTGCTTTTTGTAACACTCCCCCTTCTCTTTCCCCCGAATGGTTTTGCATATTGTAGCATTACTTAAAACCTCATTAAGATCCAAATGTGCGAAAGCTAAGTTCTAGCAATTTTTCAAGTGGCCTTAAGGTTTTAATCAGGGGTGTAAATGAAATCTTAATTAAACACTCTTAATGCACAAAATATCATCAAACGTACTTATTTGTTCATATGATGCACACAGAGCAATGAACGTCATGCTCCGTCTCACTTCTTCTCGCGCCATGAGGTGTTCAAGCGTACTTGTTAATTGTTTTCAGTTTTTATTCACATACCTTTAATTACAATCGGCGTACCTCGCATTGGGAACGCAGACTTCATGCATATCTTCGTCTTTGTCCAGATCCTCAAGAGAGGCTGTGGTGTAAATGACCGAGATGGGCTGACGGACATGAGCCTTCTGCACTACTGCTGCAAGGCAGGGGCCCCAGGCATTGGTTAGTATTGAGAATGTGTTTAATAAATGAATGTCAAGAAAACAGTGAAAGTGTACCTTTTAATCATGCAGGTTGGACTTCAAATTAACTTATTCCTGTATAAGCCTGAAATGCCATACTAATGCCATTAGCGTCGTATCTACCAAATCAACGACGGGCTTTTAACCAACACACACACTTTACTCATGTCATTATTCTGTGCTTTAGGTGATGCATATGTAGCAGCTGGTTTTGCCCGCCACCTTCTTGCCCTGGGTGCAGATCCTAATCTTCGCTCCCGCTGGACAAACATGAGGGCTCTGCATTATGCCGCTTACTTTGATGTGCCCCAGCTTATTAGGGTGGTACTACAGGCCTCTCAACCTGGAGGTAAGGAAGCTGGCGTTTTTTTCCCCCCAAATTAAGTTCACTGTAATTGCTAATATTCCTGTCACAAAAATACCGTGACCGCAACAAGTTGCAAATGGTTTTATGTTTAAGCAAATAAATAAATCCTGCACGTGAACTCGGGTGTATTGAATGCATGTTTGTGTTTATGACCATAACGCCATAAATAAAAATTAAACAATGGTGCCGTGTAAAGCTCCCAAAGTGGGGTACGCAAATTGCCATGACTAGATTGGTGTCTGATGACAATTTGTCCCACACTAATCAAGTGAATTTTAAGCACTATCGCTGGATGAACATATATAGCCGACCTGGCACACGTCCTGTTGTATGTGTGTACTTGTGTGTGGTACAATTAATGAGGACATTCTTTTCTGTAAGGATTTTTCTTTCTGAAAAAATCTATTATTGTACATTCTGGACTATGTTTTTTATTTTTTTTTATTTTTACATGTATAGGACCCAATTGTCGAGCTGCAGGTGTCCACTTTGTAACGTGGGATATTTACACAGAAAGATACACTATAAACCTTGCAATCATACCTAGACTTAGTGTTCCCAGCGTCACTTGTTAGCTCTACACTTCTGATCAAAACACGATCACTCCATAACACTTCATTTATTCACTTTCTATGCCAATGTCCTCACTGGGGTTGCGGGTGTATGATATCCCAGGTGACTTTGGGCGAGAGGCAGGGTACACCCTGGACTGGTCGCCAACCAATAGCAGGGCAAATATTGACAAACAACCATTCATTAACATTCATAGAGTTTAGAGTGTCCAATTAACCTAACGTGCATATTTTTGGAATGTTGGGGGAAGCTGGAGTACCCAAAGAAAACCCATGCAAGCACAGGCAAAACATGCAAACTCCACACGGAGGGGACCAAAAAGTGATACAAACTCAGATCATTCAGGTCTGCTGACCAACATGCTAACAACTGGGCAACTGCGCGGCCCTGCATAGGACTTCGAAACCTGAAATTAGTTCCTGACTGCACTCGAAACGTCATTAGAGTAGTCAAATCACTGTTTAAGCCCCCGGGGTTCAAAGCGGGTGATAAAAGAATTTATAGTACAAGTTGGGGTCGGAAAAAACATTTCCGCATTAAAATGTGTAAACTTGCGAAGACCTTGTAAATACAGTAATTATAACATCTCGTATAAAGCCACACTAACCTGTATTTCTTTTTGCCAAAGATATAGATGCGACCTGCAGTGACTTTGACTTTGGCACCGCCTTGCACATTGCAGCATCCAACCTGTGCACGTCAGCGGTCACGTGCCTTTTGGAGCTGGGAGCCAATCCTGCTTTCAAGGTATGCTAGTGGTAGGGGTAGGGTGATGATTTTTATATACCGGACACACTCTAAACAGTGCTTTAAGTAATTTTACTTTAAATTCAATTATTTGTAGTCATATAAGTTAAAGTTTGTACCTTTTTATACCATACTCCGCCTATTTTAATTATACTGTCATATACAATACAGCCGAAAAATAATGCGATACATGCTAAGATCAATATCGGCCAACCCTACTAGTCACTTACACTGTGCGCAAGGTTGTCAGTGTCACTCGCTCGCGATGTGTAACTGTTTTTTTCAACAGCCGCTGCCGCGTTAATATCCATGCAGACTGTAGTAATTCTACATTAGATCAAAGTTACTTAGAATTTGTCAGATCAAAACACATGACATCTGTCAAAACATGTGATTGCGGACGCTAATTCAGTCCTACTTCCTGGTATGCCCACTCTAAGCAGCATAGTTCTTTTAGTGTAAACATAAAGCAAATCTACTGCTGTCTGTATTCAATTTTAAGTATCTGTAAATAACTACACATCAGCATAATGATTAGCAGTAACAGCAGCTACCAGTGGGTATCTGTTTGTCATGTCCTTTATTTTGTCATTGTAGTTAGGGTAAAAATTGTCTTGTTCTGGTGAGCCCAACATCGTGTATCGTCTTGTGAGCTGTGTGCCACTCAACATGGAGCTTATAATTAATTTACAAATAATGCCTAAGATCATAACAACAAAATTGACTTTGAAGTGTGTTACTCTTTGCTTATTATAAACACTCTTCAAGTTAATGCAGCTTTCAGTTTCTTAGAATTAAGCACACGTGTTGAATACCTGGACTTGGGAGATTTATTGGCATCAATCTTTATATCTGGTTGGTGTGAATAATTTCCGGTGTCCAGAGAGGTACAGTTCGGTTCAGTCAGGGATCCTCCTGAGTTGCTCCAACGACAATGGATTGTTTTGGCTGTGTGAATTGACTCATTGTTGTTGTTGAAAGGTGAATTGAAACCCAGACTTGAGTCCTGAGCGCTCTTAAAGCTTTTATGGATATCGTTGTATTTTGCCATTTTCAGTTTTCTTTCACCAGTCTTGAAGTTTCTTTAGTAGCGAAACGCCTCCCCAGTGTGATGCTGTCAGCACAATGCTCTGCTGGTGTATTTCTCCCCCAACTGCACATTTGAGTCAGTTAAGGAAGAGTTTCTGCCGTTCACAAATTGTGAAGGCTGCTGTGTGTTTGGATTTTTTTGGCCACGATCCTGTCAAACCTCTTCACATAGTTCCTTCTAAAGCATGGACGGCATGTGCTCTGACTGTCTGGTGGTTTGTCTTTATGTAATACCGACCAATCTAGTGTGGTCAGCCTGCGACTGTAGTGAGGACTGGCGGTATATAGAAAATGAATGAATGGATGGATAGATAAATACAGCATAACAATACTGAAATCCTGATATTACAATAACTGCAAATTCCTTTATTCATTCAGTTTTAGTAATTAGCCTCAATGCCTTTTTCACTAGTTTTCCAATGATCTTTTTTTAAATCTCTTTAGCAAATGTGTTATGACAAGACATAAAGTAACAATTGATTAATTTTTAATAATGTCATTTTGAGGAATTATACATATCACTTCATTAAATAATAATATTGCTTTTGTTGTGACAATACATTTGTGCTGTATCTTATTATGTACACTTTTTAATGAGTTAATCAACAAGTTAACTAAACTAAACTATAATCAATATATTAGAAGGACTAATAAGAACAATGCCTTTACTAATAATTGTGTACTATTCCAATGAAAAATCTGGCATCCTTGCTGTAAATTCTATTTAAATAAAATGTTTTATGTGTATATAATATACTTTTTTTTTATTTTTTATTTTTTGTGTCTTGTCCAGCATCATAACAGCTAAATGGGAGTCAAGCTGCCTTCAAATGCTGAGCAAAATTTCTTTCCCAAGGGAGATTTCATAATCCAAATGAGTCTCCCTTGACATTTGACTGCGTTTATTATGAATTTTGTTGCGCCACATTTCGATGCCGGACCTGACCTGAAAAGGGGTGTATATAATATACTAATATTATGGCATTATTGTAATATATAATAGGAGTAGTAAATGTCTTCTGTCTTATAGAGTTCTTAAAGTGCTACCAATTTCATCCTATTTACTGCAAATTATCGTACAAGAAACTGTCCCCAACAGTCAGAGTTCATCCATTTTCTACACCGCTTTTGGGTCACGGGTGCGCTGGAGCCTATCCCAGCTGACATCACCCTGGACTGGTCGCCAGTCAATGGCAGGGCAGACAAACAAACATTCTCACTCACATTCATTTAGAGTCGCCAATTAACCTAACATGCATGTTTTTGGAATGCGGGAGGAAACCGGAGTACCCGGAGAAAACCCACGCACGCACGGGGAGAACATGCAAACTCCACACAGAGATGTCATGCAGAGATTTAAACCCTGATCTCCTGACCTCCTTTTTTTTTTTTTAAGATTTATTTAAGTTCTAACCACACATCCTGACCCATGCACTGACTTTCCACTGGGTGTCACTAAAGCACTTTCACTTTAATCAAGCAATGCTCTCATTAAACATTGCAGCATTTTGAAATGACTTAGTGAATCAGATCATTAAAAACCCAGCAAGCAATGGTTAATGTGAAAAGTAATGGGCCTATAGAACAACGATCACCTTTTTAAACATAGACAGAGGGATTTGGGATTTTTTTCTTCTGTCTTCTCTGTTCACTGCTGTTCTTAACTGTCTTGACAAGACAAGACCTAACCTGACCAGTACACAATAGCAACATATAATTTTATAAATCATCATTTTCCCAATATTATATTATTCAAACCACAACATTAGAACATTATATTGTAGGTATTATAGTGTAACCCTAATATTTATAGGAAAAATTGAAAACCACTCAAGGGAGTCTGCCAATCATCATAGCTCCCCCGAATATTGCGATTCACACCAAAATAATATTATTACATTTTTTTTGGATCAGTCTTTCATATTTTGTAGAGGCTGGTGGAAACTTCTCCTGTATTTTTTTTCTCGACTCCTCTGACCATTTTTATTGTGTCAAATGCTGAAAATGATCTCTTTCGTAATGTTAAAGAATCCAAAAAGTTCTTGGATACAGACGGTGATCCGGATCACCCTCAACATTTCATCAGTTCTTCCATATCCCGACAATTCCTGAAAATTTCATCTAAATCCATTTAGACCTTTTCAAGTGATTTAGAACAAAAATAGATAAAATAGGCAAATAGACAAAAATAGCCAAAAATAGCCGGCTTGCGCTTGGCGGAGGTAACAAAAAGAACACTTTTTTAAAACTTTTTAGATTGAATAAAACAAATTCTGACCCAATTACCGCATTACAGAAGTGCTAATCCGCTCGTCTCTCTCTCTTTTTGCACTATTTTTCTTGTAAGAAATGAGGGCTTCTTTGCTGTACCACACACGATAATTTATTTTATCTACTTATCTGAACCTTTTTTTGAATGACACAACTAACAATGGCACTTTGCCACAAACACTAGCAGCATATTTTGGCATTCGGTGTATTTGACTAATAAACTTTTTGGCAAGAAAACAGCAGTTTGCTGGCATCAATAAGATGGATGCATCTATCATAAAAAGATGGACTACCTCAGTTGCGGAAACAAATTTGTTTTTTTCACCATTTGGCTTGTTGCAGAGGGAGTTATTATGGAAATCTACCACCGTTAAGAGACCATACAGCAGCTTGTTCCCTCTGAATATTGTTTATGCCTTACAACTGATCATACATCCATTCATCAGTTCTATGACTCTGGATTTTGAAGCATACGGTATGATTGACTTTTCTAAACAACACAGAAGTTGTTATATTTTACTTCCTGCGCCATCAGAATGTTTTATCCCTGCCCAGGGCAGCAATAGACGGAAGAACAACATAAACATTTGGCAGACTTCTTGCAAGAGAGTGCAGACAGTTTGTTTTTAATGCTTGTTGAGCTGACGCAAATTTGCCATTTGTCAAGTCTTGTATAATCAACGGCCGCCCACTGAGTTATGTGGTCATGCACCAGAAGGTGAATTTAGTGTGGTATATGTGGAGTAACTTTACTGTAACAAACTCTGTCTAAAATCACTGTGCATTTGTCTCCTTGCTGATATTGTCATAGTTATGTTACCATTCCTTATGTGATTACTTTGTTGCAATGGTAATGGTTTTATTGTGTTTTGGACATGCTTAAAAAGTCACATTACAGTCTAACAATTAGAGCTGTCAATTGATTAAAATATTTGATCATCATTAATTACATTTTGTCCATAGTTAACTCATAATTATTTGCGCTTAATCCCAGCTAGAAATAAGTTTTTATCTGTAATAAGTAGTTTTATAAATCTAAGTAGGTATTTGAGTCCTTGTGGTTGATACGCAACTACAATATTTATGTAAAGGGATATAAATATTGGAAATATGAGCCATTCATTTATTTAAAAAAAACATACATTTAGAAATCCCCCAGTTTTTGCATGTTTAATGCCAGCAGAGTTTTGTCTTACTTTGTTTGACAATGCTTGAACGCAACTTCTAACTTTTAGTGCTAGTGTGCATATTTGTTGGGTACACAATCTCTCCGAAAACAAGTCTAGGGTAGTACTGGTTGATGGTGTGCTTTCATTTTGATGTTGTTCCTGTCATAGTTTCACACAATACATAGTAAATTAGAAAAACTGGACCGCTGTAATGGATACGTGTTTTACTGATGTGTTGATGACTAGCTAGTGCGCTGCTAATCCTAGCTAATGTGAGTGCTGCTAACTTTTCAACCATGGTCACGATGTCCCCCAAATAGCTGTCCTCGTCTATGCCTACCGTTAACTAGCAGCGCATACCCACATTTTAGCTCTTATTTTAAAGCAGTTCCAATCACAGCGATAGTAGATACTTTGGTGTTGTTGCTTTGGAGCTAAATTGACCAATCAAAATACACTTTTCTTTGTCCATTTATGCTCAATATTTGCTCCCGTTGCAGTCAGCGCTTGATCCTCAAACTACGGTGTGGGCCGAGGGTCAAATCACGCAATGCAATATGGGCCGTTTTTAGTTTCAGAGTTGTGGAGAGATATACGACGTAACAAACACATAGACCACACAAATGAGAAAAGTGATGGAGTGTACCGTGCAAAGGCTGCAAGACCGCCATATTTTTTCTCACTTAACACTTAGATGCATAAGTAGACGCAAGCGGGAACAAATATGGACCAAAAATGGACAGAGAAAAGGGTATTTTGAATTTGTAAATTTAGCTTCAAAGCCCTGGCAGATGACTCTCACAGCAAGACCAAAGTTATTTGTGTCTACTGTCGCTGTGATTGAGAGCTAAAATTTGTGTTACGAGCTGCTATTTACGGGCTGTCAATGTGACGAGTGTGGCTGTAAATATCACTAGCCGTGATAACTATCTACTATCTAGCCACTGGGAAAGATTATAACACCTCAGTAAAGCATACATACATTTTAACGATCTAATTGATCTTATTAATTAAGTGTTGTGTGAGGACAATATTTACAAAATTGATATGACTTTAGATAAAAATTTTATGTAGCTTTGACTCGTTAACCACAGAGATTTACATCCCTACTTAATATAGATAAAAAGTATTTCTTTCTGCAATTAAATGTGATTAACAATGAGTTAACTATGGAGAAAATGTGATTAATCACAATTAAACATTTTAGTCGTTTGACAGCCCTGATATTTTTACATTATACTCTACATTATACTCTCATTATACTTTTACAGTACTCATAAAAAATATTTCATTCTTGTTTTTTTCATACATTTTAAGGAATTGCAGCTTTTGTATCACTTACGTACTTTTTGCTAGGGCAACAACCCCGCCACCCCTCAAGAGTCAGGTAGCGGGGTAGTGATACAAAAGCACACTAACTTTTAGAAACTCAAAGTTTAGCCTTAGGAACCTTTGATTTGGGTAGTACTGTATATACATTACTGTATATGCAGAAATACAACAACCCTTTCAGGATATTTTAATTTTCTGGATAGCACTGTATATGACAGTATATGCCGAGCAAGCCCTCCAAATATGGCGTAAAGATCTTCTGGGTTTTTGAGGCACGCACCCCATATGCTATTTATGGGATTGTGTACGCAAGGGGACAACCAGGGGAAGAAGTCCAGAAAAAACATTGACCATCAGTTGTGCAGTGGATTTAGACACACAGGTTTCAAAATCACCACAGACAACTTCTTCACCAGTGTGCCTCTTGCAGAGTGTCACCCATTGTGAGGATCTTGCGACAGAACAAGCCAGACATCCTTCAAGTGATGAAGGCTTCCTAGTCCAGGGAGGGCCAGAGCACTAAATTTGGGTTCAATGACCACATGGACATGATCAGCTATGTCAGGAAAAAAGTGAAAGGGTGTTGTATTCCTCAGCACAAAGCAACATGGCAAGATGGCGGATGATGTCCATATTTGACGGTGGGGGCGGTGTTTTTGGAGTCATAGGCAGCATTCCTCCTCCTCCAAACACGGCGAGTTGAGTTGATGTCAAAGAGCTCAATTTTGGTCTCATCTGACGACAACAGTTTCACCCAGTCTTCCTCTGAATCAGTCAGATGTTCAGTGGCAAACTTCAAACGGGCCTGAGTTGTGGAGAGATATACGACGTAACAAACACATAGACCACACAAATGAGAAAAGTGATGGAGTGTATTGTGCAAATGCTGCAAGACCGCCATATTTTTACGACCTAACACTTAGATGCATAAGTAGACGCAAGCGGGAACAAATATGGACCAAAAATGGACAGAGAAAAGCGTATTTTGAATTTGTTTGAATTTAGCTTCAAAGCCCTGGCAGATGACTCTCACAGCAAGACCAAAGTTATTTGTGTCTACTGTCGCTGTGATTGAGAGCTAAAATTTGTGTGACGAGCTGCTATTTACGGGCGGTAGATGGACTTTCTTGAGCAGGGGGACCACCTTGTGGGCACAGCAGGATTTCAGTCCTTCACGGCGTAGTGTGTTACCACCTGTTTTTGTGGTGACTATGGTCCCAGCTGCCTTGAGATCATTGTCAAGTTCCTCCCAAGTGGTTCTGGCCTGATTCCTCACCGTTCTCATTATCATTAAAACTCCACGAGGTGAGATCTTGCATGATGCTCCAGACCGAGGGAGATTGGCAGTTAATTTATGTTTCTTCTATTTGCGAATTAATACACCAACTGCTTGGTGATGGTCTTGTAGCCCATTCCAGCCTTGGGTAAGTCCACAATCTTGTCCCTGACATCCTTGGTAAGCTCTTTGGTCTTGGCCATGGTGCAGAGTATGGCATCTGGATTGATTGATTGCTTCACTGGACAGGTCTCTTTTATACAGGTAATGAGCGGACTCTTTTATACAGGTAACGAGCTGAGAGGGCTGCCAATGTTAGCTCGTAACCTGTATAGGATCTACCTGGGAGCTAAAGATCTTGCTGACGGATAAGGGAGCAAATACTTATCCTTCATGGAAATGCAAACTTACAAAATCAGCTCGGGTTCAAATAGTTTTTTTCCTCACTGTAAATCAGTAACATTTTTAGTTTTCCGTCAATGGGTTTTTCTGAGAAAGGTTTCTCTTGCCTACTTTTTACTCTTAGGGACCTGGCAGCGCTTCTTCTCACATTGCTGAGCCACACGGAAAATGGTGCAGCCCTATGAATGGCCCTGACATTAATTACACTTCCACAGCCCCCCGGCGTAGCCTACGGTATGAGATTTTTATTTTTTTTAAAGAAAAAAGCAAGGAATCCATCAATGCAATCTGCACTCTGACCCAGACAAGATCCACGCAAGGCCATGCCACAACTGCGCCGTGTGCCGCAACCCCCATCTACTTCTATGCCATTCAAGTAACTTTTTTTTCCCATTTAACATGGGAGCGAATCCGCGACACGTAGCGCGCTCAGCCCGACTACAGCCACCTCCACACAGATTCGACTGGACTCGGACTGCAGACAACACTAACAAGCACGTATCACTTTGATTTATTTGGAGAGAGAGATAAACTATACAGGTCGTATAATGTCACGTTGGGCAGCAACTTAAAACACGTTTTTGGACGTGTTGTGAACACGGTGGGCTGGGACGAATGTCCGCGTTTAACCAGCCAGTCACAGAAGATCAATCTCCATGTCATCGCTGCTGTAACTTTCACTCACTGAAAAATGTTTCTCTGCTTGCATCAAGCCACGTCGAAGTCGCGCCCCTTAGAGAGTTATACCCCACTGTCGTTGGTAGGTTTGTCAGCTCCGTACACAACACTGTACCATTCATATTGTAGCATTGCAGGGGGCACTTTCTGCTTCCCAGTCTTCTTTGCGGGATTGTCTTTCAAATGTCTGCCTCGAGATGACATTGTTGTTGTTTATTGTACACTTCCCCCTTATTAACACAGTCTTGTCTGTTGTATAGTCGTGGTTTGGCGCTTTCTGTTTATGACACCATGAGTGAGACTGTCATGTTGAGTATTGACATCCCCCCGATTCCGATGGGATAAATAATATAATTGTGAACGTTGTTCTTACTCTGTTCATAAATAAATAGTTACCTCTTCTTCACTGCCTCGTGAGTGCTACAATGTAAATCTCCAGGGCTGCATTTAGCATTAAACTTTTTTTAAAGTGTGGGCCACAAAATATCATCTTGCAAGTTTGAGACCCCTGTGATAAAGGAACATGTCAAAAATGAAATCACTCTAAAAAGTCAACGAAATGAAAGTTTATTACAAGAACACATTTTTGTCCCAACCCATGGAAGAGTATAGGTATTGGTAGGTCACGCAGGCAACCAAGGGTTTAAAGAAAAGACCATCGGCATTTCAGAAGTATGCAAATGTGACGGAAGTGGCTCTGTCATCAGCTGCTGTGCATTCTTGTGTAACCGTTTTTGTCAGTTTCATTTTCCATCCATAACACATTTGTGGTTCCAAAAACAACACACAAGCATCCAAACTTACTTTAGGATGTTTGCCGCATCCCAAGTCAAAAGTAGCACAAGATCTATTTTTTGAATATTTTTATATATATATTTTAAATTTTCCTCCATGGGCCCCATACTGAAAATCAAAAGATGCGGAAGGCCACGTTAATATTTTATGTATACTCTAAATTCTTGTAAACTGGCTAAAGAAACACTTTGTTTATTTAAAATTCACGATGTATACTGTATCTACGATGTATATTCAAAGCTTTGATGAGTTTGCATTATAATTTATAAGTATAGACTTTTGTAAATGTTTTGTTTTGTATTTTTTGCATTTGTGTTGGGGCCAATAAAAATCAAGCTGTGGACCGGATATGGCCCGCGGGCCGCACTTTGGACACCACTGTTTTAGAGTGTCAAACAAATTCACTAGATTTACATTCTTATCTGTGGGAAAATTGGGTTTGTTTGAGTCTGACCTTCTGGAATGGATAAATAATGTTAACCAAGGCACCATTTACAAATAACGAATCCTACTTCACGCATCTTATCACGGTTGGTTCTGCAACCGTGATAAATGAGGGATTACTGTATTAAACAAGTAGAATAAATAAAAATAGAAAATAACTAAATAAAAAGTGAAGATTGGAAAATAATACATAATAAATACACTTGTAAAGAATTTACAGAAACCGGTTTTGTTTTGTTTTCCTTTAAAAAAATATTTTTCACATTATAATTAGCCAATTATGCTTGCTTTACGTTATCATTTTTAATGATACAAAAGAATGTGTTTCGGAATGTTTTCCACAATGGTAGAACAGCAGGTTACTTATCAAAAGATATCAAAAGATATTCTAAAAGCCTAACAATGCTTTGTCCAAACAATTGGGTCGTTTTAATCTAAAGGGTTATGTTTATCGTAAGACTCTTTTCTGTTGTAAAACCCTGTCTGTCAAAATAAGAACAACTTGTTCCAGCTGAATCGCTGCATGGTTCTCCAAACTACAACTCACGCAAGCTTTAGCTGGAAAACAATAGGTGTTACAGAGAATGTGTGTTACGTCGTCGTTAGTAACAAGTTAATACTGTAGTAGTTCCCCTGTGGTCTTGTGTTACAGGATGATCAAGGTCAGTACCCAGTTGATGTCGTTCCTGACCCCCTCAACATGCCCTTGGAGATGGCAGATGCTGCCACCTTGGCCCAAGAGCTCCGCACTTTACTAAGAGAGGCTTTGCCACAGCCGAGTTTCTTGCCATGTACATTGCAAGTCCAGCCCTCTCCTTCTCTTTACGAAAACGCCAGGACACAACTTTCTTCCATGGGAATCCGACTTGGTGATCACGTGATGATAGCTCGGAAAAAGGTGTGTGGTTCATTCTAAAACGCAGTTCATTTTTAAAGCCACTTGTCCTCACTAGGGTAGAAGGGGTACGGCGGAGCCTCTACCAGCTGACTTCGCAAGGCACAGACAAAGAACCATTCAATATTAACCCCCCTACTAGACCCCAAACAAGTACAGTACGTGTATACTTTCTGAGATGCACAGTAAAATGGTAATGGGTGAGTACTATAGTGAATGTGAAAAATATGTCTCCATGAAGGAGGTTTATTTATTGATGGTAAATTTTGATTTGTGAGTCTCTCAAAATACAAAAAAATGCATAACATTGATTTTGCTTTTAAACATAAAATGGAAAAGAGTAAGTATTGTCATTGTTATGAAACAATGAAAAGCTGTCTAGCAGCCTTTTATATTAAAAAAAAGACAATAATGACTATAAAGACAATAAAGACTATACACAACAAAAACAAGTCAAATAGAAACAAGTAAACGACAAAATTAAAAAAAGCCATTAACAGACTGGGTATAGGATATGCAATAAATGCCTATACTGCGGGCTTGTACCCCTCTTTTCTACAACAGGTAACCATTGTTATTTGCAGTTGCATGCCAAGATGGGCTAATCAAAAGTCAATTTTCCATTTGGGATTTTTCTTTTTTTCTTTTTGTTACCGTATTCTACAACTTATTGCGCCAGCACCATCAAGATGTTTGTCATTATTAAAGGAAAGTCAGTCAGAGTTGTCTTGGTTGATCAAACTTTGGACTACCTTTTCAAAATAATTGAAAAAGTAAGAAATGCGTGTGACAGTTGCTACAAAACAAGCTCAAACAAATAGAGTCCAATTTAAGAATGCAAATTGCTTATGACCAACATTTCATTTTGAGGAATTTTGTCTGCAGTAGCTTGTTTTTATTGTAAATCAATGCATTTATCTTTGTTTTCACCTTCAATCAACCATGCATGTTTATTATTTTACAGGTCGGAACCCTGCGATTTTGCGGCAGCACAGAGTTCTCCGGGGGGCTGTGGGCTGGAGTGGAGCTGGACAAACCAGAGGGGAAGAATGATGGCTCTGTGGCAGGCATCCAGTATTTTACCTGTCAATTCAAACATGGTATGCCACCAAGCAGTTTGTGTTCATTCACGCTTCAATTTATTTCAAATGTAAACATTTTAGTCAAATTTTCATTACGGTTGAGTGCAATTATAATATTAATTTAAATAACCATGAATATTTTTAACAAAGTACAGTTATCTCTCGCTACTTAGTGCTTTGAATTTCACTTTTTCACAGTTTTTTAAAAAATGTCTTAAGTCATGCTAGTAATAATCATTGTTGGTAAAAAAAAAAAATGCAGATATAAGCGAATATTATGTATTTTTGGGCCAAATTATGCATTTCCATCATATAAATGTCTAAATAAAATATCCTAAAATATAAATATAGATGCATTTAAAGACGCCATGGTGATATGTAGTGTTTTACTCTGGTCACACAATAACACATTTATGGCAACACACGAGCTTAAATTGTTTATTTTATTTTTTATTATTACTACAAAATTGGGTAGTATGAGTGTAAAGGCGACCACAGGGGTATTATTTCATGTCTAGAGGGATCTAAAAATGTTAAAAACTGTATATTAAAGGTCGTAAACAGTTTTTTATGCTCTAACTATGAAAATATTTGATTTATAAATAAGGAATGCTACTTTGCAGAAAGTCGCTCATCACAGTCGAGTCTGGAACAATAAACTGCGATAAACGAGGCATTACTGTACTATTGCCAAATGATTTGTATATTTTTAAGATGGTTTTGTTTTTTTATTTTGTAGGAGTATTTGCTCCTCTCTCCAAGATAAGCAAACCTTTGGAAAGACCTAGAACAAGTACCAGTAAAGAGTCTACACCTGTACGCCTCCCTCGTCGCATCCCCTCCAAGATTAACACAGGGTTGGGTATGTCTGCCTCCAGCGTACATCTTTTACAAAAATCATTAGTTTTACAAGTTGTCAGTTTTCATAATTGGTTTCTCAAACCATACTAGTTTGTGCATATTGCACGCCAGCTCCATTCCTTCAGGTAATCTTGAGTTACGCTACAATTTTAAAGATAAAAATCCTGTGGAGATCTGAGGGTGGAAACCTTTGATCATTAGTGATGACACACTATGTAAAAACAACAACTTTTACGCGCGAACATCTCAAGAGTAACTGCATTAGCTCAATAAACGATGGCCTTATATTTTGTGTAGTTAAAGAAATAACTCTTTTAGTGCTCCTGCTTGAGTGGTTTGGGGCATAAACTGAAGTACTGCAGCAGCAGCAGCCACGTCCCCATTACTTTGGTGAAGATGTGCTCGACTTGACAGAGGTGTTGTTAATCAGCCTCCATTCCACTCTCAGTATTTCTTACATTGTCTGTATCCTCCCCACAGTTATATGGCCCTGGTGGCATGTACAGTTAAATGGGATCATTACGAAATCCATATTTGCATTGCTGTAAGACAGGGGGCTCAAACTAAAACTTGCTTTGGGGCGGCTGGAGGCAGAGTCCGGGTGAGGCTGGACCGCAGCCTCGGCGCAAATGTGGCACATGTCGCACGCGCAATTTAAATACAAATGTATTTTAAAAATCCTATCTTGTCAAACGTCTCTCTGTTTTACACAAAATAAGATAAACAAGGACACTGGTCTAAAGAAGTTGTGTGCAAAACTAGTAATAATATTCTCAAAATAATACATTTTTCACCCATTGAAAAATGTTTCTCTGCATCAAGCCCGGTCGATGTCACGCCCCTGAGAGCCATATTCCCCACCATGATTGGTAGGCTCGTCAGCTCCGCACACAGCGCTGTAAAAAGTTTGGCTTCGTCAAACCGAGCGTCTTCTACGCATTGCTACTATCCTGCCAGCATGGCTATGTAAGCACATTCACGTGGATCATCGACGTGACGTCTGGAGCTCCATGAAGCTCAACTCAACACCTGCCACATGCTGGTGCGGCACCGTACATACCGGACTCCACTGTGCACTTTTAGTGGCTTTTCTGGTCGATAAGAAAGACTAAATGTCACACGCTTCCATGAAATACACTAGAGAGTCTGTTAAACGGTACATGTACATGTTTGATAAAACGTATATTATTGACAATGTAATGAGGAAACACAAATGTATCTTGTGTGAAGCCACGGACCAATCACAGCCTGCTTGAATGGATGTGTGCGTGGTCGCTTGAAGCACCACGAGAGTGATGACTCAACGTGACTTTCGTCGCTGTGTTTCCTATGCATTTGAACAGAAAATGTGAAAATTCAGCTATTTAAATGAGGCTATCATTAAAATTATTGGATTGCGCGGACCATAGAACTAAAATGGAAACGTTTAATGTAATCCTAAGGTTTTTTTTCATGTTCACATGCAGTGGAAAGGAAAGACCACCAGGGGGCTGTGCAGCTCTGCCTCATTTGCCTACACTGAGCGCACGTCACTGATCAGTAGTCTAGTGACTTGAGAATATTGTCCAAACTTGTCTTGATGGGTTTTTGTGGTTCTCTGGCCCTTTGGGGTTTATAGATTTTTTGTACAGGTGTAATATTCGGAGGTTTTGGTGGCTGATTGATCTTGACTTGACTGAAATAGTGGACCTTAAAGTAGCCAATGGAATGCTGTGATTGATTGTCCAATTAAGTAGAGTTTAATAACCAGGGCATAGACAGGCTGAATAGTCTTGGCAGCAATTTATCACTATGAGTGTATGTGTACGTGCATGTGTGTGTACTTATATATGCGTGGCATGTAAGGAATGTGAGGTTGTGTGTCTCAGCACCTTCTTCCACCCCAGGAACCAGACTAATTTATGACCAAACTTTCTCAGAGCTTTTATTAGACATTTACAGTCTCTCAGTGCCACCTGTGTTTTTTGTGACTTACCGGCTCAACAATGCAGACAGCTTTGGTTGTAGTGTCGATAAACTGACTGGCTCACTGTGAAACCGCAGAAAGACCGCCAAAAAATGTCAGGTTGAACGCCGTGAAAGCTTAAAGGTCAAGTGACAAGAAACTTTTGATATTCTAAGAATGTGTGTCTGTTTCTCCCTGGAGTCCAAAGTAAGGATGCATCTTTGACGATGACAGTTAGCAAATGCACAGCCTGATATTGTACTTTCCCTTGTCCGTTACTTCAAAATGAATTGGACAAATGTATAATTCACATTGAACCTTGCACATTACATTAGTTTCCCTAATTTCCATATACAGTGACAGTTATTTTTTACGGGGGGGCCCAACTTTGTTGATCTAGGTAAGTAATCAAACTATTGTTGAAAATTCACTTAAGAAATGCAGTCCAGACAATTATTAGTTTACGTAAAACCTAGCTGAGTTTCAAGTGAAGAAATTCAGTAGTCTACCTGGAGGGTATTGAGATGCCGATTGTGATGCTTTCGTTTTTAAAGGCATCAACTGGATATATTAAATATGAACGGTTTTTGATCTATTTTAATTTGTTGTTGTTTTTTTAAACAATTAACAATCCTCTGCTCAAACCCCAAATCAGTGTGAGTAGATTTAATATGGTGTTAGAAAGAGTGAAGTGTTTGTTTGTAAGACAATAAAGTATTGATTTTCCTAGACGGAATCATCAACTGAAACATTTATTTTATTGTATTGCTGCTGGTTTCTAATAAAGGCTTAGTATTGAAAATCATCTTATTGCAAAGAGTGACAGGGTGGGCATTTTTGCAATTATTTGACGAGGAATTCCCCATTTTGCTTAAAGAGCTTTGCCACAAATTAAATAAGTTTGCCTCTAAGTGGTTTACCTGGTATTGATCTGAAAGTTTAAAGCTTAATCAGGTGATGCATCCAAATGGATCTGTTGGAAACATGAAGACATGTTCAATCACCCGGTTTAAAATACTTGCGCATATAGGCATGAATGAATGGTACATTCATTATTAAGACATGACATTTTCTCCATGAATCTTTTAGACAGCAGAGTGGGGAATCCCACAACAGCCTCACCGTGCTGACAATTTGTATATCCATTTAATGGTAATGTAAGGGCAAATTCTCTCTGTCATCGGTGTTGTCCTTTCCATGTGACCACAGGCACTGTATCCCAATCGCTCTCTTCTTCATCATCCTCGCTGGATTCCCGTCATGGACAACGACTGCGACCACATTCCAGGCAGCGTCTTTCTGTCAGGCAGCAATGGGAACATGTTGCTCCAAGTCCCCGGACCACATCCTCCCCGGGGCTTCGCTCTTCTCCTGGCATGGCTGCAACAAGAAGTGGGTATTATTTTACTACAGCAACACTGAGAGAGATTTACTGCAATATATTATATATTATATTATAAGCGAAATACTTTCTGACCATTTCCTTCCCAGGTCTTCGTAGCCTAACCCCCTCTGCTAGTAGCTTTGAGCGCCGGGGAACTAACGTGCGGCTGGGGGATAGAGTCCTGGTCGTTGGCCAGAGAACGGGCATAGTCCATTACGATGGAAAGACGAGCTTTGCTCCAGGTCAGATTTTACAAATCTTGTCTTTCCTGTTTTTATATACATTTCAACGCACCGAAACATGCAACGTGTTCACTCTGTCGCATTTTGCAGTACTGTTTTGCAGCGCTAGCCCTCTGCACCATTACTTAATGTGAGTTAAGAAATTGAAGTGCTGCTTGCTAACCAGCCGCAAAGCCAATCGGAATATCCCTAATTTGTATTTTTGGTAATTTTTTTGGTAAGTTCATTGACTCTTGACCTACATACGCAGGTCATGCCAGTCACGAGAAAAGGTATTTAAAGTGGCCATTTGCAAGTTGTTCTTTGCATCTTCTTTGAATTGTGGCAACACGGGAGCCTCCAAACAACTTGACAAATGACCTGAAAACAAAGACATCAACATCATGGTTAGGGGGAAGGATACAAAAAGCGAGCTCAGAGATTCCAACTGTCAGAGAAACATAGTGAGGTAATGAAAACCACAAGCACAGATCTGGTTAAGGCCCGGAGTGGCAGACCAAGAAAAATCTCAGACAAGCAGAGGCGAAGGAGGGTGAGAACTGTCAAACTCAACCGACAGACCAGCTTCTAAGACCTATAACAGGATCTTGCTGCAGATGGTGTCACTGTGTCTCCGTGCTCAATCAGCTCAGTGTCTGTTATAATAGCACTTTATAAAGCATATTGTACCCCTATGTATTCCACCCACTTGTGAGGGCATTACAGAACAAGCAGTTAAACTTAAAATTATCACTGTGTTCGTCTGCTATATGATGTAGTTAACTGAAACTGCTGGTCCAAACATCTAATGATTTATAAAGGAAAATCTGGTGAATTATCAGGAGTGCCCAAACTTTTGTATAGCACTGTAACTGCGACCTTGTGTACATCTGTATACATCATTACTAAATTCAAAATTTGGCACCCACATAAAAAAAAGATTGAAAACAGATATTTTATGACATTTCTATTCTCAAAAAAGAATGATTAAAAGCTTAAAATTATTAAGGGCTTTAAGTCCATGATGAGTGCATGTAAACTTGTGACCAGCATTTTTTTTAATGTAGGAATGAGCTAAAACAAGGAATTCAAAGGCTATCTGAAATATTAATATCCCATTAATAAATGATGTATGCCTTTTACAGTTTTTTTTATAGCATCTTTGTGTTCAAGTGAAAAAGATGCGATGAAGAATCAAGGATAGGATGTTTAAATGAATAACTTGTAGCTTCTTCTTTTTTTCCGACAAATATATCTCCTGAGTGCAGTCTTTATTGAGTTTTATTCAGTTATGGCAGTGGATAACCTCACACTGGAGACAGCGTAGTGAGTGGTAGAAATTACAAAATTAAAGGGATCGTTTGGATTTTGTTATGTTGCATGACATGTAGTTGTATGACATCCCCATCAACAGTAACTTACTCCCTAATTTGTCTCGAGTCCAGTTCTGGTCGTACTCTGGTGATGAAGAATGTAGATCCAGTTAGTTGTAGTAGAGAGTTTGGCTTCTCAAAACAATATGCATTCAAAAGAGTAACACATGCATGACAGAAATGACCTCCTCAAAAAAATCAGACCTCACAAATCACTCGGCCTTACTTTTCTGTCTTATTCATGTGCAGTCCATTGTTGTGTATGTGATGGCTGATGGCTGTGACTGTTATTATAACGGTCCAGAACCAAAGCATCTACTGTGTCTTGAGTATGAGGCCACTTTACATTGTGTCTCTCGGTCCAGGGGTCTGGTTGGGAATTGCGCTAGACACACCCAGTGGGAAAAACGACGGCTCAGTGGGTGGAGTGCGATACTTTAGCTGCCCACCAAGACACGGGGTATTTGCTCCTCCATCCCGTGTTCAAAGGTAAGTACGCATGCTTGGAAGTTACATTTGCACAACAAATAGTAACCTGGTCATGCTTGACCATGCCAAATTATAGAACACCCAGAGGTTGGCTTCATCAATACATCTGATGCCACTAATGAGCTCTTTTGACAGTGTCATTTGTGCTGGCGTTGACATATTGGATTTTGCCTTTTGTGGCAAACAGTCGTCTATGCTTGTAATTAACAAGAGCGGGACGTGTCGGTCGAGACGCCCAAGGCCCCCCTTTCACCGTGACTTCTCAATTTAATGTGGCAGCCAATGAGCCAGCTGCTGCCAGCCCTGCCTTTAAATATGGATACTGTGAAAATCAATTATTTAAAGCATAGATGAAAAAGGGAGTTATTGTTAGGATAAGCAAAACAAGGTACACAATGATCCCGTCATGTTGTATGTCTTCCATAGTTTATATATTGAATGCTTGCACCTACAAGTTACCAGTAGGTGCAGTAGATTCTCAGAAAACAAAAGACTCAGCATTGATGGTATGAACGCTCTGTGCAATTAAGCAATTAGTTGAAAGGGGTGTGTTTAAAAAAAAAAAAACAGCTGTGTGGCATTCCATTGGTAATCTGTGATCAATTTTGTGAAAAAAACAGGTGTGAATCAGTGGCCACCAGCACTTGTTCAACATGCATTTCTCTGAAATGCTGAGAAAAATGGGTCATTCAAGACATTGTTCAGAAAAACAGCCTGTTGATTGGAGAGGGGAAAACTTAAAAAGAGGTGCAAAAAAAGTTTTGGCAGTTCAGCATAAGTGATCGCCTTAAAATTCAGAGAGAGTTCAAAATGGATGGAAGAATAGCCAGAATGGTAAAGGCTCAGACAATGATCAGCTTTAGGATGATCAAGGACAGTTTGGAGTTACCTGTAAGTACGCTGACAGTTAGAAGATGTCTGTCTGAAGCTAATCTATTTACAAGAATATTTAAAGTTCCTCTGTTAAAAAAAAGTCACGTGCAGAAGAGGTTACAAGGGGTTGCAGAAGGTTTGTGAGACGACCCCTAAACTCTGAATTCAAGCCACAGTACAGAGTGAAGACAGTGAAGCATGGTGGTGCAAGCATCATGATATGGGCATGTTTCTCCTACAATTGTGTTGGGTATATTTATCCCATTCCAGGGATCATGGATCAGTTTGCATATGTTAAAATACTTGAAGAGGTCATGTTGCCTTATGCTGAATAGGGCATGCCCTTGAAACGGCTGTTTCAACAAGACAATGACCCATAACACACTAGTATACCAACAAAATCTTGGTTCCAAACCAACAAAATTTATGTTATGGAGTGGCCAGCCCAATCCCCGGACCTTCATCCGATGGAGAACTTGTGGTGTGACATCAAAAATGCTGCTTCTGAAGCAAAAAATTTTTTTTTTAATGAATTGTGGAATGTTGTTAAGGAATCTTGGAGTGGAATAACAGCTGAAAGGTGCCACAAGTTGGTTGACTCCATGCCACACAGATGTCAAGCACTTATAGAAAGAAACTGTGCTCATACAACTAAATATTAGTTTAGTGATTTGCAGGATTGCCAAATCCTAGAAACAAAAAGTTAGTACAAAATAGTTTTGAGTTTGTAAAGTCAACAGCAGACACCATTTTTATGACGCACCCCTTTCAACTAATTGCCCAATTGCACAGCCTTAAGAGCATGCATATCATCAATGCTGGGTCTTGTTTGTTCTGCTGAGAATCTACTGCTCCTACTGGTAACTTGTTTGCCACGTAGCAATAAAAATATACCAATAACAGTACTTCATCTAGTAAGTCACACTGGACTATTGTTATTTTGAACACTACTGTATTTATGCCGGTACCATGCTACATAATGTACAGTATACCATGTGTAGCGGTTAATGTATTTAGTGAACACCAAATAGTAAGAATGGTGTCAGATGACCAGAATGGAAATGTCAATGGAAATCAATTCAATTCCAGAACAGAACCACTCCAATGACCCGAATCTCATCGGACTTTTCACTGTTGGCCGTTTACGCTACTCACAAGCCACACTGTTTAAGCTCAACCATATCATTTCTCAGCATTCCCGGTAACTCATTGAATGCAATCATGGACTACCCATCGTTTGAGCTCTTTGATGTTTAGGAGTTAAGAGAAGGAGTTTAATCTTGATAAAAACTATGCTCATGGTTTATGTATGAATTACGGTCACCCCACATCTTTTAGAATGGAGTGCGTCACACACTCTGGCTGATTGTACCCCGGGAACTTGCCAGGATGAGTGAGCTCTTCCCAGAAGCCATTGCAAGGGTTTTATAAGTGCATGCCATCGATGACCAGTGGATGAATGTGCATTCGTAGAATTTAATGAAACACTTCATCGGCATAAACGTTGTAGCTCGTTTGCCTCAAGACAAAGTAGTGACTCTATATGCATCTCAAACGCTAAGGTAGCGTACAGTATTTATGGAGCGGCTGAAAAAGTTGTTAGATATATACGCGCTTGCCAGTTGTAATTTATAGCGCGGTATTATTTCAAAGATAAACTGCTGGTTTTATCTTCCTCTACCGCTACAACTCTCCTCAGACCCTATGAGACGTTTTTCTTCATTGCTTCCATCGCTCTCCTAGCATAGTTTCTTTTAATCTACTGTTTATGTCTTTGATTAGTTAAGTTAAATATTCTACTTTTGTGTGTTTTGTTTTGGGTTTTTTGGGGACTTTTTCATGACCCTTCCATTTTACCCCTTATTAACCCAGAGTCCTTTTGTCCTTCACGTGCATGCATGTCGCTGTCCTAAAAAAAATCTTTCTGCTGCTCTTTTCTATGACCCATTAGAAAAACAAACAACTTTTGTTTTGCAGCAGAGAGATAAGATAATCCTTTATTACTCCCACAGTGGAGAAATTCACATCACAGCACTTTTTGCTGCTGTCAGGGACGGAGCAATTGCCTGAAGTCATCTATCTTAACAGACATTGTCTTTGGTGTCTTGGTGGATTTGTACATGTTTTACTTACAGCGCATCCGGAAAGTATTCACAGCGCTTCACTTTTCCCACATTTTGTCATCTTACAGCCTCATTCCAAATTGCATTAAATTAATCTCTTGCCTCAAAATTCTACACACAATAACCCTATTATGACAATGTGAAAAAAGTTATTTTTGACATTCTTTGAATTGATAAAAAAAATAGAAAACTAAGAAATCAATCAAGTATGCACAGCCTTTGCCATGAAGCTCAAAATTGAGCTCAGGTGCATCCTTTTTCCACTAATCATCCTTGAGATGTTTCGACAGCTTCATTGCGGTAAATTCAGTGGATTGGACATGATTTGGAAAGGCACACACCTGTCTATATAAGGTCCCACAACACCAAGCATGAAGTCAAAGGAACTGTCCGTAGACCTGCGGGACAAGATTGTCTTGAGGCACAAAGCTGGGAAATGATACAGAAAAAATTCTGCTGCTTTGAAGGTCCCAGTGAGCACCGTGGCCTCCATTATTCGTAAATGGAAGCCATTTGGAACCACTGGGACTCTTCCTAGAGCTGGCCGGCCATCTAAACTGAGCGATTGGGGCTGAAGGGCCTTAGTCAGGGAGGTGACCAAGAACTCGATGGTCACTCTGTCAGAGCTCCAGCGTTCCTCTGTGGAGAGAGGAGCGGCTTCCAGAAGGACAACCATCTCTGCAGCAATCCACCAATCAGGCTTGTATGGTAGAGTGGCCAGACAAAAGCCACTACTTAGTTAAAGGAACATGGCAACCCGTCTGGAATTTGCCATAAAGCACCTGAATGACTCTCAGGCCATGAGAAACAATATTCTCTGCTCTGATGAGACAAAGATTGAACTGTTTGGTGTGAATGCCAGGCGTCATGTTTAGGGGAAACAAGGCATCGCTCATCACCAGGCCAATACCATCCCTACAAGGAAGCATGGTGGTGGCAGCATCATTCTATGGGGATGTTTTTCAGCAGCAGGAACTATCAGACTAGTTAGGGTAGACGGAAAAATGAATGCAGCAATATAGAGAGATATCCGAAATGAAAACCTGCTTCGGAGCGCTCTTGACCTCAGGGTTCATTTTTCAGCAGGACAACGACTCAAAGCACACAGCCAAGACCTCAAAGGATTGGCTTCAGAACCACTCTGTGAATGTCCAGCCCAGACTTGAATCCGATTGAACATCTCTGGAGAGACATGAAAATGGCCGCGCACCGAGCAATCCCACCCAACCTGATGGAGCTTGAGAACTACTGCAAAGAAGAATGTGCAGAACTGCCAACAGATAGGTGTGCAAAGCTTGTGGCATCATATTCAAAAAGACTTGAGGCTGTAATTGCTGCCCAAGGTGGATCAACAAAGTAAGCAAAGGCTGTGAATACTTATGTAAAATGTGGTTTCTTAGTTTTCTATTTTTAATATATTCCAAGACAACCTTTTTTCACTTTGTCATAATAGGGCTATTGTGTGTAGAATTTTGAGGTAAGAGATGAATTTAATACAGTTTGGAATGAGGCTGTAACATGACAAAAAGGGGAGAAAGTGAAGCGCTGTGAATCCTTTCCGGATGCACTGCGTGCTACAACTGTTTAATGGTTTGTCCTCCTAAAGGATTCACGGATCTGTTGATTGCCTCTCAGAGCTCTCCTCGTTGCATTTCAATCGTCCTCTCAGAGGTGAGTATGCTGTCCGTATTGCGGCCCTGGTCTGGAACGTGTATCTGCATACATCATGTGCCAATTTAAGTTACTTTCTTTGCAAAAATATGCATACTTGTATTCCTGTGATTGGCACGCAGGGGCGATCCGTCGCAGTTTAAGCACATCATCCACCATTGCTGCATCAAAGGAGACAAGCAGAAGAAGCCCTCTTTCCAGGTGTGTTTTGTTTTCCACACTACTAGAGGAACGCACACCAATAGGAAGCAGTATTGGTATATCAGCACAGGATTCCTTCTTCCAAATTACTTTTGGGGGATTTTTTTTGAAGTGAAGAAGACATGTCAGGCCCTCAAATACAGTGGTAGATTCGAGGTTAAACACAGTCCATTTGTGGACACTTTTAGAGGTGTTTCCCAAAATCTCTCTCTGGTGCTGGAATTTAGACAGCGCTGTTTTTGGGGTCTGTAACTTTTAATAAAAATGATATTAATTGAATAAGGAAATCAATGAAAAGTTGTACTACACACTACATTCTTGTTAGGTCATAATATGTTCTCTGGCCAACATCCCCTAAATGCTCCCTTAAGAGATATGAGGTTTAAGTCTTGTGCGACATGGCGTGTCTCCCCTCAAATTCTGGATGGATCTCCAAATTGTCCTACCTTGGAGGGTACACCAGGGGTCGGCAACCTTTTGGGTTAAGAGAGCCATGAACGACACATATTTTCAAATGTATTTTTGTGAGAGCCATATCCTATTTTTTAAACCGTGAATACGACTGAAAGTGTGGCAACAATTTTTGATTGTATTTTTTTATTTTATATTTTGAATGATGTTTTTAACAGTCTTATTCCTGTTTTACTTAAAAATATCAGCAAAAAACCCCCAAAAATTATATATGTAATTGTAACGTTATGACTTTATTTCCACAATATTTTAATATTCCAAAAATTACAACTTGATATTGTTTTGTTTGTTTATTTATATTGCAACAAGTAAAAAATCTCCTCTTATCCCTTCAGGGGTCGCCACAGCGAGTCAATTTTCTTCTGTTTGATTTTCTGTTTATTCTCATAAAATTTTGACTTTTTTTTTCTCTTAATATTTTGACTTTCAACTTGTAAAATCACAACAATTTTTTCTATTTTTGCGTTTTTAAAATTTATTCATAGTTGTGACTTTATCTCTTTAATATTCTGAATTTGTTGTGCTAATATTCTAACCTTTTCCACAACCGATTTTTCTAAAAAAGACTACTTTTTTGGTTAGATTACAACTTTTTTCTCCTAACATTTATTTTTTGTAAAATTACTGTTTATTTTTCAATTTTTGCTGTTTCCGTAAAGTTAGTTGTTCAATTGTATTTTTAGATTGTGTCGCGGTCCAATTAATCATTCAGACATAGACATAAGACATAGACATAATCATTCTTATATAGCTTCTCAGTTCTTGAACTCCCACTGCTATGCTCTCCCCATTCTCACACATTCCACCTCAAAAGCAGTCATTCCAACCCTCATCGCCGACGCTGGAACACCCTGAGTGGCAGCTGCAGCAGCGTCCCAGGAAGTACTGCAGGGACCGTCTACAGTTCTGACAGCCAGGTCCGCCTCCATGTGGGCATGCAGGTCCTGTTGAACAGTGCCAATGAAATGGCCTCCATCCGATACTTGGGCACAGCTGACTTTGCCCCTGGCGTGTGGCTGGGTCTTGAGCTCCGAGGCCCCAAGGGAAAGAATGACGGCTCTGTCGGCGGTCGTCGCTACTTCAACTGCCGCCCCGGCCATGGCGTGCTCGTCCGTCCGAGCCGTGTCACTTATCGCGGCATCAATGGTTCCCGCTTGGTGGATGAAAACAGTTGAGAGAAGGAATTTTTCCAGCACAGAAGGTACAATTACAGTGGGATTTGTTGCCACATTTATCGATCCTCGATTGTTTTTATTTCTCTTGTATTTCGAAAATGTGGGTTAAAACCTACCCTTGATACTCCACCAAGCCTAGCTTACTGCTTTGGAGACATAAATGATGCACTTTATTCAATTAGTTCTTAATCCCCATTTGGATAAACGACAACGTTGTAAAGGGACTTAATAAGACACAGAAGACTGCACTACTTTTAATAATTCAGTTCAGAACACATTTAGCAGATGATATGGATATCATTTTTAAAGATAGTTTTGAACTAAAAATATCTGTAGCATAATGTACGTGCACTTCCCTAACCATAAGTATGTAGATGCAAAAGGGTCATTTTTTTCCACGGCTGTTATGTTTTACACATTGACTGATATACCTGTCAAGTCATCATAAAATGACTTGACAAACATTTTTGTCCCCTAGGGGACATTATATAATAGTAATAATAATAGTAATATTATATCATAGTTGAGGACATTTTCTTTGTTTATTGGAATAGAAAGAGAAAAGACTACATAATTTGAACTTGCATGTTTTATTAGACTTACAGTATGTTGGCATAACTAATACTGCATTTGTGAGGAAACATTTACATTTTGAAGTTGAACACGGTACTTTCCTCTTTTATTAGAGCTGTCAGGGTACATTTGCCGAGAACAAGTGGACCATTGTGTGTGTGTGTGCAACAAATTCTCCATTTAGTGAGAAGCTCATGTATCATCCAATTAGGATGTGTAGGCCACAATTGTAGCAAGAGAATCTTCAGTGGTGTTCTGTCATAAATCTGTCTGGTCCGGCTTCCTGCAAATTGAAAAGAAGTGGTCAAAACCCACAAAAGATTGTTTCTTGGCATGTTCAAACTATACAAATGGGTCACATTCCCACCTAAACGTGTGAGCGCTTCATGTGTAAAAAGACGCAGACGTCCTCCTTAGATGCAATTTGTAGAACACGTATGCAGCATGTGACATACATTGCTTATGTTGATCCATTAAAGGTCCCCTTAATAGTTCTTTTAAAATAAAGTTGACGACTGCCACTGTGTACTGCTACAGATCGAATTAAAGCCAGCAATTTGTTTGCCTGCACTCCAGATTCCATAATCAACTGCTTTACTTTCACCTCCCATGGGGAGGACAGTTAGGTTGCCATTTTGTTTTGTTGAGATTTTGATGTTTGGTGGAAGCATGAATGCAATCAAGCAATGTTGGATATGAATGTACCAAACTATATTTGCAACAAAACGTAAAAAGAAATAAAGGCAACAATGTAATTCTATGACCCAATGACTCTGGCTTTGTCATGAAGTGCTGCCGAAAATACATATGGTATAAGTAACAGTACTGTGTGTACTTACATACCAGTATTGCCACCACTTCATCCAAGTTTGAGGCCTACATGCTGTTTTGTGCAATGCAGGTAGTTATCCACCACGCTCCACGGGGTGACCCATTTTGTGCCAGCGGGCGCATTGCTGCTGTGAGGTGTGGAGCACCAAGTCGATCAAGTGTGCTTTGAGCCTGTGTGACAGCGCACAGCAGAATGAGAGAATAAAATGGCCGACCTCACCTGCTTGCCTGTCAGTCCCCGGTGGTGTAATGGTACAGCTGCTGCCTTCTAAGGCAGAGCGCCCGGGGTCGATCCTATTTTTCACTAAAATAATTTATTGAACAATTTGTTTCCCATGTAGTCGTACTATTCTAAATCATGCCTCCAACTCAAGGGTGTCCAAAGTTAATTTTTTGTGTTTTATTGGCCCGTGGAACAATGTGAAAACATTGCCCACTGACTGATATTCGCCAATAGTGTTTCACCAGCACTTTGGCCCCTACAACTTTGTCAACATTTCAGAAACCTCTCAACTTTGTCAACATTTCAGAAACCTCTCAACTTTGTCTTCCACTGCATCCAGTTGATCCACCGTCTTCTACTTTCTCTCAGTTGTCAGATTTTCTGGAGTGCACCCATCTCAGGATTGCTGATATCCTCGGCTCAAATATTGTCTGATGTGAGGTAGTGAAAAAAAAAAAAAACATGTTACGATGTCTCGCAGGAATTATACACAACAACTTCCCAGGAAAGAGTCCCGGGAAACAGAAATCCATCACACGTTGAGCATTTATCCCCTCACAAAAACACGACTAGTCCATCATTTTTGTGATGTCTAACAGAAACACAATATCCAGAAACAAAACACAAAACAACGCTTATACATTTGTTTGAGTGAAATAAGTGTGTGTTCCACTCAGCAACGAATTCTGAAACTCCACAGGCAGGTCCCTTGAGCAAGAAGCGTGGTGAAGCTTCAGTCACCAAAAAAACCAGTGGAAACAGCCCCCCACCCCCGAGCAGATAGAGATATGCGAGAAGATGGAAGAGGTAGAAATAAAATCAAGGAGGCCGGTGATGAACGAGATAAGCAAATCACAGAAGGAGACGACGAGATAAAAAGAGATCATAGTCATACCAAGAGTCTGGAGCCACGAAGGAGCTCAGAACAGATGCAGCAAATACATCAACTACAGAAGGACACCAAGCAACTGATGGATTTACTCAGAGATGAGAAAAACAAGTACAAGAGTTCGATGAATTAAAAAAAAAAAAACACCGCTGAGGCGCAAAAGGCAACCAAAAATCTCCAGTAGTGCCAAGGATCTGAGACATTGGCACAATCCGGGAACTGAAGGAGGAAAAAACAGCACTACATCAAGAAGGTGTGGGATTAGAAAGAAATCATCACATTTCAAGAAGGAGAATGGAGCTAAGGAACAGATTAGAGAGGAAATCATGTGTGGAATGGATGAAATGGCGCAAAGCACACACAAGAGTTAGGTGATCGTGACTCGGCATTGTGTTCTATCCAGACTTTATGTCAAGGCAGTCCAGAACAAAAGATATAATAGAAGTTGCTTTAAGTGACTGGTTATCAGTACAGTGTGCAACCAGCCACCTCGATGCAGTTAGTCATGTTATCGTTAGTATAAAATGAGTTTCCCCCCCCACAAACAATGAAACGAAACGCTAGTGTGCTGTCTCACAGTGCATAAAGTTGCACCATCTGCTGTTTGTGTAGATTCTACCAAACCAGATCCCTCATGGGCGACAAACCATCTTTCTAAGACAATACAGCAGCACGGCTGGCACCCAAAGAAGACACTTTGCTATCGCTTGCAGATACATGCTTTGGCGGCCGTACAAGCCAGTGGAAGTCATTGTTACAATTCAGAGATAATCCTGCTGGGGTCTCCTGTCCTGGTGTGTTTCCAGTGAAGGCCAGCTCACTGCACATAATCCTGGCTGTTGCAGTGTTGCTTTTGCTGAGCAATCTTTCACTGAGAGAAAGGCATTGATATCGGCACGGGTGCGTATCAACACGTCTAGGCTTATGAACCTTTTGCAGGTCAACCATTTACTCCGCATGTTTGTACTTCTGCCTCCCTCTACAAAACCCCCGGCCTAAGTGAATAATGCTTAGACTTTGACAGCCTTTACTTGCAGGTTGTTGTTGCTCAGAAGCTGTCAAACTGACGTCAAACTAAGGTCGAAGAAAGTGTCCGCGAAAATTCGCTTGACTTCTTAAAACTTTGTGGGCCGCACGGTGGCTGACTGGGTAGCACGTTGGCCTCACAGTCAGGAGGTTCAGGGTTCGAATCTGCGTTGGGCATCTCTGTGTGGAGTTTGCATGTTCTCCCCGTGCGTGCGTGGGTTTTCTCCGGGTACTCCGCTTTCCTCCCACATTCCAAAAACATGCATGTTAGGTTAATTGGCAACTCTAAATTGTCCATCGGTATGAATGTGAGTGTGAATGTTTGTTTGTCTATATGTGCCCTGCGATTGACTGGCGACCAGTCCAGGGTGTACCCCGCCTCTCGCCCAAAGTCTGCTGGGATAGGCTCCAGCACCCCCGTGACCCTAATGAGGATAAGCGGTATAGAAAATGAATGAACTTTTTGTGATTTTTTCTTTTTCCATTGACTCTTTTTGGCCTTTTGTTCTAGCATTTCTGCGGCATTTCTGAGAAAGCAGGACTGCTGTGGCTCGGCCTTTATTGGGTTTACTTGTGTTTTGAAAATGAAAATGATGCGAAGGAATCCCACGTAAATTGGCTGAATGTGCTGAGGTGCTTAATACTGTCAGTATTCTCCAATCCCTAAATAATATTACCCGAGCTTCACTGTTAGCGGTTTATACAACGTTGTAAAAAAAATCACTTCAGCAATTTGGAGTCTGAAAATGCTGAGCTGAAAACCGATCCAGTGTTTTTGTGTTACTGCCCAAGAACCGAAGGTGCCGGTGACAGGATATGCCGCATGTGATGGCGTATCCTGGTAGGATGGTGTTATTTCTTGGTACTATGGCCTTGTCTTATGGCCTTTACGCTTTATTTTGATAAGCATGCACCGGAATGTCCCGCCTATGTCAACGTGTGTGATCGCTGATGTTTCAGTCTGTCGACTTTCTGGGATTTCTGCAAGCAGATGACGTTGCCTGGCAAGTGGCTATAGTTAATGGCGCTGCAAGTTGAATACACCCAAAACAGTGATTGTTGATAAACATGAATAAGTAATTTAATACTTGCCATTGGTCATAAAAGAATGGCATGACACAGCGGCAGCCAGTCTATTCTTTATGCTGTCGGGTGACTCAAGGCTTGCTTGACTGGATTTGTCACAGCGGATGTAGAGCTGTTTTAGGGAGCCCGGGTTTTATTTTCCATGGGCCAGTCATGTATGCATGTGTAGTTAACACAGCGTTCAGTACTACGAGCAAAGTTTTCCAACAGTCACCATCCAAATTAGAAGCAGATAGAAAAGAATAAATAAGGCAGTGACCGACACAACAAGCAGTTTACTGCTGTCTTGTCCGATGCACCGCCGGTTTACCACGTAACCATAGACACGGTATATCATCCGAAACAAAATAGAGCAAAATAGTATTTCATGGCTTGTGAGTGACGTGTGCTGGAGTGAGTGTGTGTGTGTGTGTGTGTGTGTGAGTTAGTTGGAGATATCTGATATTTGGCTTTCAGGTGAAATGTATGGAAAATGCAACAAGTTCATGTTACAATGATATCATGTCATATTATAAAAATTGCACACCCCAACAAAAAATGTAAACATCTCGATATCTCGCCATGTGCCCTTGAGCATCAATTACAGCTTGACAAAGACATCTCATGCTGTTCACAAGGCAGCTTATTGTCTGCTGAGGCATGGCATCCCACTCTTCTTGAAGGGCAGCCCTCAGGTCATTGAGGTTCTGGGGTGCAGAATTTCGAGCCTGTAGACAGTGGCTCCGCTGATCCCACACGTTTTCAATGAGATTCAGGTCTGGAGAAAGTGCACGCCATTCCATTTGACACCAGTACACCAGTCCCCAACAGCCGTAATGGTTGCCCTGATGATGCAACCTCGATGAGCAGGAGGATTGTCGTCCATGAAGATGGAATTAGGCCTGATGTTCATGTAGGGACACTATCACTGGATTATTGATGTTATTCGGGTAGTATGGGCTTGTCACTATGCAAAGTAGCGCAGTTCTGTACCAACTGGACACCCCTACCCGCACTTTAACACCGCCACCACCAAAAGCAACAGTGGCTGATGCATAGCGCTCTCCCTGACGTCTCCAACATCCCACCGGTCCCTCGTCCAGCGTAAATGCTGATGCCTGTGCCTGGTGGTGTGGTCAGGTCGCTGATGTAAACGGTTTTGAATGGTCTGACGTGACACTTAAGTGCCTCTCACCTCTCTTAAACGTGCCGGGAGTTGAGCGGCATTCATCGTCCGGTTTCTCAGGGCAGTGTTCACAATGTAGCGGTCATCAGCACGGGATGTGACCAAAGGAGGTCCACTTCTACGCCTTTCTGTGACTCTTCCAGTCTCTCGATATCTGTTGCATCCTGCTGATGACACTCCAAGCTCAGTGACCATTTCCGTCTGAGAACATCCTGTTTGAAGCCTCGCAATGGCAAGGGACTGTTGATCCGTTGTTTGGCGTCGTCTTGGTCTCCTGATGTCAAAGTGTGAGCAGCATGACGAGGACGACTGTTTAAACACCAGCTCTAATTGAACCGGGACTTGTATCGGTCAATTCAAGGATCACACACTTGCTGTGATTTTTGCTGTTAAGCTCTTTGTTAGAACAGCAACCTGCGCAAATTTACCGAAACATTTAACAGTTGGACACGTGCGTTCAAAAGCTCAGAGAAGTGTCACATTAAGTTCACCTGTAGAGGTTTGAATGCATTTTAGGCTTGCTGTGAAATTTCACCCAAAAGCTGAATATCCCGAACTTTTTGTGAGTAGCGTACCGTATACAATTTACCAAACAATATGCATGGCAAAGAAAAAATACAGCCAAGAGTGTAATTCTACTATGACCCGGGATTTGTCATTAACTGTACTGCTGAAAATACATATGGTATAAATAAACAGTACTGTATGTACTTACATGCCATTATTGCCACCACTTAATCCAAGTTCGAGGCCTACATGCTGTTTTGTGTGATACAGGTAGTTATCCACCACGCTCCACGGGGTGCCTCATTTTGTGCAAGGATTCCACCAGGCACTCTTTGTCCATTAAAAGTCTAATCTACATGCACTATATCACCAGAAGTATTTGCTCACCCATCCGAATGACCAGAATCAGGTGTCCTAACCACTTGGCCTGGCCACAGGTGTACATAATCAAGCGCCTCGGCATGCAGACTGTTTTGACAAACAATTGTGAAAGAATTGGGAGCTCAGTGAGTGCCAGCGTGGAACAGTCAAAGGATGCCACCCGTGCAACAAATCCAGTCGAGAAATGTCCTCGCTCCTAAATATTCCAGTCATTTGTCAGCTTTATTATAAGAAAATGGATGAGTTTGGGAACAACAGCAACTCAGCCACAAAGTGGTAGGCCATGCAAACTGACAGAGTTGTGTGCAAAGTGCAAAGAGGTCGCCGATATTCCCCACAGCCAATTGCTACGGAGCTCCAAACTTCATGTGGCCTTCAGATTAGGCCAAGTACAGTACGCAGAGCTTCACGGAATGGGTTTCCATGGCCGAGCAGCAGCATTCAAGCCATACATCACCAAGAGCGATGCAAGGCGCTGGATGCAGTGGTGTAAAGCACGCCGCCACTGGACTGTAGAGCAGTGGAGACATGTTCTCTGGAGTGATGAATCACGCTTTTCCATCTGGCAAACTGATGGACGAGTCTGGATTTTGAGGTTGCCAGGAGAACGGTACATTTCGGACTGCATTGTGCAAAGTGTGAAATTTGGTGGAGGAGGAATTATGGCGTGGGGTTGTTTTTTTTTTAAAGTTGGCATTGGGCCTCTCAAGGAACCTTGAATGTTTCAGGATACCAAAACATTTGTGACAACTTCATGCTCCCAACCGTGTGGGAACAGTTTGGAGCGACCCCTTCCTCTTCCAACATGACCGTGCACCAGCGCACAAAGCAAGGTCCATAAAGACATGGGCGATGGTGTGGATGAACTTGACTGGCCTGCGCAGAGTCCTGACCTGAACCTTTGGGATGAATAAGAGCGGAGACCGAGAGCCAGGCCTTCTCGACCAACATCACTGACCTCACCAATGCGCTTTTGGAAGAATGGTCAAAAGTTCCTAAAAACACACTCCTCAACCTTGTGTCAATCTTCCCAGGAGAGTTGGAGCTGCAAAAGGTGGACCGACACATTGAACCCTACGCTTTAGGAATGGGACAGCACTTAGCGAATACTTTGGGTAATGTAGTGTACATCAATTTTACTACAGCACTTAGGGATAGGCTTCATCTTACCCATGGGGGAAAGCATGTAGCAAATGGATTAGCATGCAAACTCATGCATTTATGGTATTGGGATTTACATACATAACAAAGACTTCCTGTGTTTTCCCAGTCTTTTATTTTAGGACAACGTTACATGAGTGTTGGAAGACTATAGAACAGTCAATTCTTGAACAAAAAAGACAGTATATCTTGTAGGAATGAGTCATTCATTTGAATAATTTCTAAGGGAGGTTGGGTATGGTCCTACTTCTGGGTGGGCATCAGGTCATCGATGGACTCCTTCTTCTGCAGCCTCTTCTCCATGTCCACCAGAAGCTTAACACCATCTACCACCATCTGCACCAGCTCCACCTCAGAGAAGCCCAGTCTGTCAGCATTTGAGATGTCGAAGACTCCGCCCACAGCATCAGTGTCCACACCACCTACGGGACAATTGTCATTAGTGGGGCTTTAGGTGACTTGGAACAAGCCTTCTGGAACAGAGAATGAGTTTCTACCAGTTCCACGTTTCTGGAGCCTCAGCCTCTTTAGAACCTCCTCAAACTCAGGGTGCCTGCTCATGTTTGGTAGCTTCACATGGACACCAGCACGCAGACCGGTGCCGAGGTTGGATGGGCAAGTTAGAATGTAGCCAAGATGTTTATTCCACATGAAAGAAAACCCTTTGTTCTTGAACAACGACTCAATCTACAAATGGAAGCAAGTGTTATGACTCAATCAGAACGTGATGGATTGGTTCCTTCCAAACCTCTGTGAGTCCAGTGCAGAAGCGGGTGAACACTTCTTTCAAGTTGCCTCCTTTCTGCATGGAGATTACTCGCAGATGGTCCTCCTCGTTCACCCACACCAAGAATGTCTTCTTGTCATTGTGCCTTTAAATGAAGACATTGTGAATTTGAATGTTCATCTAAATTTGATGCATCTTCAGGAGGGAATAGGGAAGCCCATTTAAGCCACTGAAAGACACAAATATTCCAACGCTGAGTCATAATCATGAGATAAAAAGTTGAAATTATGAGATTAAAAGTTTACAATTATGAGAACAAATAAGATAAAGAAGTTGGAATTGTGAGATTAGAGAGACCGCCGCCACCTTCACTGGAGCCTTCATCACGCGACACTCGGCACATGCGCTTTTATCTCGTATTTCTTTTTAGACTTTTTGTCTCAATTGTGGCTTTCTTGTCTTATCACTCTCAAAATTCCAACTGTCTCAATTTCAAATTTTTATCTCGTCTCAAAATTCCAACTGTCTCAATTTCAAATTTTTATCTCATCATAATTATGACTTTCTCAATTTTGACCTTTCATCTCACAATTTTGACTGGTATCTCAATTTTCTTTGATAATTATGGCTTTGTCTTTTGACTATCTCAATTTCGGCTGTCTCAATTTTTTATCATATTTCAACTTTTTTTAAAATTTTGACCTTTTATCTCATAATTGACTTTTTTTTAATTTTTACTTTTTCTCATAGTTAAGACTTTTTAATACCATAATTTTTTTATCTCAATATTATAATTATATTATTATATACATATGACTTTATAATTTTGACTTTGTATGTCATTTTATGACTTTCCATCACATAATTATGACTTTCTAAAAATGACATTATCTAATAATTTCACATTTGATAATTCCATCATCATTGAAACTTTTTCTCATAATTACGAGTTTTTAATAATTATCTCAATTTTGCCATTTTATCGCAATTATCTGCGATTGACTGGCCCAACTCCCGCGCAAAGTCAACTGGGATAGGCTCCAGCAACCCCCCCCCCCCCATGAGGATAAGCGGCATAGAAGACGAATAGATGGATCTCATAATTATAACTTTTTCTCATCTCATAATTATGGCTTTTTATCTCCTAATTCTGACTTTCTTGTCTGATAATGACTAAGAATTCTGGCTTTTTGTGTCATTATTACAACTTTTTAACCCATTGCTATTTGACTTTGAATCATGACTTTTTATATCATAATTTTGACTTTACATGTCAATTATGACTTTTCACCTTCCATCTCCTAATTATGGCTTTCTTGTATTATCTGGCAATTCCGACTCTTTGTCTCATAATGTCAACGTTGTCTCTCATACGTGTGACTCACCATTGGGATATTGGGTTTTTCTTTCAGTGGTGGAAACGGGCTGCCATAGAATACGGGTGTGTATCTCACCAGATGCCTCTGGCATCAGGCCAATCACGGGCCATCCTTGAGGCCAGCAGCAGAGGGGACACTGGCTTGTCAAACATGAAGTGGTCATCAATCAACTGCTGCTGCTCAGCTTCTGAAAGGTCCCTCAAGGAGTAATATTTCCCCTGCAGATCTCCAGTTAGTGAAGCCAGAACTGCAGAAAGATCATATTTGCTGCCGCAACATTGTTCTCACTTCTGCGACGCTTGCGCCGAAGTCTACCTTCAACTGTGAGCTTTTCTACAGCGCGCCTCTCTCCTCGTCTGCAGAGTGGCGGCAAGCAGAAGCCTCGGACGCTGCGGCCTGTTCGGACGCGGGAGCTCAGCACATATTCAGGGTCCAGGTCATCCCCGCCCTTGGGGGACGAAAGAAATTCGTCTGTGGTCATCTCTGTCCAAACTTGCTCGTGATGTCCTTTACCTTGAGTTTGTCTGGGTTGAGGTCGGTCTTGTGCATGTCTGTCGGTTTGTAACCTCCATGTCTGTCCTCAATGACCAAATCTAGCAGCTCTTTGAAGACTTCGTATGACTCTTCGTCTCCCGCCACGCAGCCCACAGTCATGATGTAGGGGTGACCTTCACACGTCGCAGCACGCGTCGTCGTTAAACGGAAGGACATCACAGTCGTGTGTAGTTACCCTACCTGGATTGTCGACGCCTGTCTGGATGACAGAGTCTATGGTGAAGCCATTGGGCGTAGTCCGCTCCCTCAGTGCTTTGTACATGTCCAAGGTTAAGAACTTGGCCATGTGGTTGTTGTGCTTACTGAGGTCTGGGAACTCGTCTTCAGCTGTCAGACCCTTCAGCTGAAGGTTGGCCATTTTTTGACAGCTAAACACAAACAATGCCGTGAGATGGCAACATTGTTTGGTTAATGATAATATTGGTGTTTTGATGATAATGCTCCTCATCCATTACTAGTCTTCCTTCCCAAAATGTATGCTGAGTTTCATGGGCACCCTTTAGTTGGTGTTCATTAAAGCACTTTCCCAAACTTCATGAGCAAATGTACACACATGAATCCGCTCTTTGAATATGTCATGGGTGTCTCTACTGCATATTAAAACATTAAAGGACGCAAGGGATCATATCGCACCCAATTCCTCACACTTGGGCTGTCCTATCTAGTCACTTAGCATGGACTGATGATTTCTGCTCAAATGAGCGGCGGAACGTCTTCTAAGACAACCTGAACCCGACAAACATTACGGCTCTCTGTACTTTAATCCCTCGTTTTTCTAAAACAATGTGCCTGGGAATGATGAAAGTGTGCTGCGGGCCGGAATTGCCCACATGCTGCACTTTGAACATCCCTGGGGATAAGGTAATTAGGTGCCACCCGCCATAGATGCTGGCACAAATAAAGATATTTTATTGGTATTGGACCCAACCCAGTGATTGGGAATCACCATGCTGTCGACTACAGCCACAAACATATAACCCATTAAGCGCGTTGACACTTTCCCGGTATTATAAGAACTGTTGTAACATTTCTTTTGAAACATTATGAAGGCTCATAATTCATTTGCCATCCAATACATGGAATGTGCGACTTACACCTGCTCAATTGTGTCTGACATGTTTCCTTCCGGCTCTCTCCACCCACGCAGAAACGGACGACTCCTCGGAGCTGCGATGAAGTTCCCACAGGCGCTGCCGTCCCGTTGAGGGTTCGGGTATTTTTTTTTAAAAGAGTATATGTGGCCAACTTATATAGGCACGTCGTCGCCGTTACGTGCGGCGTGATAAACGGCGCGAACGCTAAGTGACGACCGGTTAAAGGGCGTCGCATATTTTTGGACCAAAAAAAATGAAAGCGTTCAAACAAAGCCTTTTTTTTTTTTTTTACCCGACTCGTAACCCTTATGACGTCACCGCCGTGCGGACGCTCCACGACGACCGCTTAAAGCGTAGAAATGGGCGCAAGCATTACGGGATCCGTTGAAAAAGTCGGCTAATGTGGGTGTTTTTCATTATAGTTACACTTTTCACCGCGGGGGCGGTCCGAAAAGTCGACCGTACGGATGCCAAGAACGGTATCGCCACACTTCAAAGTGAAGCATCCAGAGCAAACGCGCAGCAGTAATTGGTAATCCCCCACGTGACCTGCCGTCGTTTCAGTTTGTGGCCGCCAGGGGGCAACAAAGTTACATCCATGTCTCGTATTTTTCTCTGCTTTGGCGGCGCCAATTCCACAAGCAACAGGCCATAGTTCACTACAGATATCTTTTCCCTGCATATTAAAAATTGTAATAAATTGCTAATATAATCATTCTTATTAATTTTCCCTGCATATTAACAATGTAACAAATGGCTAATATAATTATTTACTATTAAATCTAACAATGCTGTTACCATTACCAACAGTGAATTGTGGTATATCAAGAGGTGGAAAGTACCACATTACTGTGAGTAGTTTTTTAAAATGTGTTGGTAGTTTTTGTGTGTAGTTTTGTTTTAAATCACATCCATTACTGTCTTCTTTTCCTATCGACTTATCGCTGCTTATTCCATCAGGGGTCGCCACAACGAATAAATGTTTCCGTTTGATTGGCGTAAATAAAATGAAATAGGGAAAGAAAAAATGATCTGTTCTTTTTGCACTTATGTCACTTTGTCCACTAAAAAGTCCACTCCAAAACAATGCAATAGGATGCCAATCTGTACTGACTGGGAAACAAAAAGCATACAAAGAACTATGAATGGACAACCAAATAATACAGTATGTAAAGTCAAGGCTAAAAAAGATAAGGTTCTGGAGACTCATTTGCCCAAAAGTACTCATTGGCGGTGGCTCTCATGGTCCGAGTATTTGTAAACAGACTCGTTTTCTATGCTGCTGTTGTTGACAAAAGTATCGTTAGTTCCTATCAATGGGCTCTGTGAAATCAGCGCGTCCAGGGAAGATCAATATACCACCAAACACTAAGTATTACATGTTATTATAAATGTACCTGTTGCACAAATATTCATTCATTCATTCATTTTCTATGCCGCTTATCCTCATTAGGGTCGCGGGGTATGCTGGAGCCTATCCCAGCTGGCTTTGGGCGAGAGACGGGGTACACCCTGGACTGGTCGCCAGTTAGTCGCAGGGCACATATGCACGTATATAAAACCGTAAAACCATGCTGGAGGGTTCTTAAAAAACTTTATAGTCAAAATAAGCGTGTCCCAGGATGTGCATTGTTAGCTTTTTTATGCTAACTGTTTTTCTCTCTTTGCAATGCACAGAAAAGAGAAAAACGTGTGGTCATGTTGCACATAAGGATTGTGGATGATGGGCACATTTCCAAAAAAGTGCATCAAATAAGTAGTCTGGTGTGATAGAATGAAAAAAGGTTCTCCTAATCTCGTGTGGAAGTGGTAAATTTTAGAATTCCTAAGTTTAAAAGAAATTATTTGAGACTAACTCTTCTTAGCTTGCTAGCTAGCGGCCGGCCCAGCAAACAAGAGTTGTGCAATGCAGTGTAAACATTGAATAATAGGGATGTAAAAGTGACTTATCGGCATTTTATTACACGTCTAGAGGGCTTTAATGTTAAAAACAGTATTTAGAACGTCATAAACACATTTTCTATGCTCTAGCAAAGCGGGAATTAATTTAAAGCCATTAACCGTGAAAAGAGATTGTGATTGTACTTTGAGTACACCTTAATTGACAACGATTTGGGTGTTTTGCACAGGAAGCTAAACAGCCGGTCAACAAGAGTGCCCCTAGCAATTTTCTGAATTGAATTCCTCAACTCAGCTTTTGCACAATTCAAATTTACTCACAACTTTTTTTAAGACAGTAAAAAAAAAAAAAAAGTAGAATACAATATATTTTATATGAGTTAAAAAACAACAACATTTTCCGGTGATTTGAGCCTTTTCCGAGGAATTACTCGAAAATGACAAATACTGTATTTAAAATTTGGGACTACAGTATAAACAACCAAATACGTTTCTCCTAAATAGGTTTGTTTGCCAGGCTCAAATATCATGTTTATTTTGTTGGATCTTTCCCCACGTCCCTATTATTATGGCCACTAATGTACTCATATACTGTAGTATGGAGTGGCCTCATACCACTGTGGTGATTCCGTGCCTCTCGACTGTAAGCCGAGATGTAGCGCAGGAAACTGGAAACTCATTATATAGTAATTTATTCATTTTGGAGAATATCTTCCCAAGGGTACAGCGTTTAGCCGAGCCATAGTACGATACTCCATAATTACATCATTTACAGGTGCACCGCAGTAGGTCTTTGTACATTATGGGCTGCAAAGAGAACACAAAGTGATATCGTATACAGTATAAGCCATACAGGTACAAAGCAAAAACACGAATCACTCATTGACCCGGCCAACAAGGATGCGTTTGTCTTCACCGGTCAGAGTCCTGGCAGCAGACGGACTGACGAGCTGGCCAATGAATGTAGGAGCAGACAAACATCGGCGGCCCGCAGTGTGACAGCCTTGAAACAGAACAGGAAACTCGATACCGATCTGTGCGTGTGTGCGTGTGCGGACAATGAGGGAATTACACCCAAACTGGTTTATTCACATGATGAGCAAAAGCGGTTTTTCTTCAACGTCACCATTCACACTCATTTGTATTCCACGACGGTCGTTCCGTAATAGAAAAGATAAAATATGCAAATGTCGGAGTGCTCTCAGATAACACATTTGAAGGTTAACATCGATTCAGCAATAGCCACTTTTCTATAACTGCACGCAAAAAAACTCATTATTAGTTTTTTTTTTTTTTTTTTTACTATCAAATCAAAGGAAAATCTCAATCGACGCAGGGTGGGCATGAACACAAGGTCTGAGTTCGTGGAGGAGTTTTACGACGGCGGGGGCGGACTCGTTTGAGTTGTGCAGCAACAAAGCAGTGAACGGACTGATGGTGCTTCTCAATAATCTGCTTTACCTGCATCAGCTCCTTGTTTTTGCATCCGCCCTCAAAGGCCACAATGGAGGATTTACGCTTTTACAGGCGGTCCTCGTGTCGCGTCACCCCCGTCAATCAATAATTACCGGTGCAAACAGCGCGCGGAATGCGTAGTGGCGCGGCGCTACACCGAGGGGGGCGTCACTCATCGCTCTACGGTCACTTTTCCCCCCTTTCGTCACGTCCCCCGAGCGTGAAGCAGACTCTTCCGAAGAGAGGAAAGGAAAGCGAAAGTGAAAAGTGAAGTGACACCGTAAAAACTCAAGGGACTTTCAACATGTGAAAGGACGTGCCCAAAACGCTCGGCTCTCCTGCCCTTGCAACGCCCCTTCCAGCGGGCAGGCCGACCACAGGAATACAAGAACTTGCTCTCTTTTGTTTTCCGCATATTAGTTGATCATTTTATCGCTGTGTTGCACGTCTGTCATGGGTTTAGTGTGCAGTCATCCCTCGCTTATCGCAAGGAATCGATTCCTTCTTCATGAAGGAAATAGTTTTGTAGTTAGGGCCTTCCAAATAACCCTTAGGGTCACATTTTCACTCGCAAGAGCCATTTAAGACAATCAAGTCTGGTGCTTGTGTGTCTCACGGAGCGTTAAACTCACATTACTGACACCTAGTGGCTAGTGCAGAATATTGCACGTCACGCCATCTTTTCCTTTTCAAACAGACTTTTCTACTGTGTGAGTCGCATGGCTTGATTTGGCGAACGTTTTACGTCGGACGCGCTTCCTGACCCAAGCCTCTGTAGGAGGGGCGTGGCCTTGTCTGATGATGGTCGACAAAGAACACGTCTCCTAGTCTCGGTTTGCGCTTGCAGTCACACCACCTCACCGATTGAACGCCACGCTATTTTTTTTAACCTTCAACTAATTGCCCGACTGCACAGCCTTAAGGGCGAGCATATCATGAATGCTGGGTCTTGTTTGTTTTCCGAGAATCTACCGCACCTACTGGTAAGTTTGCCACGTAGCACTAAAAATATACGAATACCGGTACGGAATCTGCTTAGTCACATTGGACTGCTAGTATTTGGAACACTTCTGTGCATGCTGTGTAGTTTGCATAAGACTTCCCTTGCGCTGCACCGCTTACAGTCCTCAATGTCTAAAATGTGTAACTTTTTTGTCTTTGAAAATGCCTAATTTGGGCAAAACTATGTAACATTTGATTAAAAATGATTTTTTCTCACCCATAATTGGCCGTATTCAACCACGCGCAGGCAGGCCGAGGAGCCCCCGCATGTTTTTGACAGCATGGGTTTCCCGTTCCCTAGTTTGCTCCTCATCTTCTCAAAGAGCTTAAAACGTGAAGTGAGAGTCAACCGACGCAAAAAGATTCCGCTCGTACTCTGAGACGCCAGTTTGCCGATCATTTAGAGGGCCACATCCGCGCGATGAAGAAACACGCTGGCACGCAAACATCCAGACACGCAATTTCTCCTTCAGTACACGTGTCTCCGTAAATCCAACACGGGATTCTCGGAGAGTGGAAGTTACCTGCCAAGTGTTTTTTTTCCCTCTCTCTCGGAGAAAGATGTGGGTAATGAACGGCGGGAGGGTCCTGCAATAGAAATGAAATATGTGGCTGGCAGCAGCAACTTTTAAATTGGTCTGCGCAGACATCAGACTACGTGAATCAGGTCTGAAGTCGGCCAACTATAGAGATTTAAATCAGAATAATTGTCCATTCTAGTGGTGCTCCAGCCATCAGTCAGAAACGTGAAATCTCCGCTATAAAGTCCGTCCTCGGAGGTGACACGCGGGCACGCTCCCTTCAATGATGAAAAAATACATTTCGTCGACTTAAAAAGTAGCCTTTTTCCATCCAGCGGTCTCTGGTGTGCTTTGAATGTGAGTTCTGAGTTTCTCATAGCAAAAACGTCGAGCTCCTGGGTTGTGCTCGTTAGTGGTTTCCAAACGGGAGGGAAAAGCCAAAGGACGCGAGGATGGTGTAAAACTGTCTTTCCTGACACAGTGAACGCAGTCTTGGGCCACGAAAAACCTGGTACAGGCATGTTGGCTAAAGCACAGTGGCATTGTGACCCTCCATTCTGGGCAGCCGGGGGTCCTGCACCGTCCCCATGGTGACCAGCAGTGGCCGGCTGTCCTCTGATAATGCCGACCGGCTCAGGGATACTGAGGTGGGCACGGGAGCTCTCTGGTGGCCTGTTGATGCACCCTGCTGGGAGGCAAGGGGCGGAGGGGGATTGGGCTCCATCGACATGCCCTGCTCCTGGTAGCCAAACCCGATGCTTCCACAGGGGAAACGTCTCAGTCTGTAGAGGGGAACGGGTGGCAGAGCTGCTGAATCTAAAAGTAAGGGTGCTTGGGTGGCGGGAGATGGTGGCACTAACAGGGGTCTGCAGAGACCCTGCTGCTGCTGCAGCATCTGAAGTTGGTGCTGATGTTGGAATTTATGCTGGAGACCAATAGAGCCAGCCACCTCAGCCACAGTCCGTCCCACATGCTCCTGCCCTTCACCGGGCACCCTGCCACCGGTGCCACCCACCCCTCCCTGCCTCTGCTGCTTCCTCTGTTGCTGCTGCAGGAACCAAGAGCCGTAGGTGGGGTTCCAAAGACCGCTACTCTTCCCACTGTGGCTGTCCTTCTCTGCTGGGTGGCCCTGGGTGAAGGCAAGGTTAATGTGACCCCCCTCGGGGCCCGTCTGGGAGGGTCCCTTTGTAGTGAGCGTGCCGGTGGCCGTGGAGGTGACAGCGGCAGTCATGGTGACGGAGGTCAGCGTGTGAGGTTGCTGGTGTTGATGGAGGTAGGGCTGCGGCTGAGCTGGTGTCGTTCCTTGGGCCTCGGATGCTCTGCTTGTCCCAGCTGTGAGTTCCCCGCCTCTGTGACTTTCCTCTGTGGAGTAGCTTGGAGATGGCTGTGGGAGCTCCCCGTCAGGCACCTGAGCGTTCACCAGCACAGTTGCACCCGTTGGGTCCTCAGGGCGGACGGCTCCACACTCCTCCTCTTCCAGGATAGGCCCATACTCAATAGGTAAAGGCATGGTCACCACATCAGGGTCCTACAGTGTGGTGGATCATCAGAAAATCACATTATCACCACAGTTGTTATCACTGAAGGTAGATGTTGAATGTTTACATTGCAGGAGGAAACATCGGCAGCGTCTGGTTTACCATTAGTCAAAATCAATACACAATGATGGCGTATGATGTAAAATATCTACCTAGACAACCACTGACACTCACATTGACTGTCACGGAATGGATGGAATAAATGTGGTGGTACCCCAAAGTATGCATTTTCCTGCAAAGTGACTCGGGAAAAGTATTAATAATAAAGAGGGCAAACATGTGTAGGGGTCAGTTGTCAATTAGGGGTAGCCTTTATTTGCACAAATGCATTTTTATATTGATATTAAATATTGGTCATGTATGGTTCGCATTGTCCCCCAAATAAATCAAATTCTTAAAATTTTATCTTACAGTATAGTATGAATGATTAAATCTATCGTGAAACCCTTTTCAGTGACATGATCACATTTTTCATAACACATTTTCAAATGACTCCTCTAAGTGCCAAAGCGTGTCCAGCATGAAGGTGTAAACAAAAAAGGTCTCCTCCGATTCTTTGTGGAAGTGGTAAGTTTTTGACCGCTTACTTTGTCCTTCCCCGCTCCGTTTGAAACACTTTTGTGAGTTAAAAATAAGTACATTGGAGTGGCTAACTATTTAGCTTGGTAGATTGCAATGCTGAGGCGGGTTTCTCTTATACCCCTGCAGTGATCCCGTACCCAGCGCTATGTGGCACAGACCACAAATAACAAGAGTGTAACGGTGACTCTCGGGGTGTTCTTTTATGTCTACATGCCTCTAATAGTGCTAAAAAAACACATCTAGAAACTCAAACAGGTTTTCTATGCTCTTTGAAAATATTCTGAATCGCCGCGCGGTGTCTGAGTGGGTAGCATGTTGGCCTCACAGTCAGGAGATCTGGGTTTGAATCTCCGTTGGGCATCTCTGTGCGGAGTTTGCATGTTCTCCCCGTGCGTGTGTGGGTTTTGTCCGGGTAGTCCGGTTTCCTCCCACATTCCAAAAACATGCGTGTTAGGTTAAATGGCGACTCTAAATTGTCCATTAGAGTGTAAATGTGAGTGTGAATGGTTGTTTGTCTGCCCTGCGATTGACTGGCGACCAGTCCAGGGTGTACCCAAAGTCAGCTGGGATAGGCTCCAGCATCCCCGCGACCCTAATGAGGATAAGCGGCCCGGAAAACGGATGGATGGATAATATTGAATCCTATGTGGCACCTCTGCAGAAATTAACTTATCGCGTCCGGGTCTGGAACCGGTTACCAGGGACGACTGTACATAGATGGGTCGGACTTACGCGGGTTTCACTGTAATGGAATATGCAGTATATATAACCATATTGTGCAAGATACCTTTCTTATTTTAGGGACACTACCCGCATGGAATAAATGCACTCTAAAAGCTTTCTGCTCATCTCCTTGCCAACTTTCTTTTTCTCCCTCCAGCGAAGCACAGTCCTTCCGTCAGTGGATATTGGATTGTTTTCTGTTTTTTTGTTCCTGGTGTGTAATTCCTTCCGAGTCGATGTCGAACTGTTTTGCAACTTTAGCTCCCGGGATGCTCCACTCTGCATCGAGCAGCACTTTCTTTTCAAGCAGCAGGACAGACGCCACCTGTACCCTTCAGGTGTTGGGATGAATATTCCACGACTTGGAAAGAGATAGTTTTCACATTGTGATAATGTCATAGCAGACAGTCATGCTTGCGTTGAACAAATACTTTTATTGTATTCGGTTTTCCGCCATTTCCTGCAAAATCTTCTGCAGAACAAAGTAGACGGACGCTGTTGTTTTCAGTGATAATCTGAATGCCTAGTAGTGCAAAGTTGGGCCCAACAGGAGGCCTGCTTCATTATAACACAAAGCTGGAAACATTCATTCATTCATTTTCTGTACCGCTTATCCTCATTAGGGTCACGGGGATGCTGGAGCCTATCCCAGCTGGCTTTGGGCGAGAGGCGGGGTACACCCTGGACTGGTCGCCAGTCAATAGCAGGGCACATATAGACAAACAAACATTCACACTCACATTTACACTCTAATGGACAAGTTAGAGTCACCAATTAACCTAACATGCATGTTTTTGGAATGTGGGAGGAAAACGGAGTACCCGGAGAAAACCCACACACGCACGGGGAGAACATGCAAACTCCACACAGAGATGCCCAACGGAGATTTGAACCCAGGTCTTCCAGATCTCCTGACTGTGTGGCCAATGTGCTAACCACTCATCCACCGTGCGGCCTAAAGCTGGAAACATCTCTACTGAAATGGGCCGGCCTCCTTGGAGGTTTCTAGCCTCCGGGGATGGATCATGTACTCTTTGCACGGGGGTCGTTCCTAGTGACCCTTTGCAATTTTGCTTGACAACTACGTCGCCCCAGTTGCATGTCACGTAGCGCAAATAGTAAATACTACCTCTCATATAACACGTGCGGCTTCTTCATCATCCACATTAGTCGGTGCAGAATTTGAATGAGATATAATAATAATCATAATAATAAATACGGGATGAGGCGCTTCCTCTCTTTTAAGTAACGGTAGCTCAATACAAACCATTGCACAAAAAGTGCAATAGTCCACCCTCACATGCGGAACACGTGTCTTGGAAGAGTTGGTACTGGGCCTGGCACATGCACCCGCACAACTTCGGAGAATGGCGAAGCAATCATCTGTGTGGTAACCTCCGAGCCCTGTGGTCACACACCAACATATTTACACACGGTTTGAACACATGGACATTTACCTTATTTTCAAACGCGAGTGTTGACAAGTACGCGTACGTTTCTTACTGGTTTGGTACTTAACAGGATGAGATTAGTCTAGAGCAGTGGTTGTCAAATAGTGGGGCGGGCCCCACTATGTGTTGAGCTGCGAGAAACATGGAGTACTTCCCAGGGAATTATACTCAACATGCCATTTGACTCTTGAATACACTTCACAGCTCTCCCTTGTTGTTGCATTTTCCTGCTTGCAGTGTCAAGATCAGTTGGTACAGTCCAGATGAATACATATAGTATATAGTATATAGTATCGATAGTAGAACCACTGGTCTAGAGACAGGTCTGTCTATACAGTCTCTCCTTATTTGCAAATGTTCTTACCTGCAAGCAGTAGTCAATCCTCTCCAGGATAGTTGAGAAGTTGGGTCTGTCCTCGGGTTGGTGCTGCCAACTTTGAGTCATTATACGGTACCTGACGTAAACAAGAATGCTGGGATGTCAAAGAACTGCTTTGTAGTGCGGTGCAGTAATGCAGACAGTTGCCACCAGCTGATGGAAGAATCCTTGCAAATCTGAGTGAGACCTTCTTTTTATTTTAGGGTTATGCACCGAAAATGTCATCAAAATATAAATTGAAGTTCATTTAAGTGCAAACAAGGCGGTGCAGAGGAATGATGATGTGTGAGGATTTACAGCGTAAGACTCGTTTTGGTGGAGTGGCCAAAATCCGTGTTTGCCATTTTCTGTGCAGCCATTTCTCACCCGTTTTTAAAGCGCTCAAAGTTGGAGTTACCACGGAGCCGAGTGGGGCCACGCCCCCGATAAGAGCAATGCATTCTTTTGTTTCAGGAGGGCTTTTAGATGGCCAACAAGCATTACTTGAATCTAAGATACCGAGGGTGCAAAACTCCCCAAACATGCTTCGATTCAAGGCTATTTTGTGTGTGTGTGTGTGTGTGTGCGTGCGCACGTGCGTGTGTGTCTGCACTGCGAAAATTGAAGTGAAGACCCCTACAAAGCTTCGGGTTATAATTTGAACCGTAAGAAAAAAAAAGAGTTAATATGTTCTCAAGGACATCAAGAATGAGCGCAGGCTCCCATTATTCCTTTCAATTGACTTCGCTCCGATTGTAGATCAACTTTGCCGACCGTCGATGACGTCTAGCACCGAATATTGAATCTTTCAGCGAATATAAAGACAATCAATCGTACAAGAATATGCAAACGTCGTGCTACTGTAGTTCCACGTTGTCTTTGCCTTTCTCATTTTGTCATTTCTTTTTCTGTATTGCATTTGCTGAAATGTTCCTGTTTTGTCTCAGCTCTTCCTCACTGCTTTTTACGGACGGCCGGCGCTGGCTGGTAAAAGCAATGACAACACATGGAGGCCCCGCCCCCTTTCATCTCTGCTCCTCGCGGTCAACCAACACCAGTCATCGATAAAGGTGACTTTCATCTACTTGTCATTTATTGTTCATGTAAAACTACAAAAGCTCCTATTTTGGGAATATTTTTGACGTCTGCAACACATTATTTGGATGGGCTTGATTTCCGATGGGCAAAAGTGCTTTCCGTTTTCGTACGTTTCCCAAACGTTTCCCAATCCACAGCAACAACTGAGGTGCTCGCAGGCAACCCAGTCTAATCCCAAGTCAGCTCTGTGGTTTTATTATGGTCTCCGCCAGTGGAGGAGGTTAACGGTTTTACCTCCACCGGTGACAATGTCGGTTACAAGACCAAACCTGAAAATGTACTGACTGTGTTTTGAAGCAGAGCCAATTCCAACTGGCTTGTCGTGCGGTGTAGGGTGGGAACGAGGAGCAATTTTCCCCTCGTGGCCTGTCATACGCCGGTTTTGCCGGAACAAGTTCTCACGCAGTTGAAGTGGCATTTCAAGTAGATTGCCCAAACACTGTGCCTCCCCCCGTCCTCTCACGGCGTGCAGTTGATGAGCAGCTTGTACAAACGCCGCAGCAAGTGCACGGCTGTGTGTCTACGGTCGTCCCTCAGCACTTTTGCGGTTAGAATTTGCCGGTTTCACTCTCGTGGCTTTTCAACAACACACGGATTAATAAATTAATAAGTTTTGTGGTCGATATGTCCCGTTATCAGTCAAAACATTTACGCAAATGCTACATTCTTTTTCCAAAACGGAGCTTTCTCGAGCATGAAAAGGGATAGAGTGCAAATAAAAGGCATTCAAAAGACACATTTAAAGATGTTGATGTTATGTTACTGTGATGCTCGGTGAGGCGCCCGATGATCTTTTATTGCAGATTTGAACGACCTGCAATTACGAAACGGGGCTAGTTAAAGCACGGGCTACTGTTGCGGTTGTCAGGGGTTGCTGACGTCACTTCCTGTCCGCCACTCACTCCCCCCCCCCCGGGAACACTTGCATAGCAACACACTTGTTTATGTCTTAAATGCCTGAATCCCTCTACTATGGTGGTGTTTCTTTATGTTTAATATTGTTAAACTCGTGTATTTAGAAGGCAAACAGGTTTTCTGTGCTCTAAATACTAAAATATTCCTCGCAGAAGATCACTTGTCACGGTCTGGCCTGGAACCGACCGACCGCGGACGTATGTGTCTGTTTTGTGTTTGCGACTTGTTCTTCTCCATAAAATTCATATCTTATTTCATACACTTCAACGTTTTATATCGAGCAGTGTGAGTGTGCGCATCTTTACATACACGGGCCCGGGGCAGTTTTTGGGTGGGTCCATTCTCCCACCGTTGGTCACAAAGTCCAGCACCTCTTGGTTGCTGCGACTTGGATAAGGCATGTAGCCCAGCGAGAAGATCTCCCAAAGCAGCACCCCGAATGACCTAGAAGGGAGGAAAAGGAAAAGGGGTGGGAAGAAGGACAATCGGGTCATGAATCACAAGCTCCATCAAAACCGAAGGCTGTAAAGGATAGAAGTGTGTCAAAAAAGATTCTCAAGGATAGAGGAGAGTAGGTTCTGCTCACCATGTGTCTGTTTTTGATGTGAAGATGCCTTCCATGAAGGCTTCAGGTGGCATCCACTTTACCGGCAGCATGGCACGACCACCTTTCCTGTAATAGCTGGCCCTGCACGCACACGCACACACACACACACACACACACACGCGCACAATTATGCAACCAGCAAGAAAAGGCAAAATAATATTAGGATGAAAACCAGCTGCAGTTTGCTTCCCAGTTTCCATAGCAACAGCCTAGAAAACAGAAGGTTGAGAGGAGAGATCTCAAATGTAATAATGAATGCTGTGCTACCAGTGGGTGTACCGGAGTGCAGATCCAAATGCTTTTCCAAACATGTGAAAGACCCTGTGAGAAGTCTTCATCTGTCAGAGAAGGCAAGTGTTTTTTTTCCTCCCCCCGGGTTGGGCGGCGCACGTCAAATCCATTTTTAATGCTCGCTGTTGCCGTGGGTTGGGAGATGATCTAACGTCCACTGCGTGCGGTTGTGGATCACGGCAAAGCATGATTCACGACATCTTCTTAATGTCTTCGGTGTCCTCCGAGAAGGACGGACACGTGAAAAGTAAGCGTGACGTTGTTTCCAGGATGGGCAAAGGGTTGGTCATCCCTTCATTCTGCATTCCGACCCATAAAAGAACCATTTCAACTTTATTCAAATGAGCTGCATGAGCGCTAACGAGAGCCAGCAGACCAGCAGCTGCAGTGCATGCTGGGACTTGCAGCATCAGCAATGTGGATGCTAACTCGGCAATTTAGACATGAAACAAATATTTTGCAGTCCGAGTAAAAGTTTTTTGCTTGCTTGTCAGGGTTAAAAACAATTACGGTGACACCTTCACTTGCAAGCACATTAACAGAATTTTGCTTTGGTATAGGAGCTTGGATGTTCCCCATCCAGACAAAGACGATCCAAGGCCTAAACGCACAATTACTTCATCAAACCCGCGCATCCTCCATACCAAGGGGTCTGTTAACGAACACTTTTGAAACCGGGTCCCAGAGCGGAAAAAACCCGAAAACGCCGCTTGCGTCATAGCTCCGCCCCTTTACGGACGCACATGCGCCAAAACTGCAAACACGGAAACAACAATAGCGTTTGGTTTTTGTCTTTGAGTATAAGTAGCATAGAAAATGGATGAATAGAATTATGTAGTGTACATTTTCTTTGATTATGTTTTAATTTAAGGTTCAACAACATTTAACATTAGTGAGTGTGGAGACCATTATTCTTATTCCAAAAATTGGTGCGGTTTTTAAGGGCACATGAACCAATGAATGGCGTTCACGTTATTTCTTTTGGGGAAAGTTGTCCTGGCATACGAGTAAATCGAGTTAAGAGCTAGTTCTGGAAACAAATGAAACCCGTAAGTCAAGGTACCACTGTAAAGAAAACAATGACGACAATCAGTAGTCCTAAAAAGAGTTAGGGATAAGAAAATTGGACACTACCCTCCGGGTTGGGAGTGAGGTCTTGCCTCAGGTGGAGGTGTTCAAGTATCTCGGACAGACGGATCGGTGCAGCGTCCGCGGTAATGTAAGTAAATTCTCTGTTCTCTCTACCGATTGATCTATTTTTCCCAACCTCACCTATGGTCATGACTTATGGGTCATGACCGAAAGAAGGGTGAGGAGCTCGGCCATCCGGGAGGAGCTCAGAGTAGAGCCGAAGTCCGGGAAGTCTGGACTTCCCTACTGAAACTGCTGCCCCCGCGACCCGGACCCGGATAAGCGGAGGAAAACGGAATGGATAGGGAAATTAAAATAGTAAATATAAATATATATATAGTAAAAATGGGACTGGATGGTGTCCAGGAAGTGACAGGAATCCGCACAAAAACGTATGTTTGCAAAAAGAATAAGGTGATTTTATGGTTTATTTTTTCTTATATCATATCAGGAATTCTTGGTCCCATTAAAAAAATTATGGCCACTCCCAATGAATTAATTATTTTATTAATCATTACCTATTGGTTGAGTCCCCTGGCAGTCAAGGGACCTTGGTATTGTCCTGACTTTTCCCCTTTAAATGTCATCACTGGCCATTAGCACGAATTATAAATCATGTGGAGAAGAAATCGTCTATTTTGGCATCGAATTGTGGCATTTGTCGCCTTTTGATGACGTATACGTCGGATACAAGCAACACAAATGTTCAGATTGCAGTAGTATCGGATACATGTCCAATTTATATCCACATACGAATAAGGCCCGGGTCGTATTTGAAAACAAATCTAAACGATCCAGTTCACATGGACATGAAAAAATCAGATACAGGTCCCGTATAAGCGGATAAAAAATGCAATTGACCTGCAATGTGGACATAATTGGTCACAAGGGACGGCGGCAGATATAATTACAAAAAGCAGTCCGGTCATCAAACAACCGGGCAGAAACACCAACAAAAATGGGACAAAGTCCGATCAAGAGGCTCTGCCTCAGGTAATCTACCGCACTTACCAGTCTGGGGTGCTTTTTGTTTTGTTTTGCCTTTTGTGTATTTTCTTCTGCTTTGTGTGTGTGGTGTGTGTGTATCATGACACAAAATGGAAAATTGGATGACATGAATTGATCATTACTATGAATCAAGCTCAGGGATGATTATCGTTTCTTTTTATTCGACACCGGCTGAACATGTACAATGATAACAACGTAATAAATTCACCAATATGAACATAAATCACCAACTAATAGTCGTAAGTATCACATCTAAAGCAGCAGCGATCCAGAACACATAGATTGTGTTTCAACAACCTGCATGTTTTTCTCCGTATGACGTTCAGAATAGCAGACGAGTTTCGCCCGGAATTCCTCAAGTCTCTGGATGTTGGGGGACTGTCTTGGTTGACACGCCTCTACAACATTGTATGGAAGTCGGGAACAGTACCTCTGGGCTGGCAGACCGGGGTGGTGGTCCCCATTTTTAAAAAGGGTGACCGGAGTGTGTGATCCAACTATAGGGGNAATCCGAGGCCATGGTTCTCAGTCGGAAACGGGTGGACTGTACCCTCCGGGTTGGGAGTGAGGTCTTGCCTCAGGTGGAGGAGTTCAAGTATCTCGGGTTCTTGTTCACGAGTGAGGGAAGGTTGGAGCGTGAGATCGACAGACGGATCGGTGCAGCATCTGCAGTAATGCGGTCGCTGTACCGGACCGTCGTGGTGAAGAGAGAGCTGAGCCGGAAGGCAAAGCTCTCTGTTTACCGATCGATCTACGTTCCCACCCTCACCTATGGTCACGTGGTATGGGTCATGACCGAAAGAATGAGATGAGTTTCCTCCGTAGGGTGGCTGGACTCACCCTAAGAGATAGGGTGAGGAGCTCGGCCATCCGGGAGGAGCTCAGAGTAGAGCCGCTGCTCCTTCACATCGAGAGGAGCCGGTTGAGGTGGCTCGGGCATCTCATCCGGATGCCTCCCGGGCGTGCTGTTTCGGGCATGCCCAGCCGGGAGAAGGCCCCCGGGAAGACCTAGGACACGCTGGGGGTCACAGCTGGCCTGGGAACACCTTGGCTGGAAGAGGTCGCCGGGGACCAGGAAGTCTGGGCTTCCCTACTGAGACTGCTGCCCCCGCGACCGGACCCGGATAAGCGGAAGAAAATGGAATGGAATGGAACGTTCAGAATTCCTGTGCTTGTGAATGCACCTCGCTCGCAGTGACCATGATTGGTTGATGAGGAGCAAGTGTGTGGAAATGTGTGTGCGCTGTTGGAATTCAGCATTACTGTTGGTGTATTAAAGTAGAAATAAAGCATCAAAAGTGCATCAGACTCCTCTGCTGGGACTCACAAGACGCCACTTGCACAAAATCACCCGCAAGCACTTCTCACACGTGGATGAGTCTGCTTTCATTCAACACAAAAATGGGGCACGGACTGTTTTTTGGTTTGGTAATTACCGTTAATGCCAGCACCTGGTGCCATTACGGAAGCGCGTGCTGCCACCCACCCCTAAGTATGGTAAGCGCTTTTTTCGGTATAGCTTGTGAAAGGCTTACATTACCTGTATCACATGTAAAAGTTCAACCTCTCCATCACTGTTACATGATTTGGTGAAATAAAAAATCAGCGGCATGCGCCCCTCCCCCCATCCCTTGTCCCATCAAGTAAAACCAGGTTTGTGATTACTGAGGGTAAGTACCTGCTGTGGGCGTGCAGAAATCATTGTGCCAAAAAGAGAATCAGAAGAAAAGAACAGAATAAGTAACACGAACCCAAAATGTCTTGGCTGCTTGAAGCTGCTCAAATATGCATTAAAAGTATCTTTGATCGCCTAACCTTTAGAGGAAGGAACGCTTCCAGAGGTTTTTCTATCTGGGGGGAGAACGGCTGCCCAAAGGTATTTTTTTAACATCATTTGCTAGAATAGAGAAACACCAACACACACACACGCAAAATGTTCACTGTATCAGCTGACATTGATGAAACGCAGTCACAGTTTCACTCAAATGTTGCATAAACCATTTTTAGGTGGGTGCCTCTTTGCTGCAACCTTCAGATTTGGCCTCGGCAGATGTCTGTGACTGCTCCTGTAACTTCTCGTGTTTTCCGGGTGGTGTTAAAGCAACAGTGAGGCGCCAGAAGAGCTCTGGATGAGATTCAAACATGAACAAATGGAGACACGGCAATTCTTTTTGCAATGGTAAATGCAAAAAAAAACAGGAGTATGTCGGTTTTGTTTAGGGCGGACAGCTTTTGGCACATGACAGTGGCTCTCGTCAAGTCGGTGTCCGAGGATGCGATTGCTCATCTTGTCTTCATTTTATTCCAATGCAGAGACTGACTAAAGTGCTTATTGTTGGTGACGTTAGGGGATTTGTTAAAAAAGCTTACTCTTCCATTTCATATGTTGTCCCCAATTTCTGTCATCTTGAAGCCATTAGAGACTAGCCCAAGGGTTGTTTTGTGTTGTTTGTCCTGTGCATGTAAGTACACTTTTAGCCACAGGGTACACCGTTAAACATTACCTGCATCCCAGATGAAAGAAGACAGATATCAATTTGGGTCAAAATTTAAGCAAACAAACAAAAAAAGAACAAAGTGCTGAGGATAATGTGTAAATGATGATGACCAAGAAATTATTGATCTTAAAAGAACCTCCTACACCAGAAAGGAAAACTAACAAGCCCTGAAAAGGTTTTTGTTGCAATGTTCCTACAGAGTGAACTGTCAAATGCACTTAAATCTTCTCAACTATTAACAACTTGTCTATTATGAGCTGAGAAAGCCAATAACACTTGCTTAAAGATGAGCTATAAAATCCTTTACAAACGTGGTCCAACATGCTGCGGTGTGATTTAGTCATTCGGAAATGTAAATATCTATGATATAAACGACTATCATCTAGACCAGGGGTCGGCAACCTGCAGCTTTGGAGCTCTTCAGCATCCTTGTCGCGGCTCCCTTCGCTAAGCGTGGCGATTGTTTTTACACCGAAGTAGGGGAAATGTGCATTTTGGAAAAGAATATGAAGTATATGACTCGCAGCCATCCCGTGAATGCATCTAGAATGTCTTCTGACTGCTGATTGGTTGAGCAAGGGGGTGGGGGGGGGTGGGCTAGTATAGCAGTGAGTCTGACTGTGTGGGAGAGAAAAAAAAGGAGTTTTGAGTTGAGTTAGAAACATGTGACTGCGCAGTAAAATAAAACAATGTAATTGACGGGAGCAGAGCAATATGTTATATAACGAGAAACGGGCTGCAGCTAATCACGCTAATCGTCGAGATGGCGACTCCAGGAGAGGGAGGTTATGTGCAGGGGCAGTTGACTGACTGGCCCCCTGCCATTACAAAAGGACTGTATGAAAAACAGCGTGCATGAAGAAAAAGTCACATTGTGCAGATACGGTCAGCCTAACCCAGTGGTTCTCAATTGTTTTCTGTCATGCCCCCCCCCCAATGGACAGAAATGTTTTCACGCCTCCACCTCTCGGGTTTAAAATATTATTAAGCAACGGATAATACGTCTTCATTAATCTGTACAGACTGAACTCGAAACTGAAACAAGGAAAATGCAAGAAAAAACTACACGCTGAGTACAATAAATTTGTACACGTTGGCAGGTCTGCAGTAACATTCAAAGTACCCCCCCCCCCCCCCCCCAACAGTGGGGGGACATGACAGTACATGGGGAATGGATTTGTCTACAAATTATTTTTAGTGCAAAACAACAAAAACTGTAATGGACTGAGGCTAAATCCAGGACCTATGCGTGAAAAAGGCAGTAGCTTTACTGCCGGGTTGTATCGGGTTGGAGGTAATGGTATGATTGGCACTTGTGGGTTTGTTAACTTGCAAGATTACACCAAACTCCAAAACCCATTTGTGGAAGTCTAGTCCAATATACTTAGCAAGCATCAATTCAATGTCGGTGAAAATCCAGACAATGCAGAGAGAGGAATTTATTTCTTAGTTATTGGCACGATCAGAGACAGAAAAAGACTTAATAAAATTAGGAGACCTGGCTCCGTCCTTGGCTGCCCAGTGGACACCATGACAGATGGATGTTGGCTGAGATGACATCCATTTCATCCCCTGCACAACACTGTGGAGGCCCTAAGTGGCTCCTTCAGCAACAGACCGCAGTGCCGGACGGAGCGCTACCGCAGCCGACTTTATAACACACGACTGTAGACGCTACAACCTGCATGTGGTGCCAACTTCTTACGTAAGTCATGTTTATTTTTGTCCTGCAACCTTGGAAAAAAAAAAAGAGGAAAAAACGGAATGGTTCCATCGCCAAGAACGCAAAACGTAGAATCCCCTCATTCCAATTACAAGCGTATCCCTTGTAAATTCTATTCATTTAAAAAAATGTCAATGCCAATTAATAACAGCTTTCCCAACGGACTGGGATATATATTATTAATACTATTATCCATCCATTCATTTCCCATATGACATGTCCTCATTAGTGCCAGGGGTGAGCTGGAGTCTACCCCAGATGACTTTGAGCGGGAGGCCGTGCACACCCGTCGTGAATCCCGAAAGCACAAACGGCAGGCCTACAGTCTGTTCTGTTCTTTTTTACATTACCACAAGGCTTACGTGCGTGTAAGGGAAGGAGACCAGCGCGTTTGAGTGCGCCGCTGGCTCTCCTTTGAGAATAGAAAAAGCTGACATTATGTTCCATGACACCCTTAAAAGGACTTGCATGTCCCCTGTCACACAAATGGGAGCCACGTCATGAAACAAATGCAACTTGCAGACAGCCGAGGCGCGCCGAGCATGAGTTACCCGCCCCTTCCTGTGCACATAAACCAGGAGATAAGGCCAATCTGAGCACAAGCGCTGTGGGCTGCAATACAAAACCAAAATCTTAGTGAGGCACCTGCAAAACTGACATCAGCAATTAAATCAAGAGCGCCTAATGTGGAACCCTGGGGGGAGTTCCGCAACAACCTTAACCGGATGTGACTTTAGACCCCTCCCTGTCCTCTTCTATAGCTTTGCACCGAACGCAGAGACGGTTTAGCTCCATGTTGCGACACGTTTCCCCTCGCTCCAGACTTTCACCAGATGAAAGCCTCGGAAGATTTCCCTCCTGAATTGGGCACTCGTGGCGTCATGTGAAACCGCGCAGGCTGTTTTAAATATTTCAGCTGAGAATAACGAGATGCCGGTTGCCCTGTACAATGGTTGAGATTAAAAGAAGGCGTTAGAATCCACAATCTGAGCTGCGCTTCGACGTAGTTTAATAAGCCTCAATTGTTTAAGGAGTTCCAGGAATCTACACTCACAGGCCACAAGAGAGATAAAGCTACAGATAAAGATTAAAAACACCCGTAACAATTGTACGTTTTGACACTGTCTGACTGTAACAACGATCAAATATGGCCGCACGGTGGTCGAGTGGTTAGCGTGTTGGCCACACAGTCAGAAGATCAGGGTTCGAATCTCCGCCGGGCATCTATGTGTGAAGTTTGCATGTTCTCCCCGTGCGTGTGTGGGTGCGTGCGTTTCTCCGGGTACCCCGGTTTCCTCCCACACTCCAAAAACAAGCATGTTAGGTTGATTGGCGACTAAATTGTCCATCGCTATGAATGTGAGTGTGAATGCTTGGTTGACTGGCAACCAGTCCAGGGTGTACCCCGCCTCCCACCCAAAGTCAGCTGGGATAGGCTCCAGCATACCCAAGACCCTAATGTGGATAAGTGGTAATACACGCCTAATACAGTGTATTAATAACGCAACAAACCATGGGCCAGGTTGTGCACTAACCGGAAATTTTACCCAAACCAAGGCAAAAATGTTGCCGTCAATTTTTTTTCTATGGCATATTAACCGAAAAGCAAGGGGAGTATGCTAACCGAGTTTCCACGATGTACTATATGGCCCACTCGGCCACTATAGCATTTTCATTCATTTGCTATGCTGCGTGTCCTCACTGGGGTCACAAGGGTATGCTGAAACCTATCCCAGCCGACTTTGGTCAAGAGGCGGAGTGCATCCAATTCACACTCACATTCATGCCTATTGGCGTGGGCAAATATTTTTACATATTCTTACTTATATATTCATACTTCCCAGACATTGGGTAGGTTTGTTGTTGTTCTCTTGTTGTGTGTCACATGTGGCTTGGTGGTTGTCTGGATTGATGCATGTGTGGGGGCAACTTAAACCATCAAAAGGTTGCCCCAGACGGACTTTTGACTACTTGCAAGTCATGTTGCCAGCTTGTGTGTCAAAAGTTCATTTTAAACACTTTGAACGCATCTGGCGGGTGGGGTGTGGCCCCCGGGCCGCAGTTTGCCCATCCCTGATTTAGAGTCTACAATAAAGTTACATGCATGTTATTTTGGAATGTGGAAAGAAATGCAGTACCCGGAGAAAACCCAAAGAACAGGAAAACTCCACACAGACGGCCAGATGAAGATACAAACCAACATCTTCAAGATCTACTGACTGTGTGGCCAACATGCTAACCACTAGGTCACTGTGCGGCGGCTTAAACATTAATGCAGCTAGTTTATGGGCTAAAGAACCACATGTCCCATAATGCTTATAGTGCAGATTCAAGAAGTAGTGAACTGCACTAGTCAAGTGGATGTGTCACGTTTAGCAGACCTTAAGCGGTGATCGTGTTTTGATATGACAAATCTTAAGTAAGTTTGATCAGGTGTAGGATTACTACAGTTTTTGCTTGGACTGCGCCAGTGATCACATCTCATTCATCGGAGCTAACAAGTGACGCTGGGAACAACATGTGTAGGTAGGATTGCAAGGTTTATAGTGTGTCTTTCTGTGTAAATTACAACATGCACGCCTGTGGCTTATAAACAAGCGTGGCCTATATAAGTGCAAATCTTTGTTTTTTATAAATTCAGTGTGCTCTATAGTCCAAAATGTCCGGTAATACTTACACACGATGTTCATCTGTGATAAAGTCTTACCTGTAAATATCCCGAGCCATCCCAAAATCTCCAATTTTGGCCACACGGCCTTGTCCTTTGCACGTCAGCAGGCAATTCCGAGCTGCAATGTCCCTGAGCGTAGAGGAAAACCACATTAAGTCCACAGCTTTTCAGGAAGTTTGTTAAAGTAGTTCATACATTTTGATGTCTTAAAAAACGTGAGACACAGAAAGACGTTCCTGTTCTAGATCAGACGTTTAGTGTCGCTGGCAAGTTGCCGTCGGCATTGCTGGTGAAAGGCACAGATTCCTGCAGTGCTTTTTATGACTCCGCACACTTGCACCCGGAAAAAAGATGGCAATGTTCCTGCATATGCAAGGAAACGAGGCTAAGATGAGAAAACACATCAAAGTGTTATTTGCACTGCACTGAGGTTTGTTATTTTTGAAAGAATACTTTATTGCACGCAACGTAGTCTTTTGTATTCCTGTGTGTGGGGGTGAGAAAACAGAGCTCCCACTGTATTCTGATATGTCCCGGTGCGTGCAACTTTCCTCAGAAGCCACGTCGCGAGCCGACGTCTCCTCGCCAGGCAAGACGGGCGGGCACCGCCGCTAACACATGGCCAGAAGTGAACGTGAAACACGTGACGCCGTGCTACAACGGGATCGTGCGATTGCGGCGGGGCCCGAAGACACACGACTAGCCCGTGCACGATGCAGACAGACGTCCTCTGGTTAACGTGGACGTGAAATGACACATCGGGGATAGGGGAATAGTTCAGGCTGATTTGAACCGAGGGGACACGGACTACAGTGTCGCCCCGCTTCATTATGCCAGTGGAGTTTGTAACGATAACAAGCTTTGCACTGAATAATTTAGTATCAGCAAAAATCAACATGTCTGGGACATCTGCCTTCTTTTTGTATTATGTCTCAGGGGCTGCTTTTTGTCATTTGCAGCAACGTATCTGAATGGTTATGTGTTTACACAGAACGCACGTTTGTCTCTGTTGCATAACGCAAGAGTACTCTATTCAAAATGGAGAAGGAACACAATGTAGATTCATTCATTCATTCATTTTCTATACCGCTTATCCTCATTAGGGTCACGGGGATGCTGGAGCCTATCCCAGCAGACTTTGGGCGAGAGGCGGGGTACACCCTGGACTGGTCGCCAGTCGATCGCAGGGCACATATAGACAAACAAACATTCATACTCACATTCACACCGATGGACAATTTAGAGTGGCCAATTAACCTAACATGCATGTTTTTGGAATGTGGGAGGAAAGCGGAGTACCCGGAGAAAACCCACACACGCACGGGGAGAACATGCAAACTCCACACAGAGATGCCCAACGAAGATTTGAACCCAGGTCTTCCAGATCTCCTGACTGTGTGGCCAATGTGCTAACCACTCAGTAATAACGCAGTAATAACGCAAGAGTATTCTATTCAAAATGGGGAAGGAACAAAACGTAGATATTAAGTGTTAAAAGGTTTCCTCCAAACCCTGGTTATAAATGCCACGTCGGGAAATACATACACACGCGTGCACACGAGTGCCGACAAGTGCCGCAGCCCTTGTTTGACGGCTTGGAAGAAGTCGTGCTAATGATTTGATCCCGCTGGTAGGCAAGGACGAGCCCCGGAATGTGGCGGGAATTGTCACCGGCTGCGATCAGGGGCCCTCCGGGAAGGACACGGTGCTGTTGTGCATGCAGCAGTACTGCGAGAACAGCCGCTTGTTAAAACACCGTTAACAGGCTGTAGACTGCTGACATGAACGAGGCTCAAATGATTTTTCCCAACAGTTGTCGCTGCTGCTGTTCAAGTATTGTTGCCGGACTCTTTCAAGAGCGTGGGCAGCAGTGAACAGCACCGTCATGCCTTCATTTATGCGATGATGTTGTGTTCCTCAAGCCTTTTTGGAAGGAAATAATGGCATTTAGGTTTGCATTAGGAGACTCATCCTTCTCACCCTATTCGTGTGTCACTCCTTTTAAGTACACATCTTCACAAATGTTGCAATTAGCCCCAAGGACAATGTGAGGGACCATTTCAATATTTGCAGAAAGACTACAAAGCGCACAAGGTCAGAAGGTCCTGCAGAAGACTCGGCCATTAGGTGGATTGATGGAGCTTCATCGCTGCATGTTGGTTTAATAGGCCTCGTTTGTCCGGGGCTAATACCTGACCTGAAAGGAGGATGCACTTCAATTGCCGTGATGTGATTGTGGGAGGGCATTTGACCTTTTCCCATATTGAGTTATAGTTGACCTTCCTCAATTGTGTCCATGAAGGTGATTTTGGGGGTTTGGGCTAAAAGGAGGCCTTTCAAAACCAGCAGGTTGCATTCTATTGTTTTTCAAACCGACTGCTCAAGGATATAAAATGGATAAACTGTGTACACAAGCCATAAAAAGAGGCGACTAGCAGGGATGCTCTGATGCTAAACTCCCTCCCTGTCGTCTCCGGTGTAATGCGAGCGGCAAAATGTGTCCTTATGTTTCACTTGAACAGATGTCCTCACAATAATTCCTTTGTTTATGCAATTAGAATATTTGCATTGCACATGAACAATACACACACGCTTGAATCGTTGCCTTTTCCCATCTGCCAGGTGTGTTGCGCAACTGATTCATCTTTAACAACAACGCTGCGTTTGTCTCTGACAACTGGGATTTTGCACAATGTTTGAACCTGGTCAGGTACCTGTGAATAAACTGGTTCTCCTCCAGATATTGGCAGCCTTTGGCAATGTCTCGCGCTACATTGAGAAGGTCAACCATGGACAGGTTAGAAGGTTGATCCTGAGAAAGATCCAGAAGACATTTATGGAAATGTGTGCGTGAAAAACATTGCGACTAAACAAAAGAGCATGTCTGGGAATCGGATGTAATTTGGCTCGGGCTCATTTGTTTGATATGTAAACCAGGCGCATACAATTAATCAAAGCAGTGCCTCAAATTCTTTTTGCACTTTGCCGGTACAACGGATCCTCTCACCTTTGCACTAATTTCTCACAAATTGGGGAACTCTTGGTCATTTTTAGATGACATTTTCTACAATACAACCACATAAAACTGCAACATACATTTTTACATCGGATGCTTTGGTGATCATGTGTTTTGGTCAAGTGTCAGGATTTTGCACCGTCTTCGGCAGTCCTTTAACGCTGTGAGGTGCAAAAGTGAAACTTTGATACAACTTCTACACTGTGCTTCCGATTCCGTATGTTCTCCCAAATTTTTGCCATTCTGGGGTGGTGCCGAAGCGTAACCTCCCTGCCAAGCGCTACAGTCCACTGTATTTTGGAAAATTCTAGGCTTCCATCCTCATGGGACAACCGATTAAACTTCTGGGATGACTTAGAACAGGAGATACCAACCTCAGTGGCCTCTGACCCCAAATACGTACTTCTGGATGTGTAAACATCATTTTACACACCGCTTTACTGCATACCTTTATGTTTAACTGCCATTTGTCCCAATACTTTTGTCTATGGATCGCAAATATAAAACAAAACAAGCTCCTAAACGAAATGTCTCACCAGTCGAGGTCTCATCTCCCTCAGGAAGGTCTTTAGGTCTCCCCCAGTCATCAGCTCCAACAGTATGAACCTGGGCATTGCATGCAGACTGACCCCTACACAGCGCACAATGTTCTGGTGGCTGAACTTACTATGGGAATAGACGCAACAAAAAACCTTGGTTTTGTTGACATTTCACATGCAAATATTGGGGAAAATAAACCAGGTGGTTCTTACCTGATGATCAGCGCCTCCATAAGGAAGTCCAACTCATCTTGTTCCGAGCAAACCTCCGGAAGAGTCTTTATTTAGAGAAAAATATTTTTACATTCCAGCTTAATGAATGTGAGTGGGTGCATATGTCAAATGTAAATGTCTTTCAATTGATATTCTGTCCTGAGAGGGACAAAGAAGCCATTTCAGTTTTACGTCGTTCAACACCTACTTCATACTCTGACCTTTAGGAAAAGCTCTAGGCTTGTAGAGGAGAGGCATCACCTTTACTGCCACATGAAGTGGACTTGGTTCCCCTGGTATCCCAACTGCCAGACCTTCATACACTTCACCAAAAGCACCGTGACCGAGACCCCTGGAGACACACGTGCGTCAAGTATTTCCCACGACATCTGCACATCTTGATTCCGACATTATTCTTAAGCAAGCACACACGGAGAACAGACAATTTGATCACATTTTTTACATTTTTGTCTTTATAAGCCACCACGGTAGGTTCGAATAAAACAGTCAAGGTGTGAATGAAGACTCTTATAAATGAAATACAAATAAAATGAATATAACTAAATGTTTGCAGTCAATAACTCTGGCGCCCCAAAAAATCTCTATGGGTCTGAGATCAGGTGACTGACTTCAAAGAGTATTACATTCTTTGGATATTCTTTTGGTACAGTCCTATACAAAAATATTTTCGTGAAACCTCAAAGTCTACACTTCTGAATCAAAACCTGAAGATAAACTTATTAACCCTCGCTGTCCAAATATTTCTAAACCAATAATATTGTATACCTCGTGTTGTCTGATGTTTGATGCATGGCAGTCACACGTTCGGCCAGTATGCTGGCCAAGCGTGAACTGGGATGTTTTCAGCTTCTGGGATTCGGTTGCAACTCGGGGCTAACTTAGGGGCGTCACGAGATCTCACAAGATTAAAGCGTAACAAGATTTCTTGGCCTAGGCCATGGCTGATATTTATTCAATGAATTCATCGTACAATAAATGAAAATGAACTGGATAATTTCCGCTCTGTGCGTTGGTTTGAGCACTTTGGCGCGTTTATTCCCTAGAACAACGGCATGAACGCAGTGAGCCCTTGTGTCGGTCATACAGTCTCTTTGTCTCGGTGGGTGGAGCCGGGTCTGTAGCGTACACACAGACTGCAGAGTAGAAATTATATTAGTAGACTACAATATATACTGTCGTATATTTTCATTGTACTTTTCTTAAAAGTAAACTTGTCTCTTTAACTGAGTGCCTTGTGACCCCCCCAGGCCAACATTATCTTGCTCCAACATGAGGTAATGGTCATGGATGAATGGCAAAACACTGTGCCTCAGGGTCTCGTCACGGTACCTCTGCACATTCTATGAAATGCAGCTTTGTTTGTTGTCCATGACATATACCATAATCCCACCTCTACCATGGGCCACTCGATCCACAACACGGTTGCGTTTTATCGATGGCATTCTGAAAGCACAGCCATACTGGGATGCCCGTTCATCCACCATCATTACCTCACGTTTCAGCGTGATAATGCACAACCCCAAGTTGCAAGGACACGACTCCTGGGAGCTGGAAACATCCTAGTTCTTACACGACCAACATACACACTGGACACGTCACTCACTGAGTGTGTTTGGGATGTGCTTGGATCAGCATATATGGTGTTTGAGGCAAATGGTGGTCACTCCAGACAGTGACTGGTTTGCAGACTCCCCCGGACCCTTTCGGCAAATACAGTTAAGCTGCAAATCTTGGAATGGCCTTTTGTTGTGGCCAACCGAATCTTGAGGTGCCACACCAATGAGGTGGATGGAATTATGAACACAGTTTGACTTGTGGACCATATACTGCATATGTGAATATTTAGTTTCTTTACCTAGTAAGGGAGATGTTGCGCCTTGGCACTTCCTTCAGGTCACTGACCGTGGCCGTCTTGCCAGCGAAGCAGTAGTTTGGATTATAGTCGGTCATGATGGTGGAGGCCCGCAGTTTACTGAGCTTGCAGTCTGGACTCTGCAGCTCCAACTGTATAGACTGCAGCTCAGTGTGTTTACGCCTGTACACTGGTGAGAAGAAGATCATTTCTGCTTCTCAAACTGACATTTTTTACACACCAACGTCGTTCTTTATGAAACAGACACTGATCCTTTCAACATATTCCTAATGTAAATATCACTTGATGCTAAACGCAGTGACAGACACATCAAAGCCACGTATGCAGATTTATGCACAAGTGCTCAATGGATGGTGATCTGTGCTACAGGCACATTAGTCAGTGTGAGAACTGTTGCTGTTCATATTTGTGTGTTTGGGAGAACTAAAGTATTTAGCAAGTGTTGTCTACTGTGGGAGAGTTGTTGGCCTCCAGCTAGGCTGCCATCCATCATTAACACAATTCATTGGCACACAGAGGTAGTTCTCACCCCCTGTTTTGCCACCGAGCACAGGTGGGAGTCTACATGTGTGTATGCGTGTTACTCTCCCAAGTGGGGGAGGGGGAACGTGGGGGCGCATGTGGAGTAGATGATGACTTGATTACTGCATGTCGGGCTGTAATGGTTCACCAAAAGCTGTCGGGCAATCGGATGTGCGCGCTGGCTTCAAGTCCTCGGTGTTCTGAAAACAATATGTTAAGTGCTGTTCAAGGGGGACCGGGCCGCGTGCTGCAGAACTTTGTGCGTGTGGGTGGGAAAAAATTGTCCACAGTGAATACAGAATCAGAAAAAATTTGCAGCGACACAATGTTGAGCCTTCAGACTCGAATATGTGAGTGTGTGGCCAACATGCTAACCACTAGGTCACTGTGCCGCTACTAAAGTATTTCTGAAAAAGCAATTACCATCAACTCTGGACTATGAACTAATAATTTTTTTCACACAATTTGAATCCTGTGGCCTAAACATCATTCATCCATTTTCTATGGCGCTTACCCTCATTAGGGGTCGCGGGTATGCTGGAGCCTATCCCAGCTGGCTTTGGGCGAGAGGCGGGGTACACCGTGGACTGGTCGCCAGCCAATCGCAGGGCAGACAAACAACCATTCACACTCACATTCATACCTTTGGAGTCGCCAATTAACCTAACGTGCATGTTTTTGGAGCGTGGGAGGAAAGCGGAGTACCCGGAGAAAACCCACGCACGCACGGGGAGAACACGCAAACTCCACACAGAGATGCCCAACGGAGATTCGAACCCAGATCTCCTGACTGTGAGGCCAACATGCTAACCACTTGACCACTGTGCGGCTTTCTTTATAGTCATGACCCACTAAATATCAGTGCATACACCCTCTTGCCTTTAAGTAGGAATGAAGGTGGGACGGTAGTCTTCTCAATCCCACATTGTTAGCTATGGTGCAATTTGTTACATTAACACCTCCCTGACTGGTGCAACATTTCCGGGGATATAACACTTGTACTGAGTCTAATTAGTGTTCCCTTCCAGTGTTACATGTGGTCCTTAATGCAAGCCGCCTTTCCATCTCAGTACGCCTACTTATTACTTACCACACTGGTAAAGATTCTGTGTTGACCTGGCAGTTACGTGAGGTGTTGTGACAGGCTGAGTGCTCACTGTGTGTGTGTGTGTGTGTGCGTGTGTGAGCGAGATGAGGATTGCCTCGTGCAGAGAGGACAGTTGAGTTTGCTGATGTTGTTTTGGCGGGCTTGCAGCCGACAATGGACTGGTTTTTTTTGCAACAACAAGACCACCTCTCAGTCACCCTCGACAACATCCAGGTAGACTAGATTACAATATGTATGTCTTTATGGTGGTCGCGACTGTCGAGTGTTGAGAGTAGCGTAGCGGCACGTAGTTTATTCTTCCACCGGAACTATGCCAACCACATCGGGAATCCAGACACTAGTGTATACCTTTGAGCAATGCTCGCTTGCCGTCCCCAATGCTTCAATTAGTATTTGTTGCTACCCTGCAGTGTGCATCCCTCGGCCCTCTTTTGGTTGTCGAGTTTGAGTGTTCTATCTCTACTTAGCAACGAAACAGAAAACTCAAGAATTAGTCATAGAATATATTATTGCGTCGGCGCCGACACTTACTTATCATGACTCCAGACACGGCCAGCAGCAGGGCGGCGATAAGGGCTGAGGTGCCGACAGAAAGACCCAGGGCCAGGTGGGAGAGAGATGGCTGGGAAGGCAGGAGGGAGACCTCTGCGTGACAAGGGAAGACGAGAGCATTCCGGTCGTATATTAACATTCCGTTAGCTGCTCTGATCCCCAACTTAATTAATGATGTGAGGGAGATGACACAACAGAGCTTGAGACTATGTGCAGCATATCAATTCCTGGTCGTGTTGACGGAAGATCTCATTGTTCTTGTTCCAGCTGAGGTACAAATCTGCACACCGAGACCTTTTCTGACCGAGGGGCCATACAATTATCTGCTGCTTGTCCCGACAGCGAATAGACGTGCAAATCCTCGGGACAAGGAGAGTGTCTAGGTCATTATGATATTATTGAGATGGCAATAGCACTATTATTTTGGTTGCAATGATAGTCACAACAGCCGCGTATCCATTCATTCCAGATCTACATTCAAATATTCATGATTCATCTGGGATAGCAAATTGTAATTGAAGAGGTGATTCTGGCTTCACAGAGGACGTGGTCCCACATTTGCATAAACCCCAACGTATGAAGCATATTCCAAATCGACTTCGGCATCATGAGGGAATCTTTTATCCTAAATGCTTGACATGACAAGAGATCTTGAACAAACGGTGGCACAGAGATAACTCTCGTGGAACGGAACCCAACAGGTGGAGATACAATCCTAATACCATTAGGTGCTGTTTAGAAATTCCAAGTATGGATTTTGTAATTTTGAACGGATAATAAAGGCATTCACTGAGATAAAGATTCACTAAAGTACAGTGCCTCCAAGGCATAATTAGTTTTGCAGATGAATTCATGTTTTATTCACTGAGTCACAGTCCATTAAAGGTACGATTCCGTTTAGCTAAATCAATTACGACCATACCCTGGTGGGAAAAACTACAGTACAATGTAAAGGTGTATCATCGCACCTGTAGCGTTGATGCAGGACACGCCATCGGCTGCCAGGATGAGGTCATCGTCACAGTAGCAGACAACGTCGCCCTTTATTTCGTGGCATTCGCGGCTCTCACAGTGACTGCAGTTTCGTACTGGACTGATGATCACCTCCCCATCGCTCTCCATTGCTGACAGAGAAATACAGGAAGTCTGAGGACAGCCTCTATTTCATATAACTATATATGATATATATATGGAGCATACTGGATAAAGATTGTTTCTCTATTGATTGTTTCAACACAAATCATAAGTCATAAGTCATTGCACAATTTAGACCTGAAATAATATATAAGCTATTTAGCAGGCACAGGAATTGGGGTCAGTGAAGTTGGAAGTCAGATAGACACACACCAAGATAATCAATCAAAAAATATTATATAAAAAAAATAAAAAGCACTGTGAGGTTTCATGTATTCATTAAATATTAAATATGTATTAAATTATAAACACATTATGCGTATAAAAGAAGAACAGTGAATGAGCTGTCCCCATGTCGTCACAACAGTGATGTGCGGCGGGGCAATAACTTTTTGGCAGTCCATCCATCCATCCAGTTTCTTCCGCTTATCCGAGGTCGGGTCGCTTGGGCAGCAACCTAAGCAGGGAAGCCCAGACTTCCCTCTCCCCGGCCACGTCGTCTAGCTCTTCCCGGCGGATGCCGAGGCGTTCCCAGGCCAGCTGAGAGACATAGTCTCTCCAACATGTCCTGGGTCTTCCCCGATGCCTCCTACCGGTTGGACGTGCCCTGAACACCTCTCCAGGAAGCTCTTCAAGGGGCATCCTAACCAGATGCCCGAGCCACCTCATCTGGCTTCTCTCAATGCGGAGGAGCAGCGGTTCTACTCCGAGTCTCTCCCGGATGACAGTGCTTCCCACCCTATCTCTAAGGGAGAGCCCAGCCACCCTGCGGAGAAAACTCATTTCGGCCGCTTGTACCCGCGATCTTGTCCTTTCGGTCACTACCCAAAGCTCATGACCATAGGTGAGGGTAGGAACGTAGATCGACCGGTAAATTGAGAGCTTTGCCTTTTGGCTCAGCTCTCTTTTCACCACGACAGACCGGTGCAGAGTCCGCATCACTGCAGACGCTGCACCAATCCGCCTGTCCATCTCACGTTCCATCCTTCCATCACTCGTGAACAAGACCCCGAGGTACTTAAACTCCTCCACTTGAGGCAGGACCTCATCCCCGACCCCGAGATGGCACTCCACCCTTTCCCTGGCGAGAACCATGGACTCTGACTTGAACGTGCTGATTCTCATCCCAGCCGCTTGACACACAGCTGTGAACCGATCCACTGAGAAGTGAAGGTCACTGCTCGATGAAGCCAACAGGACCACATCATCTGAAAAAAGCAGAGATCGAATCCTGCGGCCACCATAGTGAAACCCCTCAACGCCCTGGCTGCGCCTAGAAATTCTGTCCATGAAAGTAGTGAACAAAATCGGTGACAAAGGGCAGCCCTGGCGGAGTCCAACCCTCACTGGAAATGGGTCTGACTTATGCGAACCAAACTCTGACACCGGTCATTCAGGGAACGAACCGCCTGGATTAGGTGGTCCGATACCCCATACTCTCGAAGCACTCCCCACAGTATTCCCCGAGGAACACGGTCGAATGCCTTCTCCAAGTCTACAAAACACATGTAGACTGGTTGGGCAAGCTCTCATGCACCCTCAAGGACCCTGCCGAGAGTATAGAGCTGGTCCACAGTTCCATGACCAGGACAAAAACCACACTGATCCTCCTGAATCCGAGATTCGACTATCCGGCAGATCCTCCTCTCCAAAACCCCTGAAGACCTTACCGGGAAGGCTGAGGAGTGTGATCCCACGATAGTTAGAACACCACCACCACCCTGGTCTGCCAGTCCAGGGGCACCGACCCCGATGTCCACGCAATGCTGCAGAGTCGTGTCAACCAAGACACGCCCACAGTATCCAGGGCCTTAAGGAACTCCGGGTGGATCTCATCCACCCCCAGGGCCTTTCCACCAAGGAGCTTTTTGACCACCTCGGTGACCTTAGCCCCAGAGATAGGCGACCGAGTCCCCGGGCACTGCTTCCATGTTGGAAGGCGTGTCGGTGGGATTGAGGAGGTCTTCAAAGTATTCCCCCTACCGGTCCACAACATCTCGAGTCGAGTGCAGCAGCACACCGTCTCCACCATACACGGTGTTGACTGTGCACTGCTTCCGGCGGATGGTGGTCCAGAATCTCTTTGAAGCCATCCGGAAGTCGTTCTCCATGGCCTCTCCGAACTCCTCCCATGTCTGGGTTTTTGCCTCAGCGACCGCCAGAGCTGCAGACCGCTTGGCCTTCCGGTACCTGTCAGCTGCCTCCAGTGTACCATGGGCCAAGACGGCCTGATAGGACTCTTTCTTCAGCTTGACGGCATCCCTCACCACTGGTGTCCACCAACGGGTTCTGGGATTACCGCTACGACAGGCACCGACCACCTTACGGCCACTGCTCCGATCGGCGGCATCGACATCGGAGGCACAAAACATCGCCCACTCGGATTCAATGTCCGCTGCCTCCCTCGGAACATGGTCAAAGCTCTCCCGTAGGTGGGAGGTGAAACTCCTTCTGACAAAGGACTCTGCCAGACGTTCCCAGCACACCCTCACAATGCATTTGGGTCTGCCAGGTCTGACCGGCATCCTCCCCCACCATCGGAACCAACTCACCACCAGGTGGTGATCAGTTGACAGCTCCGCTCTCTCTACCCGCAAGTGTTCAACACATGTGGCCGCAAGTCCGACGACACAACCAGAAAGTCAATCATCGAACTGCGGCCCAGGGTGTCCTGATGCCAAGTGCACCTGTGGACACCCTTGTGCTTGAACATGGTGTTCGTTCTAGACAATCTGTGACGAGCACAGAAGTCCAATAACAAGACATCGCTCGGGTTAAGATCAGGGGGGCCGTTCCTCCCAATCACACCTCTCCAGGTATCACTGTCACTGCCAACATGAGCGTTGAAGTCACCCAGCAGAACAAGGGAATTCCCTGAGGGAGCAATCACTAGTACTTCCTCTAAGGACTCCAAAAAGGGTGGGTATTGTGAACTGTTGTTTGTTGCCTAAGCACAAACAACAGTCAGGACCCGTCCCCCCACTCGAAGGCGTAGGGAAACTACCCTCTCGTTTACCGGGTTAAACTCCAACGTACAGGCTTCGAGCCAGGGGGCAACAAGAATTGCCACCCCTGCCCGTCGCCTTTCATTGCTGGCAACACCAGGGTGGAATGAAGTCCAATTTACATTTTATAAATACATTTTTTAAATTTTGCACGTGGCATCATAATTAATAATAGAAATGGAGTCAATTTTTTATAGCGCTTAACATTGGGGTGAACCCATTATTAATTCACTCCTCAGTCACACACTGACGTGGTAACTTACATGTGCATCCACAGCCCTGAGGTTGACTTACATGGCTGCCAATTTACGCCTCCAACCGCCACCAAACATTCACCCACCAGTGTGGGAGGCAAGGTGGGTGAAATGTCTTGCCCAGGCACACAACAACAGTGACTCAGTGGAGGGAGCAAGGATCAAACCACCAACCCTCCAAGCCAAGCTCTTGCAGATTCATATTCCCAGTGATGAGTTTATCATTGAAGTAATTTGATGTTGCCTTTGGCAAGGACCATATTTATACACACTGCGAGTCCTGCAAAGCAACTCAGCTACTAAACGCTGCAATGATAAGCAAACACAACCCTATTTAGATCCTTTTAGATGCCATCAACAATAGGTGGAGACAAATGGCTCCAATATGAATTCATTATGGGCTGTTTGTGGAAGCGTGTACGTTTGGATTGCAACACAGTCACATTCTTCTGGAGAAGCTATTTTCCATCATCACTTTGTTATTAGCATAATGACTACAAATTCCAATCCATATTTATCAAATTGAGAAATAATAGATGTTTTGTTTCCGTGGAGGTTTACAAATGTCTTGACCACCGACCCTTAGACACTTACTCAAGGGCTTGTAATGTCATAATTGCGCTTTACGATGGTGCCTTGAACCTTGTTCACAAATTTTGTATTGTACCGAAATTCTGAAGAAAAAAGTTTTAGAAGTACAAAAATCCTGTCTGTCATGTTATTGGATTTCGCTTTTTCTTTGCTTTCTTTTCTTTGCGCACCCACACCGCGCAAAACTCTAGTCAAATAGTCTCATTTGTTTGTGCTACGTTTGTGCTGTTTTGTGCAATTACAATTAACGTTTGTGCTGCATTCATTTTTGAGTTAGTACAGTTTCTTTTTTAGGTCAACCAAATGTCATGCAGGCCCCATTTTCTCCAGATGAAACCAAAATAATCCCATTTTTTTGTGCTGCCTTTGTGCTGTTTTGTCCAATTACAATTAACGTTTGTGCTGCTTTTGTTTTTGAGATAATATCAATTAAGGTTTTTAGCCATTACATAATCGACCCATCAACAAGCTCCGAATGAAAACAAAATAGTCTCATTTTGATCGTCCTCGATTGTGCTGTTGGGTTCTGTTGAAACCAATGTTTGTGCTGTTTTCGTTTTGGAGATATTACGCCTTTCTTAAAGGTCAACCAAAGGTCACTCAGCCCCCCCGACATGCTCCGAATGAAACCAAATTAGTCTCATTTTTTCATCGTGTTTAGTGTAGTTTTGTGCAATTAAAATGAACATTTAAGCCGTGTTCGTTTTTGAGTTATTACACATTTATTAAAGGTCAACTGAGGTCAGTCACTTGTCAACAAGCTCCGAATGAAACAAAAATAGTCTCATTTTGACCATCCTCGTTTGTGCTGTTGGGTTCAGTTAAAACCAATGTTTGTGCTGCTTTCGTTTTGGAGCTATTGCACCTTTCTTAAAGGTCAACCAAAGGTCACTCAGCCCCCCGACATGCTCTGAATGAAACTGAGTTAGGCTCATTTTTTCCGTTGCTTTTAGTGTAGTTTTGTGCAATTAAAATGAACATTTAAGCCGTGTTCGTTTTTGAGTTATTACACATTTATTAAAGGTCAACTGAGGTCAGTCACTTGTCAACAAGCGCCGAATGAAACAAAAATAGTCATTTTGACCGTCCTCGTTTGTGCTTTTGGGTTCCGTTGAAACCAACGTTCGTGCTGCTTTCGTTTTGGAGATATTAACGATTAAAGGTGAAAGGGGTCAATGATGGTAAAGAGGAAAAAGTTGACCAAAGAACTAATATCGTATGCTTAGGCTGCAGAATATAATACAGTATGTCTGAGTCGGTCTTTCAGGACAATTCCTGTAACTTTAAAGGCTATTGCTTTTCTTTAGTCATTTTCCCAGAGTATTTGGAGCATGTGGCTATTTGCAATGTAGTCAATGATCACACAATTGAAAGGGCTTTCAAATTGTGTGAAAAAAATAACAGCAATATATTTGGTTACAGAACTGGATTCTGTCATCCATGAGGAAGATTGAGCAAGAGCCCATGACTGAATGAAAGCGCATGGAGCATGTAAAGCAGTTTCCAGGCCCCAAGTGAAAGTTAAGCTTGTGTGTGTTTGTGTGATAGAGAGAGAAAGAGCAATGCTCCTGTTTTTATATTTTGTATTTGAGTCATAGCTGTGTGTAGTAGGCCTTCTATGAGAAGCTATTAAACTGAAAATCCACTCAACTAAAAAATAGAATTTAAAAGTCTAATAATGATATCTAACATAGCTGTTGAGTTTCAGCCTGGAGAAAAAGCGGAAAGAATGCTTTTGGACGTACACGGACATTCTGTATACTTTCAAGAAATAGCTAATTATCATTCATTCATTCATTTTCTATACCGCTTATCCTGATTAGGGTCGCGGGTATGCTGGAGCCTATCCCAGCTGACTTTGGGCGGGAGGCGGGGAACACCCTGGACTGGTCGCCAGGGCAGCTAATTATCATTTTTATCATAAATTCAAATAAAAACTTTCTAACTGAAGATGATGAACTAGTGTCAAGGACCAATGACTCCATCCATCCATGACTTTTAATGAGCTTTTAAAAAGTCTCTTTCCCTTCAGCATCTTACCAAAGGACGACACCCACACACATTTTTATTTTACAATAACAACAAAAAAACCTTCAATGTCTTGTTCCCAATTTATCTTCAGAGTTGGGTAAAGACAAGTTAACGAACAAGCCGACATGCTCACCGTGGACGGTTTCTTTGCTTCCTCTTGTCATGTAATTTTCACAACATTATCACCTGTCTTGGCAACAAGACAGGTGATAATGTTGGGTCTTTTGATTAATCTGTGCTCCCTGTCTGTTGTTATTCTTGGAAAGAAAAATCGGCACAGCCGTACACGCTAATTATTATTAATACTTGCAGTGGCCATGGTTTGATGCTGGAGAATGAAGCTCCTGCTGTCCAGTTTTTCTTCTCATGCAAACACGACAATGTATAAACATATTATTTGGAGGCAGTGAACAATCTTTTAACATTACCTTTAAGAGGATAGAGGTAGGGCTCTCCTGCTGGACCAAAGAGGGATGTACCATCATCGCCGTCATGTTTAGGGTTGTCATTTAACGAGGTGTTACCACCTGAAAAGACAATCAGCAAATGATAAACACGCTACGACTGTTACTAATGATGCTTATACTAGGGCTGTCAATTAGTTACATGATTCAATCGCCATTAATCACATTTTGTCCATAGTTAACTCATAATTAATCACACTGGATAAGAGATAGATTTAGGATAGATAGTTTAGGTCGCTATAATTAATTTATGTTTTACTGATGTGTTGATTAGCACCTAGTGTACTGCCACTCGTTTGCCATCAATTTACTAATGAAAACACCGTTTTCTTTGTCTATTTCTGCTCAATATTTGTTCCTACGCTGTGCGCCGAGGGTCAAACAGGACATTAATTGCACGTCAAAAAAAATAGTGCAGTTAAAAGAAACTTGGGTTAACTTCTATTAACGCGTTATTACCCCTAGTTAATACTAATTAACATGCTAATGTGTATTAGTCATATCAATTATTCCATAAATGCCTTTTTTTTTGGCCATATTACTGTTTGGCAGTGATTCTCAGATCCTCTCCGGAAATACTACGACAACAGATAATACTGTACGTATTTATCTGTGCAAAGTGAATTTGAAAGTGAAACCAGGAGAATGCAACAAAATGGAGAGCTGTGAAGTGTATTCAAGAGTCATGGCATGTTGAGTATAATAAATTTGGACATATTGGCAGGTTTACACTAACATTGAAAGGATTCCCAGCATCTGACATAGGGGGGCCCGCCCCCCTATTTGAGAACCACTGCTGTTTGGCAATTAACCCGGAGCGTAGCTGTAGTTTTTGCAATCAACAGAAAAGAAGAAATGGATATCAGTTCGTGGCTGTTACCGTGCTTGGTGGGTTTTAGAGGAGACACGTGTCAGCCGCAGCAACTGAAGTGATCAACAGTTACTTTTACCAAATCCGTAGCTGTGCCATTTTCATAACCTCTCTTTAACTGACCTCTGTAGCCTCCGCCACCACCTCCGGCCATGCAGCCACCGCCACCACCCCCAAAGCCGCCTCGTGTCTGCCAGAATTTTTGACAGGCCTGTCCTCCCTGCCCTCCTAGCAGGAGAGGTCTGCCACCCTGACTGGCGGGAGCGCTGTCATTCCATCCCCCACCTCCGCCTGTCACCAGATGCAACATACAGTGTATGAGATAGGACGCAGCAATGTGCAGGGAATGGTGGGGGGTCGGAATGGGGAAGGAGAAAGACAGGGAATTGGATAAAGAAGATACAGAAACTGAAGAGATAAAAAAACAGGCATATACCGGACTAGACTAAATATTTCATTCACCGTTTTCCTTTTTCGACAAGTTTGTCTTACTTTGTAGGACATATGATACAGCAAAAAAAAATATCACTTCAGAGGTTTCGGTTATTTTTTTTAATACTGGAAAAAAATATAATCATTTATTTACATTTTACCAGCATGTAGGTACATTTTTACTTTTTTAAAAAGGGACTAAAGATTTCATTTTTCCCAACCCAAAAATACAAGAACACCACCACCGGCTGGCATACGTTAACAATTATTGTTTAATAGATTGTTAGTATATTAGTATTAATAATACTTATTAATAATATTAGTATTAATATTATTTTTTTTATTTTCACCGGTATTTTTACTCATTTTGCTCTGTGACTGTTCTGGTTGTGAAATTGTGATTATCATGGTTGTTTATAATATGGCTGAAATATGTTTGTGAGGTTCTTCCGCACCCTTCCTTATATTCCGCTTATCTTTCTTATATAAAAGATTGTTGAACATTTTTTTGGCCCATTTTTTTAATAGAATGTGTGTATTTTTCTAAATTACAAATGAAACTCACTCACCGCCGTCTGGTATTCACTGAGAGTTCCATAGCGTGCCCCATATGATAAGTTAGTAGCTAAACCTTGTCAAATCCCTATCATTAGACGACAACAATCATAAAAAATGTTAATAACTCGGTAAGGTAAGGCAAAATACGTAAACTATTACCGCTAACATGGAGTGACAATACCTGCACTTTGAAGGTAGACAGGTGTATACACACCCCATCTAAATGTTAAACATGCGCCTAATATTTTAATAACCTAACCAGAAATACTGTTAGAAATACTGTTTGGACATTTGACATAATCTTAAACATAACCATGATTAAGATACATCTCTCAGTATGAAGCAATGCACTTATGCACTACTGCAAAACTGTTTATTGGGAGTTAATATTTAAAATTGTTAATCCAAACCGGGCACAATAATCAGTTTAACGGCAAAATTGTATATAAAGCACTTGTCTCTTTTTCTGGATTGTGCAAGTGGCCATAAGGTCAAATAGTCTCAACCTGGAACCCTCCTTGTCCATTGTCATTACGTTGCGGGACACTCTTATTTAAGTCTAACAAAGCAAACGTGTTACTATTTAATGTATCATTAAAAACAGCAAATGCCATCTTGTAAAACATGAATAGACATAATTACAATATGCATTTTAGTGGAATGTATTAAATATTTCATTTCCATTGTGTAATAAAACCTGAGTGAAGGTGGCCACCCGCCCGGCACAAAATTCTGCTCAAATAGTCTAATTTTTTGTGCTGCGTTTGTGCTGTGTTGTGCAATTAAAATTAACGTTTGTGCTGCATTCGGTTTTGAGTTATTACAATTTCTTTTATAGGTCAACCAAAGGTCATGCAGCCCCCCATTTTCTCCAGATGAAACCAAAATAATCCCATTTGTTTTGTGCTGCCTTTGGGCTGTTTTGTGCAATTACAATTAACGTTTGTGCTGCTTTCATTTTTGAGATATTAACAATTAAAGTTTTGAGCCATTACATAATCGACCCATCAAGCTCCGAATGAAACCAAAACAGCCTCATTTTGACCATCCTTGTTTGTGCTGTTGGGTTCAATTGAAATCAACGTTTGCGCTGCGTTTGTTTTGCGCGGCGGGGGGTGGGGGGGTCATCTTCGCTTAGGTTAAAATCTCCAAAACGAAAGCAGCACATTGTTGGTTGCAACTGAACCCAACAGCACAAACAAGGACGGTCAAAATGAGATCATTTTTGTTTCATTCGGAGCTTGCTGACCTCAGTTGACCTTTAATAAAGGTGTAATATCTCGAAAGCAGCACAAACGTTCATTTTAATTGCACAAAACTAAACTAAACGAGACGGAAAAAATTAGATTAGTTTGGGTTTATTTGGAGCATGTCGGGGGGCTGCGTGACCTTGGGTTGACCTTAGAGAAACGCGTAATATCTCCAAAACTAAAGCAGCACGAACGATGATTTCAATTGAACCCAACAGCACAAACTAGGATGGTCAAAATGCAGCAATTTTGGTTTCATTCAAAGCTTGTTGACAGGACAATAATGTAGTTAATTAATTGCATGAATTAATTAATCTTAAAAATGAAAGCAGCACAAACGTTCATTTTAATTGCACAATACAGCACAAACGCAGCACAAACAAATGAGACTATTTGAGCAGAGTTGTGTATTGTAGGGACATTTTTTGACTAATTGTCTGCAATCCACCCAGGATAGATCCGCGACCCACTTTTGGGTCCCAACCCGCCACTTGAGAATGACTGGTGCACAAGAGAGTATTTAGCCATACAGGACAGAAAAAAGCAGCGCGCCAAGTAACAAACCTGCAGCGTTGGACTTCCCGTTGCGACCCGGTTGAGCGAGGTCATAGTCCATCTGTTCCAGCTGGCTCTCGGCGTGGCTGCTGTAACCTCTGCCACCTCCCCCAGCAGCAACGATGAGCGGCACCTGAAGCCCTTTATCCACCTGGGTGATTATTCCTTATTACTCCTTTCATAATCACAGACATCGCTGTTCTCATGTCAACGTCCCGCTAAAGTGTACTCTCTGAAGTACTTGAATATCCAAAGAAAAGGCGAGGACATATTTATGAACAGACAGTCGTTCAAGATCAGAATACATGGCAGCATTCACCTGTTCCGGATCATTTCTTTGATATTTTCTCACCTTAAACACGAATGTAGCGCCGCCGCCACCGCCGCCTCCACCCTTTACTTGACTTTTATTCAACATCAGGCTGCTCTGCTCCAAGCAGATCTTGTTCAACGTGGCTTTGGACTGTGGAAAAAGAGAGCGGCAAGGAGGTCACAAAAGAGGGCTTCTGTGCGGGGTCAGTTGTGTGTGAGAAAGGCAGGTCAGGTTCTGACTTTGCACCGCAGAGACAGTTCTGGCGTGATTTGAGGTTTTACTGCTCCTCCACATTGGGAATCAACAGCGAACGAACCATCCGGTGTTATTCTGCTGAAAAATAGCACTTTCATACTGTATAAATACAAAACTCCAAGTCTTTGTCATGTTCTTCTCCGATAACCTGTCTGTGAGTTGGATTTGAAAGGATAATGAAGATAAAGACTTCTGCGTTTGCTCTGCTACGCTTCTGGCGTTAACACATCCATCCATCCGTGTTCTACGCCGGTTACCCTCACTGCTGCAGGGGCATGCTGGAGCCTATCCCAGCTGACTTCTTGCAAAAACAATAAAACCCCTTGATCTGGGTTCGGATCTCCTGTGTGGAGGGTGCGACTTCTCCCTGTGCACGGGTGGGTTTTCTCCGGGAACTCCCGTTTCCTCCCGCATTCCAAAAACATGCATGTTAGCTTCATTGAAGGGTTGTTTGCCCTGCGATGGACTGGCGACCAGTCCAGGGCGTACCCCGCCTCCCGCCTGAACTCAGCCGGGATAGGCTCCAGCAAACCCGCGACCCTCATGAGGATAAGCGGCACAGAAAATGGATGGATGGATTCAATATTGCTTGGTCACGTAAGTGTGCTGCAAAGTTTGCACAAGCACTCCATAAAACTCTGATAGGGGTTGCCATGAGGTGTGGGCGGATGGGTCCACATATCAATAATATTGATACCAAGTAGGTAATATGCAGTATCGCCCACCCCCAGTTGCCATGACAATGGCAGAGATGCTATTCCTATTACAACCAGGGATCACCAGCCTAAAACTATTTGACAGACTCAGACATGCCCTTGCAGTCAGTCTGCTCGCTCGCTACTCCTAAATCTGCCTCAAGTGAAAGCTCAGAGGGCTGAGTGCAAGGAGAAGGCGGGACTATGCTGACTGTGATTGACAGGTAAACAAATAACAATGCATTCAAAAGTTCCAGAAGAGTCTTCACTTCTTGTACATCTTTGCCAGTTTCGTCATTGTAGCTTCTCACTTGAGAGTAGTTTGGGAGAAAAATGTGTATGTGCACAAAAAGTTCTACTATTGATAGCAAAAAAAGAAAAGATACGCACACGCCCAGGGAGCAACAGTGTTTGTAAGGTCATTTCTTTTTGCATTCTCACTGCAGGTCCCGCCTCTCCACCTTGTTCTCTGTCACCCGAGTGCTCTCTTGCCCGGTAAAGAAATCCCATTTAAAGAAATGAATAAGTAACAAAAGTCTGACGCATAAAACATCCGCGGAGGCACAATCTGCCGGCAAAAGAGCCAAATTGTGTACGTTTAGCAGCGTTCCCTTGACAACAGTACACTAATGTGGCTCATCATTGTGTGCATTTTATCAGGGTCCTTTAAGTTTGACTGTGCTCAACTTTACTGACTGCAGCAATATTCCAGTATTTACCTGTTGGAAGCAAAACCTACAATTTTCCAGACTGGAACACTGCCATGTCGGGAACATTTTCGACGTGTCTTGAAGACGATGGACTTAGAAAAACCCTTTGGAGGGTTACTCAAGCACGGCTCCATTGGGTTCAACCCGAACTACCAAAAATACCGCTTGTGTTCCGAACATTGTCTTCTTAAGTGGACAAAGAGTGTGGGCTCCAAAATTCGTTTCACATCTTGTCCCAGACCGGACCGTCGTGGTAACGAGAGAGCTGAGCCGGAAGGCAAAGCTCTCTGTTTACCGATCGGTCTACGTTCCCACCCTCACCTATGGTCATGAGTTATGGGTCATGACCGAAAGAATGAGATCGCGGATACAAGCGGCGGAAATGAGTTTTCTCCGTAGGGTGGCTGGACTCACCCTAAGAGATAGGGTGAGGAGCTCGGCCACCAAGGGAGGAGCTCAGAGTAGAGCCGTTGCTCCTTCACATGGAGAGGAGCCAGTTGAGGTGGCTCGGGCATCTAGTCCGGATGCCTCCCGGGCGCCTCCCTGGTGAGGTGTTTCGGGCATGCCCAGTCGGGAGAAGGCCCCCGGGAAGACCTAGGACACGCTGGAGGGACTATGTCTCACAGCTGGCCTGGGAACGCCTTGGTGTCCTCCCGATGGAGCTGGAAGAGGTCGCTGGGGACCGGGAAGTCTGGACTTCCCTACTGAAGCTGCTGCCCCCGCGACCCGGACCCGGATAAGCGGTGGAAAATGGATGGATGGATCTTGTCCCAGAATGCACTGCGATAGCTGGTGAGTAGTCACATAACGTTTCCCTGCTTCTCTGTTGGAAGTATCTCTCATTAGGCTCACATTTAAAAATGGCAGTTTATACAATTTCAACATTTTAAACTGGGGATTCTCCCATCCCACCGGTTCCGTAAAAACGTGTGATCGGTATGTGCCGATAAAAGCCTTTCAAAGCGCATCACAACAACCCATTCATGTCTCGAAGGTGGCACGAATGTGCATGTCTGCCGTGTCACGTGGGGGTGCCAACACCCGCGTAGAGCCGACAAGGGACACACTCGGTGCCGTATTTTTGCAAGAATCAACACTAGTCTGTTACACCTCTGTGGTTTCAGTTTGACAGCTTAGGCTCCACCGGTGGTTTTCAAACTGGGGGGCGCGCCCCCTAGAGGGGGGCCTGGCATTATGACAGGGGGAGCGCGGGACTACCATGCACACTTTTCATTATTAGCGTATTTTTCAGTACTAAGCTGCTACTTTTTTCTCTCCCTTAGAACCCAGCGCCTTGTTTATGGACTTTGTTCAAATTCTCTACTGTTGACTCCAACAACACTCTTAAGTTTCTTAAGTCTATCCACGCGCGCGCAGTATGTTGTGTTATGACAACATATGGTGTTTCTTAACACCATAATATTATATATATATAAATATATATATTTATTTATTTATTTTACTTTAGTTTCTTCTTAAAATATATGTAAAATATCTCGCTTTACAAGAGGGGGAGTTTGAGTGATATATTGGCCCCGTGGCACATTCTAAAAATACAATATCACAAAAAATTTTAAGGTAAAAGCATAAATGGAAAAATCAGTCATTTTCCGAAGATAAAGTCAAAATATTAGGGGGAAAAAAATGTAGTCTAACCAAAAAAAGTTTTAATTTTAGAAAATTTAGGTTGCAAAAAAGGTTATAATATTAGAAGAATAATGTAAAAAAAATTACAGAAATAAAGTCATAGCAAAAATTTAGTAGAAAATCAAAATGTTAATAGAAAAAAAGTCATCATTTTTCAAGAATAAACCTGTAATGTTATAACTAAAAATATTGTCATTTTTGTCTTTTTTTTGTGGTCATTTTATTATGAGAAACAAAAAAACAATATAAAGTTCTAATTTTTGGAATATTAGGTTGGGAAGGTAAAGTTAAAATATTGTGGGAACAAAGTCATAATATTACAATTAAATATATAATTTAGGTGCCGCACGGTGGATGAGTGGTTAGCACATTGGCCACACAGTCAGGAGATCTGGAAGAGCTGGGTTCAAATCTCCGTTGGGCATCTCTGTGTGGACTTTGCATGTTCTCCCCGTGCGTGTGTGGGTTTTCTCCGGGTACTCCGCTTTCCTCCCACATTCCAAAAACATGCATGTTAGATTAATTGGCGACTCTAAAAAAAATTGTCCATCAGGTATGAATGTGAGTGTGAATGTTTGTTTGTCTATATGTGCCCTGTGATTGACTGGCAACCAGTCCAGGGTGTACCCCGCCTCTCGCCCAAAGCCAGCTGGGATAGGCTCCAGCATCCCAGTGACCCTAATGAGGATAAGCGGTACAGAAAATGAATGAATATAATTTAGGCTTTATAATGTATAATGTTTTGTGTAAATGCCGACATTTTCAAATAAAACATGACAGGAATCCCAGTGTTAAAAAAACATTCCAAATATACTGCAAAAACCTTCTCAGCACTTTCATCCATCCAGTTCTGAGACTTACTATCCTCTAAAATTGTTGGTCTTGCTTAAAAATGCACACTTTTACTCGTAATCACCGTTGAAAAGTTTGAACACGGCTCTCGTGATAACACATTTGTGTCTTTCAAGGCTCTCAAGGCTGACAAGAAAAGATGAACGCGTGCCGGACAGCAGACTAGACCCTTTAATATGTAAAGTTCTCCAGTGCGGAAAAGGGCTGTTGTAATGGGTTAGGTGGGGTTTGATGCTGTGAACAGTGAAAGGGGTTACTGTCGGCCAACGAACCTCAGCGTCCTAGCCGACTCACTCCGTCGTACGCCTCTTACGCTTCGTTGCACAGCCGCCGCCGTTTACCCCACTGCACACACTGAAGGCTGGTAATGCACGTGAGCAACTAAACATGTGCGCAGTATATCGACCGGCTAATCTTTGCAACGAGAGAAACAGCTAACGGTGCAGTTTTTTGTGCGTTTCAACCTCAAGTTGGATTCTGAGGTGTCCTTATCTTTTTATTCGTGCAACTTTGATTGATGTGGTGCACAGCAGGGTGCAAACCTTCGGGATTAGGGTGCACAAACTGCATGACCGCACTCAAACTGTGTCTTTACAAAGCCGACCATGGCGAGGAAGACAATCACTGCATGCCTCCTTCTGCACCAACATGCATTCAAAGCGTCACACATCACATGGTATATGATTACCATATCATTTTTGTCTTTTAATGGAAAATTCCATATTAATGCAATCTTTCTCTGCAGCCCAGCGGGATACAATTGCGGCGAGGCACTCCTCCGAGAGTAAAATTATTATTAGATATACAGGGAAACATTAACGGCAGACATTTACAAGAGTTTTTAGAAGATGGATGGTACTTTCATGTGCAGAGGCAGTCAGCAACGGTGGCATTAAAACAGATAATTCAGAGCTTCTTTTCAAACATTGCGGGGCACGTCGTCACTCAGCGCCCTTTGCCGCTCTTGCCTCAATACCGTACAAGCTTTTTTGTTGAGTTGTGATAAAACCGCAGCTACGGGGGCATCTGTGCTAATAACTTTGGGGAATGGCATTTTTTTTTTTACAGCTCGCGGTTATGGTTAGTTAATTAACTTAATTAACAAAACTATACTTGTATTTGCCGGAATGCTGACGGTTCCAGCCATAGGCAGTTGTAACCCTTATCATTTAGCAAGAGGGAATTGCATTGTACATTATTACACTGTACATTATAGCTTTATTCTATTAAGTCCAGCTGTTGACATCAAGGTTTAGTGTTAGTGTGCACCAAATATAAATTGTGGCAAACCAGAGATGGTCAGAGGGATTCAGGGTGCGCAACCAGCAAAAGCCAAGACTCCCTGGGAGCTTTGCACTCGGTGAAACGAACAGTCGACGTCACTAAATATATATATATATATATATATATATATAACTGTTATGGGGAATAACAAACAACAACAATATTAAATCAAAACACTTCACTTTAGTAATGTTTGACAAAAAAAATGCCGCAAGGCATGCTGGGAAGTGGGAAGCACCCCTAGCCACGCTGTGTAAGAGGAAGCCTGCCGGGTCTCTGGCAGCAAGGAGTTGGCATAGGAAGCTAAGAACTGTTCATCGTCGCATATGTTACAAATAAAGAAGAACATTAGTAAGGTTAATAAAGAAGACCGTCTCAGTGGTGCTCTTCTTGGATTACTCGGAGCCCCCTTTTTTTTGTAAGTTGAGTGTGAGAACCCTGCTGCGGATCAATCCTTCCATGTCACTATATTTTCATTTCCACGAGAAAATGAAAGCGTGATGCCAAATATGATCCCTAGCCAACTAGCAGAGCTATGAAATCACCAATAAGCCCAGCTTCCTTGCCACCATCTGTCCGGGCTGTTTTGGTGTCCATAAACAACAAATAAGTGCAGACTCTGCACGGGTTCTGTCCTAAATGAGTCACGTCAAATACTATTGCATCAACTTGTCCACTCCCACAGTAAATAATGTCCCGCAAACCGTCTTACTTTGGTAACAGGAGGAGTTTTCAGTGTAAAGGCTGGCCTGCATGTTTGGATATTGGAGATGATGGATGGTTTCATTGGTGACTATAGGGATTGTTGTGTAAGCACACGGCCAGGCTGCCGGCAAAGAGCTCCAGAGCATATCGGAAGACAACCGCGGACAAAACCACCCAAGTAAGCCAAGAAGAGGCAGCGGGAGGACGACTGCAAATTTGGTAGTCCTAAAATGTCAGCGCTCAGAAAATGTCCTAAGACTCCCCCGAGGTTTTCCATTTTTTTTAGGTATTAATAATAGTCATGCTTAACGTTTCAATGGTTGGAGTACCATTGGTTCACCCTTTGTTTTTTGTTTTTTTTAGTTTGGTTTGCTGCGATTGACTGGCGACCAGTCCAGGGTGTACCCCGCCTCTCGCCCAAAGTCTGCTGGGATAGGCTCCAGCATCCCCGTGACCCTAATGAGGATAAGCGGCATAGAAAATGGATGGATGGATGGATGGATAGTTTGGTTTGCTGCTAATTTCATCCACACATTACCGCTTCTTTCTCTGGACAGGAAATACAGGAGATTTTTTTTAACAAGCAAGGGGCCGGGACGCCAATATCCCATGTATCTTCTTTTTTAAATGAAAACCGGATGTCTTTTAGAACATTCCTGTCAAACCTGTCACCATTTGCGACCCCAACTTAAAGTGGGAATGCACGGACACACAAGGTACTGCACATCACCTCGTACAAATGTTTTGAAAACTATCACCAATCAATGTTCCACTTACGAGAGTAATGTTTCACTACTCGGCCCTCGCCGCCGGAGATTTCTGCCACTCGTGGAGGGGTAAGTGATCGGGTTGCACGTGTCCTTCGTTTCAGAAAAGCTTTGCAGTTTTACTCCCAAAAACTCCAACTTACTCGAGAAAACAAGCAGGTATAAGGAATGATCAAATTCGTATTGAGAAATTGTATCGGGTAAATACCGGGGGTCACTCGCCTCCTTGATGTTCACGCGACTCATTTGGTTTTTGCGGTACTACTGTCAAGTTGTAAACCGAGCACCCCAAACAAAGCCAGAACTGAGAGTCCTGTGAGAAATACACAAAATGTGTACGTAATCAAGATCAAACTAACCTGTCTTGGTTTAGGTTGACTTAAACCTAAACCTAAACCTAAACCTTGGTCAACATTTAGCGTCAGAGTTGTTTTTGTTTTTTTTACATACTGTGTGAGTTTTGAACCTACATTGGGGCAAGCATCTTCTCCTTTCTGTCCAACCAGAATGTAGAGCAGCTCCCCTTTCCTCAGCAGAAAGTCTCCGCTCATGTACGTGCCGTGCGATCTGCTCACGGCCATAACGCTTCGACCGCCAGCTGCACCGTAGGCGGTGATCCTAGACGGCACATCCGGGAGAAAAAACAAATTAAAACGAAATAATCATGGTTCTTTCATGCCGGAGCGTACACCGAGAGCATACGATTGACGTTAAAAAAATTTGAACGTACACCTTGACATATAATACACATAATAATTAGTCTTCAGATGCAAGGCACTTAGGCTCACATATGCATTCAGTGAATATAATGCAGACATACAAAGGCTAATACAGCTTTATCTAGCTCATTTCAACTGTCCCAGTTTCCAGCCTGGGAAAAAAATAAACATTGATTGGGTTTTGGGAATGCTTCAATATTAGCCTCCCCGGGCGGTCACGCTTGGTGGAGAGGGGGCGCTGCCTGGTGCTCGGTAGCTACCTCAGCTGTTTGCCTAATGACTTTGGGGAGATGCAGAGCGCACATTCATCTCTGCGGCCGCCTGTCAACTTCATCCACCGGCTCTTCCAGATAACCAGGCTGCATTAGGGCCACGGTTTTAAAGTTTGGCGGCAGCAAGTGTTTTCTGAAAACCTCCGGGACATATGTTGCACCGGTGTTAGGTATTTGAAGACTTAAGACACAACACGGCTGCGTGGGAGACTCGAAGAGCTGGTTTTTTGTTAAATTCAAGATAAAACACCTCAGGTTTTCATGAAGGCCCGCAGGAGGAATATCGATCTTGGCCTAAGGTGACTCATACTACACATTGTATATTCTGACGAGCTGATTGTTGTTCGTGTATTTTCGAACCCTTATTGAAGATTCTCTCCTCTGCTCATCTATCCTCTCGAGAAAGCGCTGATGCCTTGCTGATGCACACAGGAGGAAAAAAAAAAAGCGGGTGGGTGTGGGAGTGTGCAGCATTGCCAAGTCTGTGGCTGTGGCTCAAGAAAGACAGCTTTGGTGTGCTGTGTGTGCCTGTTCCGAGCATAATGTGGGTATTTTAAACACCCTCAATATTTTGAGATCAAATAGTCATTGTTTACATGTAGAATGTTGGGGAAAGGAAATCAAACACAGAGTGGGAACGCCACGAAACGGCCAAAATAAATAGGAATAAAACAATATATGGTATGATAGAAAGGGGTATAGGAAGGGGTCCTACCTGTAGGTGCCAGTTTCCGGGACCTGCCACATTTGAACGCCTTTGAGAGGCCCCCGGGTGCCCACTGTCACGTTGATTTTGCTGATCCTGTAGGAGTTCAGGCACTGGGACGGAGTTGGACCGTCGGGTCCCGCAGCGCCACAGGTGTGAAAAATCCATTTTTTGGCTGAACACCAAGGACAGAAAGTACCATTTAATGTTCCTGCACTGCGGCGCTGTACCACCACCACATAAGCATCAAGATAGATTGACAGATACTTCGTATTCCCTACCAGACAGACACTCAAATATGTCTATTTGTGAAACACACATGCATGGATATGAACCAACTAATTAAGGATTGCCTTCTAATTAGCTGGAGAATAAGCTTGTCATGTGGACAACAGGGGCCGCACGGTGGCTGAGTGGTTAGCACATTGGCCACACAGTCAGGAGATCTGGAAGACCTGGGTTCAAATCTCCGTTGGGCATCTCTGTGTGGAGTTTGCATGTTCTCCCCGTGCGTGTGTGGGTTTTCTCCGGGTACTCCGATTTCCTCCCACATTCCAAAAACATGCATGTTAGGTTAATTGGCGACCCTAAATTGTCCATCGGTATGAATGTGAGTGTGAATGTTTGTTTGTCTATATGTGCCCTGCGATTGACTGGCGACCAGTCCAGGGTGTACCCCGCCTCTCGCCCAAAGCCAGCTGGGATAGGCTCCAGCATCCCCGTGACCCTAATGAGGATAAGCGGTACAGAAAATGAATGAATGAATGAATGAATGTGGACAACAGGAGGACCTCACGCTGCAGTGCCGCATCCTGATTTAAAGCTGGTGAACATAAAGCAGCGCATGTGTGACTGTCTTTGGAGATGAACATAGAAGCTTATCTGCCCAGCTTCAAAAGCGCTCTCTGCAATTTCTCACACGACGACCCCCGTGACCCCGGACTTGTTACACACAACGACTGTGAAAAGTGATACTTCTTTCTTTTATCACAAATGATTTAGGATGGCAAGGTCACCTTATAGGGTTGAACTGTCGTCGTCTTTGTAACCTTGTGTGGAAGTCAAGGACGGTACCTCTAGATTGGCAGACGTGGGAGGTTGTCTGCTTTTATAAAAAGGGTGTAGGGCAGGGGTGTCCAAAGTGCGGGCCGGGGGCCATTTGTGGCTCGCCGCTGTGTTTTTATTGGCCCGCAGCATATCCTAGCAAGAAAACTAATAGAACAAAAACTGTGAAAAATTAAAACTCACCTGTAGGATTCTGGGAATACCATCATTAGGAGGAAAAAGTTGTAAGCTAACAAACATAATTTTACTAGCATGTAGTTGCACTATTGCAATAGTAAATAATAATGCCATAATATAATGAGAACCAAAACAACAAAGTTGTAATATGAGAAAACAAAATCCATGAGAAAATCCATAATATGAGAAAACAAAATCAGACAAAAAAAATTCCAATTGTAATTTCTGGAAATTAGGTTGGGGAAAAAGTTGAAATATTATAGGAATGAAGTCATAATATTTCAAAAAGAAAATTTACAAAGATTATTTAAGAATGCTGAAATATTTGAAAAAGTCCAACAAAAAAAAACAACAACAGCAAAAGTAATAAGAAATAGAAAAATACAAAAAGTTCATCCTACTAATACGCTTTTTCATCTACATCCCAAAGATGAGATGCATTCTTTTTCTATATTTTTACAAAATATACATTTTTACCAAATATGAAAGTGGCCCTTGCATCCGTTCATTTTTCAGTATGTGGCCCTCGGTGGAAAAAGTTTGGACACGCCTGGTGTAGGGTGTGTTCCTGCCAGGCCTGTGCAAAATTCAGAATTAAATTCAATTCGATGGATTAATTTGAGGTGACGCCATCCCTTTTTTATTTTTTCCAAATAAAACAAAGTATAACATTAAGCATACTCCTTAATGTTATCTTCATTTCAACGTGGAGTGAAGTGTGGTTTCCATGCATTGGAGGCCAGATGTCGTTATTGCTGTGCTGTGATGCTGTTATTACAAAAGTCAAAGTACAAAGCAGCGCTGGACTTCAATTATTTATAATTATCATCAATTTAATTCACGGTGTACTCCAAACAAAATGACAGGCCTTTTAAAGACGTGGATACAGCAACTGCTGTTCTAGCATCCTCCTCCGCTGTGAATGTGTGATCTACTATAATAAAGAATTGTGCAGTAAAGTTTAAATAATACAGTATCTTCTTTTCCTTTCGGCTTATCCCTTCAGGGGTCGCCACAGCGAATCAATTGCCTCCATCTAACCCTGTCTTCTGCATCTTCTTCTCTCTCACTACCTTCATGTCTTCTTTCACCACATCCGTAAACCGCCTCTTTGGTCTTCTTCTAGGCCTCCTGCCTGGCAGTTCTAAACTCAGCATCCTTCTACCAATATATTCACTATCTCTTTTCCGAACATGTCCGAACCAGCTCATTCTGGCCTCTCTGACTTTATCTCCAAAACCTCTAACATGTGCTGTCCCTCTGATGTGCTCATTCCTGATCCTGTCCATCCTGGTCACACCCAAAGAGAACCTCAGCATCTTCATCTCTGCTCCAGCTCTGCCTCCTGTCTTTTCCTCAGCAGCACTGTCTCTAGACCAACAACATGTCACCACAGTTTCACACAGCATGTTTTACTTTTTGATGATGTGTTGATCAGACTATGTATCACAGTTGGCCATGGAACAGCAAAAAAGTAATTCAAGCAATTCTGTTGACCACGGTTACGGTGTATGCCAGTTAAGAAGCTACAATTACTAAATACAAATTGCACCAAATATGACCAAGCTAATCAATTTTTGGAGACGATGTAGATGGCAGCCATGGGCCTGGTTTACCGTCTGCATCTTAATGAAGCTCAAGATATGTATCCCCTCATCTACTGACAGTTACCCTCCCAAGGCTGGATATTATAAACGAGATGGATCAAGTATGGCACATTGTGAATGGATCTGAATAAAAATCTTGCACTAGAGTCAAACTAATTACAAAAGCTTGATTCGCATGACACTGCTTGTTATTGTTCCCCCCGCACACTGAAACCAAAGCAACAAGAACTAGTACATAATACGTAAACAGTGAATACATTCGGCTGTACTACTAATTAGCAATCACTTAATGGCCAAACCTCATCTGTGTTTGAAGTGCATAGGGAGCAACGTCTGCTGGCAGTTGCCAAACTGAGCCAATTGGATGGCTTCAGAGCAGCCGTCGGTCTATCTGACTGGAAGCCAGTTTTTATCTAATCCACAGTGCTTGGATTTGTTGTTGTCTGAAGTTGCGTGAGCGGAAGTGGAACACCTTGATATGAAAATGTGTTTTGGGTTCAAAGAAGATCACGCTTGTACACACTGCCTCACTTTTGCAGATGATCATTTTTGGCAGTGTGATATTTCATATCAAATGCTTATTTTCGTCACGCACCCACCCATGTGCGCGCCCACATGCAGAGAATAGCCTGAGAAAGGTGTTAGTGATGTATTCCCTTCTCTCTGCAGATAGCAATTAGAGACACAATCTAGGTTGAGTTTTGTCACTAAGAAGCAATGGATGTTTATGAGATCGGATTAGAACTTTAGGGGAGTCGCGGGTCTGTCTTTACCCGGCGATTTAAAAAAACAAACAGACTGTGAGGCGACAGAGTGCACCTGAAGTCCTGGTGAATCAAAAATAGTGGTGGGAAAAAGCAGAGGTGCATCAGGGACGGAACAATATGGCAGTAAGGTGAGAGGACAACCACACGGTCTATCAAAGAGCCCGTTAATAAAAGCCTTTGCAGTGCCAACGATGGCAAAGAAATTGAAATATTAAAGACAACAAAAGACGTGTAGAGCGAAAGAAGGCGAGAGGAGACAAGAAGCGTTTGTTGGGGTTAATCATGGAGCGTGTCGAGAGAAAAGGGGAGTCTTGCTGGAGTGACAGGTTGGCAGAGTTAAAACCCTCATCAGGCCCAGCGCCCGTCAAAGCTTCAGGCCCGCGAGGGGAGAAGAGACACTCGGCGAATGTTAAGCGTCCTCAGCTGTCTTTGCAAGTTCACCATCTTTGCCCTCTAGTTTCTATCTATGATCATCACAAGGCCACCATTCAAGCCAGATGGCTTTATCGCAACCGAACCAAAACGTTCTTGTCACACATTTAACAAACGCACAAAGCCCGGTCTTGACCGACTGGAACCCAAGACTGAAGCCTGTAGCAGATACTCCAGTTATGTTACCGCAACATGTAAGCAGGCCAGGCATGGATGTATTACGTTCCGCTGTGAGCCTTCTGCGAATCCAGCAGCTTGTGTGCAAGACTCGCATGTCGCAGCGCAAGAAGCATTTGCATTTTTTCTATTTGGCTCTCGTCCTTCCTTACCTCAGCCTGTTCAGCAGAGTGAACACCGCATAGCAAATGGGCTGCATGCGGAAAGACAATTGGCTCGCACGAATCAACGATTTCAGCTATTTAGTGAAAAGTCCTGTTTTATTGATCTTAGAAGTGTGAATTCAAGTTCATTTGGATTTTTTCTCATAGTTTAACCCCCCCCCCCTGTCCCGCACACTCATTACTGTGTTCACCAAAAAGTCATAAATATAGGTAAAAGTGAGGTTAAATGTTCACTTAGCCATTGAATTTGAGATTTACATGTATATTCACATTTCGGCATGTATACAGTAGTACCTCGTTATTCGCTTCCAGACCCGAGGGAACTAGAAAAGCACACTAGAGTGCAGTCCTCAACCAAGCGCCATAGTTCTCCCCATATTGGGAGTCACACCAAAATAATAACCCTACATTTGGATCAGTCTGGTATTTTGTAAAACCCGTTGGATACTTGTTCTGTATTTCATCTTCAAGTGCTTTGACCATTTTTGGTGGAATTTTATGCACAAATGCCGAGAATGGTCATTTCTCGCAATGTTAAGGAATTCATTGAAATATTCCTTGATCCATTTGGTGATCTGGATCCCCCCCAACATTTTATCACGTTTTCCATATTCAATTCCCGACAATTCCTGAAAATTTCATGGCATAGAAACCTGTTTACAATCTCCTAAATACGATTAAACATTATTAGAGCCCTCAAGACACAAAATAACATTCCTTTAGTGACCTTTACATTTGCATTACCCAATATAGTCCGAGAAAACAAATCAGACTTTTTAGACATACAATAGTGTTCAAAAGCAGTCCAATGTGACTAACTGGATTAAGTTATTAATTTATTTTTATTGCTACATGGCAAAAAAGTTACCAGTAGTAGATTCTCAGAAAACAAACAAGACCCAGCATTTATGGAATGCATGCCCGTAAGGCTGTGCAATTTTTTTTTTAACAAAGGGACTTTGCGGTGGATTCTTGTAACTAGAATAGCTTCACACAGTACTTACAGGTAACATCAAACAGTATTTGATCATCCTGGAGCTGATCATTGGCCATTCTGGTATTTCTTTGATCCATTTTGATAGTTGTCTTCTGTTTTTTGCCGCGTGTCTCTTGTTTTGCTCTCCATTTTAAGGCAGTGAAAATCATTTTTGCTGAACAGCCAAAATCTTTTTGCTTGTTTCTTGTTTGTTTTCTGAGAATATACTGCACCTACTGGTAACTTGTTTGCCATGTACTGTAGCAATGAAAACATACTAATAACTAACTAATTAATTGGTTAGTCTGGTTAGTCACAATGGGCTGCTATTATTTTGAACACTACCGTAAATAAGATAACAGACTCACACGTAGGCAGGTCCTTGTTGTTTTTTTCTGGACAGCGTACTTCCTTACAGCTTTAAATGGCTTTGCACTCACATAATAAGCCATGTAAGACGTAAATAAAACTCCTGATCCAGCAGTATGACAGTAAATGTGTACCCTAGGGAAACTTATCGAGGAGTCTAGTGCCTCTCTCACCAAATACCCAGTGGCCAATGTAGAATACAGCACTACGTTGACAGTTACAATGCTTCCCCTGCCTTGTATTTTAGTTCATTTAGTTACATCATTTAGCCATTTTTATGCTTCAAAATGTCTACTTTAGGCCAATAATAAGGACAATTTGCTTAAATATGCATTTTTTTTTAATACTAACAACAGGCCATTTTGAGCCATGAAACAGCAATCATTCATTTTTGGAAATACACAATTTACTGTAACTCTATAAAAAGTGATTTGTGTTCATATTTTTGGGTGTCTGGCACAAATGAATTAGATTTACGTTATCTCTTATGAAAAATATTGATTGTTTTCGCGTGATTCGGTTTTCATCTGACCTCTGGGAATGGATTCAGGACGAAAACCGAGGCCGCACAAACAAACAAACAAAAAGTTGATAGTGTTAAATAAAAAAAAAATATATATGGTCACTTTTTTTAATGCCCAAAGGCTACTTTTTCTTAATTGATTGATTCAGGGGAAAATTATCAGTCAATTCATATATTAAATATTAATATAAAATGTGAAATATGTAATAATTTACAAAGTGATGGGAGGATATTATGGCCTCCTGTTTCGGTGTACTTGTTGTATTGACCATAATAATGTCACTGTGAGGAGTATTACCAATGTGAAGGTTTTGTAGACAAAGCTGAACTTTCCATAGCTGTCATTAAAAACCAATTGAACCGGAATCAACCGCGTCTCTACTAAAGGTTGTGCTACAGAACTTCATTTTTGGCGTAATAACTTTATGATATTGTGCCTTTTTGGAAAACAGTGTAGATTTCCCGTCCTCTGACAATAGCACAGCTATTATTTCTTAAATACCGGCCATTCACCTCACCATGAACATGTTCAAATTGTGCCCAAAATGTCAATATTTTCAGGTGCTCACTTGGCTTCAGGTATGCAGACACACTTTGTCACTCTATCGCCTTCAACTTCCTCAGCTGGGCACTTGCTACCTTGGAGGTGTGTTTGGGGTCATTATTTTCTTAGAAACTGCCCAGTTTCAGCCCAATTTCCCAAGGGGAGGAATGATGCTCTGCTTTAGAGTGCTTGGTTGTAGGCGAGACACAATCGTCCTGGTACTCACTTGTTACCAACTATTTAGACAGTAATATGTGTTGGGCCATTTTGGGTAGTAAATCTATACCGCTTTATAAGGTGCACACAGACTACACTAAAGTATGTCCGGTTTAATTTCTATAGTATTGTCGCTTGAGAAGATACTGAGATACAAATGGTTGCTGAAATGTGAGGAGTGTACTGTTGGCCCTCGCTACTTCAGGCTTCATTGCCTATCATGTTTCCAGTCTGATGTTGGCAGTCTTCTGTTTGAATGGGTTGTATTTAATTTATATGGTCACACCCTTCTCTCCAGCACCCTGGAATAGACTTTTCCAGGGAGGCTGAGGAGTGTGATCCCCCTATAGTTGGAACACACCCTCCTGTCACCCTTTTTAAAAATGGGGACCACCACCCCTGTCTGCCAGTCCAGAGGTACTGTTCCCGACTTCCATGCGATGTTGAAGAGGCGTGTCAACCAAGACAGTCCCCCAACAATCAAAGTCTTGAGGAATTCATGGCAAAACTCGTCCACCCCAGGAGCCTTGCCACCGGGGAGAAATCCGAGGTCATGGTTCTCAGTCAGAAAACGGGTGGATTGTACCCTCCGGATTGGGAGTGAGGTCTTGTCCCAGCTGGAGGAGTTTAAGTATTTTGGGGTCTTGTTCACAAGTGAGGGAAGGTTGTAGCGTGAGGTCGACAGACGCATTGGTGCAGCCTCAGCAGTAATGCGGTCTCTGTACAGGACCCTCACCTACAGTATGGGAATGAGTTATGGGTCATGACCAACAGATCGAGATCGCGGACACAAGCGGAGGAAATGAGTTTCCTCCGTAGCGTGGCTGGACTCACCCTAAGAGATAGGGTGAGGAGTTTGCAGTAGAGACGCTGCTCTTTCACATCGAGAGGAGCCAGTTGAGGTGGCTCGGGCATCTAGTCCGAATGCCTCCCGGGCGCCTCCCTGGTGAGGTGTTCTGGGCATGCCCAGCCGGGAAAAGGCCCGGGGAAGACCTAGGACACGCTGGAGGGATTATGTCTCACAGCTGGCCTGAACGCCTTGGTGCCCTCCCGGTGGAGCTGGAAGAGGTTGAAGTCTGGACCCGGATAAGCGGAGAAAAATGGAATGGATCAGATCAGGTCGTGTTTTTACACCACAGGCACGAACAACAGAGTATGCTACAGTTTCCCCTGTTAATAGAAAGTGTTTGCAGTATATTTTCATCACAAGCCTGTAACTGCAGTACCGCTGGTGGCCCTTTCAGGAGAATTGCCCGTTGGTGTTTGATGCACCCTGTGTGCACTTGCTGGCGCCCCGCCTCCCCCCACTGGGACAAAGAGACTGAATGGCTGACAAGACGCCGTTCATTCCGCTACAGAACCAATGCACCCAAGTGTGGAGACAGATGCACAGAGTGAACCAGTCATCCAGCCTGTTTGGTAGTTTTGATTTATAATGTGGTTAATTAATTTATTGATTATTGTGACAGACCTAGTTGTAGCTATTAAACCGTCCTGCATGTGAAATGTGTGATCACCATTTAATAAGCAAAGAGAGCTGGTGTGATTTGTCAAACCAGTTTGAAATTGAAGCCTCAGTACGCAACAAAATCAATTTTCTGGGCTTTAACAGGGCATGGGTGGTATAAAAGCATTTTCTGCTGCCAGAGAGAGAAAATTGGATGGATGGATGGATAGATGGATGGATGGATAGATAAATAGATGGAGAGCTAGGGCGGTAGAAAGATCAGTTGAACTGAAAAGTAATCCTCCAACTAATCACAACACTTATAATCACTCCACATTTATTTAAGTGCGGGGTGCTTAGTGTTAAATGATTTCAGAGAAACATGTTTACTACCCAAGGCTATAAAAAAAGATTTCCTATCCAGTATAACAGGAGAAGAGTAACAACTCACTTTTTCAGCAAGTCCAGTGTAGCTCAAGCACTGCAGAATACTGACTGAGGAAATGTGTTTTAGAGCCGGCTTGATATGACTAACACAAATTTATGACTTTCAATATTGTTGCGCTCCTGAAGGAAGGAAGCAAGAGAGCGTGAGTGGGTAAATGTCAGGTCTGTGTAACTGTCTCCATTGACATTCTCAGGAGACAAATTGAAGTATTTTACACTTGGTAACTGCCCGTCCTGCTCCATTTGCTGCCAAAAGAGATCTCTGCAGGACTCACGCCGTTGGGGGTGTGATGCAAACCAGCGGGGGGCGCACTTACTTTATTACAGTCTGCGTATCGTACGTCGAACTCGGTGCATTTGAAGTAATTGTGAATGTGTGCATGCGTGTGTGAGCGTAGGAGTGAGAGGCAGAGACAAAGAAAGAAACACTGCAGAGAATACATACTGGGGAATAACCTCATTCCGGCTGTAAAACATCCATCTCTCGCACAAATTCACACTTACAGTAATCGGTAGTGTGGGAGTTCATCAGAGGGATCCCTGCGGATGGGGGTGCGGTAGTGATTGGTGGTCCGAGGGCCAGCCGTGTTGTGCTGCCAGCCACCGGTGGAAATTCTCCATTTGCTGAAATGAAATGGAGCATTTAATGAAAAGCATGCATTTCTCAACCCGTCTTCGACAGCCAGAAAGATATGAATAAGCAGGCAATTCAGTTTGTTTTTACAACAATCTATCACAACTACATTCCCAGCACTGAGATCATATGTCCACTGGTACCTTGATCTCATCCTGCTAAAACTCTCCCGGAAGACTGCCGGATTGGCTATTACTGCACCAGATAGGGGAACCTTTTACTCCCAAAGATGTTAAAGCAGGGGTGACTAATTGTAGTTGCTGCGGTCGGACGCTGGCCTGGAAAGCGGTCATGTCCTCGTTCTGAACGTCTCAGTGTGAAGAAAACGGGCGTTCTTATGGTCGCTTAGTTAAAAGCCTATGTAGATGACTCATTCTCGGGGATGACGTCTGTGCATTGCTATCTGAGACTGGTTTGGCAGTAAACTGCAACGCCAAGGTCATACTTACAGTCAAACCGTTCATGTTTATTGCTGTCACAAAGCAACACTTGCTCAGACACTCTAATCAGAGTTGGAGGTATAACCTGGGCTTTGTGGGAGTCTCTATAATTTGACTCTTACTTACTTTTTCTCATTCATCCATCATTGTATTCTCAGGGCACTGAATCTATCGCAACTGGTCGTTCAGGTGGCATTACACGATGTTTCGCTTTTATCAGTTTACACTCAACGACCAGGTGGGACAGGTCTAGTCTGACTAGATAGGACAGCTCTTGTCCGAGGGGTTGTTGCAAGATCGAAATTATTTATCCTCAAAGACAAGAACAACTTGCTCTTTAGTGGTGCAAAAATGTATTTGTAGAGGGGTCCCTAAAAGAGTAACTGAGAACCACGGCTTTAAACCTTGGATAATGAACGTAACACTTGAGGCATCCATAAACAATGAAGGTCTATATTTGCTAAGTTCTTTGTGTTGGATAAACACAGGTCAACAATGTGTGGCTACATCACCTCTTAAACTTTGAATTAAGCCAGTTTTCATGTAAAATGTTAAATGAAAACACTTTTCTTGGACGATTGGGTTAAATAATAAGCTGACAAAACTTTGTAATTGGAATTTGTACTACTAACACAAATGGAGACCCGATGTTTAAATATTTAGTGATAGATGGGTTTCGGTTTGACCCGCACGGTGACTGAGTGGGTAGCATGTTGGCCTCACAGTCAGGAGATAAGGGTTTTCTCCAGGTACTCCCGTTTCCTCCCACATTCCAAAAACATGCATGTTAGGTTAATTGGGGACTCTAAATTGTCCATTAGAGTGTGAATGTGAGTGAGAAAGTTTGTCTGTCTATATGTGCCTTGCGATTGACTGGCGACTAGTCCAGGGTCTACCCCGCCTCCCACCCAAAGTCAGCTGGGATAGGCTCCAGCATACCCGCCACCCTAATGACGGTAAGCGGTATAGAAAATGGATGCACGGATGCAGAATATTTGCAGATATATCTGCAACTCCTTATCATAACAGTCTCATTACCCTCGGCTAAGTATCCTGACGGCATTGTACAATGAGTTTCCATGGTGTCTGGTCCACCAATATAAATCACTAACATAGCCAGTCTCGGGTCGTCATGGCAACTGCAAAGATGTTGGTTTTATTCGAAACCAGTGTACCATCCAAATGATTTTAAGGGAGTGCGTATCAAAAATTGTTTTACATAGAGACTTTTGTCTTGAAGGAAAAGAATGCCTGTGGCTCTGTAGACTCAGTCAATGACTGTAATCAAATCAAGGCATGGTGCAAATCGTTTTGTTGTGTGATCTCAAATGTACCGTGTTTGTAACAATTTAACCAAACAAAAACCACAAAATCCTATGTTTTATTGTATTTGGGAACTATCTGCCATGCACGGCGTCATTCGTGAACAATAAAAGATTAAAATTGTTTCAGTCAAGCCGACACGATGCTGCACTTTGTCTGCACCAGTAACGATCCCTGTGCTCCCAATCGATGCAGGAAGTGTATAACCTGCTATGAAGAGCAGCGGCGTACAGCATATCAAAACGGGAGCATCTCTGTGGTCAGACAAACTGACAGACGATACGATTTTGTTTGTTTCCTTCATATCAGTTTCACACTCTTCTGTTGTCATTTTCGTAGATGAAAGGTTGATTTTTAACAAAAGGTACCTCGCAAATGTGAAGTGAGCCTGAAAAAGAATCGTAGGAATTCTCAGTTTTCTGCAGAAAAAAGTAGCGGCTGTTTCAGCTGTAATGATTTATTATTAGGGCTGTCAAACATAGCGTATTAATGGCAGTAAGTATTTAATTTCATTAATTAAATGTAACTTTTTTGCGTAATTAACCCATACACATCATGGCAAGCCACGCTTCTCCATTATGATGCCAGATGGCGGCGCGGTGTAGCTCCCCACAGCATCACAGAGAGTCAACCTTTAGTCTGACCTGAACACATCAACAGCAGTGCAATTTCAACGCCATAAACTGTGCGTATATCCAAACCACAAATACATCACAGGTCCATTCAGCCTCAGTATGCATGCATTCACCTGAACTTAGGGACACTGCGGACATCACAACAACCTCTTTAGCCTCAGGTGGAGGAGTTCAAGCATCTCGGGGTCTTGTTCACGAGTGAGGGAAGGTTGGAGCGTGACATCGACAGACGGATCGGTGCAGCATCTGCAGTAATGCGGTCGCTGTACCGGACCGTCGGGGTAAGGAGAAAACTGAGTCGGAATCTACCTTCCCACCCTCACCTATGGTCAGTTACGGGTCATGACCGAAACAACGAGATCGCGGATACAAGCGGCGGAAATGAGTTTCCTCCGTAGGGTGGCTGGACTCACCCTAAGAGATAGGGTGAGGAGCTCGGCCACCAAGGGAGGAGCTCAGAGTAGAGCCGCTGCTCCTTCACATCGAGAGGACCCAGTTGAGGTGGCTCTAGCATCTAGTCCGGATGCCTCCCTGGTGAGGTGTTTCGGGCATGCCCAGTCGGGAGAAGGCCCGGGGAAGACCTAGAACCTGCTGGAGGGACTATGTCTCACAGCTGGCCTGGGAACGCCTTGGTGTCCTCCCGGTGGAGCTGGAAGAGGTCGCCGGGGACTGGGAAGTCTGGACTTCCCTACTGAAACTGCTGCCCCTGCGACCCGGATAAGCGGAGGAAAATGGAATGGAGTTTTGGTGTGTCATGTGGTTTTATCTGTTTCTGTTTACAACTCCACACGTTGGTGTGACTTATGTGATTTGATCCTACACTGGTAAGATTCCGTCCCAGTAACGGTGAAAATGGCCGGAAAATGATGGCGTAACATACGAAAATCAAAAGCTGACCATTGGAAATTTTGAACATATCCAAAGTTTGGAATGGTGATGGCTGCCTTTCGATGTCTACATATGCCTGTAAAGCAGCTGAAAAATGAATATTTAAAAAAGCCCACAAAAGGTGCACCTATGTTTTCACTCAGAATCATGAAATGGCACATTGGGACACTCACTGCCGTGAGTGGTGGATATGTCAACTTTTAGTCTCTGCCTATTTTTGACAAATTGGCAGGGAACTTCTTTTAGAGCAAACAACCGCATATCAATACTATTTGTCTCTAACTGCCTGCTTGTTCTTCCTGTTCCTCGATATTGCAACGCTGATTTCAAAGCTCCTTTTCTACTAACATGCACCAGTTTGAAAATCAATACCTCATTCCCAAGCTCTGTAATCCCCAAATGAATATTATCATCTAAACCTCTGCTGCTTGAGAGCTGTGTGCGGATTTTATAGATCACGTACAGCATACAAGTGAACACAATACATTTGATAACCACTTAACACACACGCCTCAGTCCTGCAGGCAATAATTGTTATCTCTCCACACGGCTAAGGCAACATGGCTGCAAAGACCTTGATATGCTGAACATATGAGGATATTGTAGGATAAGCAGTGCTGGGACATACAGAAGTGACATGCTGCTGCAGCAACTGGCAGTAAGCGAGCAGGTTGGCCACACAGCATCACGAACAGAAGAGAAATAGCCGCTTGGGCTGTCACTGTTCATTAGTAGCGTGCCGTAGGCTCCTTGAAGCCCTGCAGAAACCTTTTATGTTGGACTGGTGGTGTCACCCAAACATCTATGGGGAATAACTGTAATCACTGTAGAATCTCTAGGAAATAACCTTCATCTAGAAATGTTATCTTTAAAATGTTGCTTTTCTCACGTGAAATACATGTGGTGGTTTTACAAGTGCACGTCTGGCATGCTGCTTCCATGTACCCAGAGCTTTATAAATGTATTCAACAGACACGGGTCAAGGTATCACTATCTACCGTTCGTAGACGACTTCATGAGCAAAAGCACAATGGCTACACCAGAGGATGAAAACCACTAATTAGCAAGAAGAATAAGGAGACCAGGATGGAATTTGCCAAAAAGTACAGAGATGAGCCTAAAAAATGAACCATTGTCTCACAGATGTCTACTTCTTTTCTTTTCTTCTACTTTTGGGCAAATTCCAGCCTGGCTGTCCGGTTCTTCCTGGCAATGAGTGGTTTTGCATTTTCTGGTGTAGCCATTGTACTTTGGATCGTGAACTCTCCCATGAACAGTAGACAGCGACACCTTGACTCCTGCGCTTTGCAAGCTGTTGCTGATGTCTAACGATGTTTCTGTCATCAACTGCACTTTCCCTTGGTGTACCTGTTAGAAATCACTGTAATACTTCACTATAATACCAGTGGTTTATTTTTTCCTGAGGACATTCTAAATGGTTGTTGTGGTGCAACGGTTCTGATTGGTTTTGTCTCTTCTCTCAGAGTCACAATTGCTTGTTTTTCACCCAGGGACAGCTCTATGGTTTCCATGCGGTTTTCATCACTAAATGGAGTCTACACAGGCACAACCTATTCGACCCTATCTGATACTAGTAATAGGTAACTCTAGTAAAACATAGCGTCAAATATAACCAGAACAGTATGCAAGTTGACCAAACCAAACATGCAAAACTCAAACGGTTCAATACGTCCATGTGAACTGTTACACTCCTATGTAGGACACCTGCTGAAAAGCCACCTCCATGAAAGGTTCTTCAAGCTAGGGGCGGGTCAGAGGGGAGTTTCTTCACGTGTGATGTCATTAAAACCCAAAACTTGAAAAGCCAAAAGTGGAGCAAACATGTGAGGGAGGTGATAGATTTTTTTCACGTTTCTGTTTCTCTGCAGACCCATCCATCCATCCATTTTCTATGCCGCTTATCCTCATCAGGGTCGCGGGGGTATGCTGGAGCCTATCCCAGCTGACTTTGGGCAGGTGGCGGGGTAAACCCTGGACTGGTCGCCAGTCAATCGCAGGGCAGACATACAACCGTTCACACTCACATTCATACCTATGGACAATTTAGAGTGGCCAATAACCTAACATGCATGTTTTCGGGAATATTACTATCAAAACCTATTAAACATTTCCATTCTGCATATTAGGGAACTTTTAAAATCATACCTTCATAGAAAACTGTGAAAACTGAGCATGAGCACATTAGACCATGCTTTTTGTAGCTAACCCTTATGGCATCACGTTGAACATGCTTGAAGGGCCGTTGAGCATCCGCACTAACTGGTCCATGTAGTGGCTCCATGTCGCTTAACACCCAGCGGTGCCAAGTATCATTGCCAAAATAAATACTTTTCAGGAATTGTGGGTTGTATAAGACATCAAAAGTAATCACATCAGAGAGCAACCAACAGTCAACCAAATACTGAGAATATCTTGATCCTGCATATGGATGGAACTGCTTGTGTATGGCTGCGTGGAGGCATCCTCATCGGGGATTGGTGTCTTTGCATTGCATTAGCATTGCAATGACTGCAGTGGCTTCAAGGACACATTCATGCTTAGGTATCTTTATTGCGATTTATGCAAACAAGTAATGATACCTACCGCATGATTTGTTTTGCAACTAGGCCTGGTGAATACTAAAGTAAAGCTAAAGTCAGGTCCAAAGGCCAACGTAGAGCTGGGAGATGTTAAGAGAAAACTAACCGATGGCCCATCCTCTGCATAAAGTTTATATTTAATTATATTCCACCCTATGTTATAATCGTCAGGGATTTGTCATGTCCATTAAGTCAGCAACGGATTCCACGGAATATCAAATGTAGGGCTACGTTCACACTGCAGGGTATAACGCCCAATTTGGATTTTTATTTAATCCGATCTTTTATGTAGAGGTTTACCAAATAAAATGTGACTTGTATCTGTACGTGATGTGAAAACAAAATCACGTGCAAGTAACAAAAATTGGAATTGACCTGCAGTGTGAACATATCCCAGATGTATGGTATGCAAACTGGGCAGCTTCAGGACCAAAGTGAGCAAAGTGGAGATAGATGTTCTCACAGTGCCGCAATATCTCCTGGAAAAAGTAATCTCTTTAAGTCAAAAGGCTGTGAGTCAGTAAGCTCGTGTTAGTGATAGCGTGTCTCTTCTGGTCCAGACCAAACATCAGCTCCCAATTGCAATCCCAAAGGCAATCCCTGCCTTTTTTGCAAATGCAAACATTTTTGTTTGCATTTCATAGCTGTCATGTTGTCAATTTTCCATCCATCCATTTTCTGTGCCGCTTATCCTCATTAGGGTCGCGGATATGCTGGAGCCTATCCCAGCTGACTTTAGGCGGGAAGGGGGGGTACACCCTGGACTGGTCGCCAGTCAATAGCAGGGCCAATAGACAATTTATGTATTGTTTAAAATATACCTAATGGGTTTATTGTTGAAGTTGACATTATGTTTTACTGCAGTATATTGAATGCTTTTCTCTGTAGGGTATATACAGTCCTGCAAAAACATTGTTTATGTTTTAAAAAAAAAGCGAAATACCGGGATGGATACATATTACTTAAAAAGCACAAAACCAATTTCCACCGAATTTTGCGGGCTTAGAAATTTATTTTCACCATTTGACACACTATGCTGTCAACAGGATTCCGTCTGTTCACCCACCTAACTCATGCACAGACGGGCATAAAACACTAACACTCCAGCCCACAATTACTCGTTTATTTATTTAATATGGAGAACAGCCCTACAACATCATTCAGCAGGGTTGCACCTCAATCAAATCTTAATGTCATTATGTATTGGCTGCAGCCGTCCTTGCTGAGCATTGTGTTCTGCTTACTGTTAATCTAATTTCATGTTGAACTCCATCAAGCTGATTGATGTTGATACTCAAAGACTGTTTAGTCATTGGACTGATTGGAAAATTTAAAGGTGTACCAGAAAGTTTCCACACCACACATACATTTAGATGCAATAGTTCCCTGTGGTATATATTACTTGGGGATATGAGTTTAAATTTCAGTAAACTCTTGGCGAGGTAGCATGTTTTTTTTGGTTAACATTGAAAATGTATGCTAAAATATTATTATTATATTATTTTTCAAGTTGGTGTACAATATGCAAAAGGGGGACCTGTGAAGTGTTTCCTCTTCACTGACCAATACACGTTACAATGTTGTATTCTTGTGTTAAACAATGCCAACATATCAGATAAGGAGCTCTGTGCAGTTGGAAGTGAGCCCTGAAAGCAGATGTGGATTGCGCCGCACGCTGTGTTTCACAAAACCCAGACTTCCTTATATGGTCATGCCGAGGTACACGTCGTGGGACCTCCCCCGGCTCTGCTTCTTTCTGTTTTTGAGAATTTCACCTTGTTAGCATGTTAAGCAATGTTTGTTTTGTTTGAAAGCTATTTTTGTTTAGCTTTCCTAAAGTGGCAAGCATCAGGCAGAAGTTGTTGGAGTTGCCAGCAAGAAAAAAAATACTTCACCCGGGACTGTTTTGTGAATGCGGGCCAATACAAAGCGGAGCTGTCCGCCAAACGTTGTGCTGAAGTCAGACGACTTTCCAACGTCACTTGGTCCTGTCAAGCTGTAGGTAACAATTAATAAGTGTCCCAACTATGTTTATTTTGTGTAAGCAATCGGACAAATGCGATTGTCTGTGTAGCATACTAGAGTGCATACAGGAAGCGGAGGGAGTGTTTTGCAAGCATGCAAATTACAGCTGTCCAAAAGTTCTCAGCAGCGCTTGAGAGTGTAAACAATCACAATGAAGTGGGCTCGCTGGGAGGTGGACCAGGAGGAGGGCCGGGGGTGGAGTAAATTACACAGACTGTTTTGGGACGCGAAGCAGGAAACCCAAGAAAACACTGCTGGAAAAGGAGCAAAGTCTGGAAAAATCTAGAACGCTTTCTGTTCAGGTTATTGTGTGTAGCTACTCTATAGGAGTCCAGGACCCAATACAAAGGTCCAAAAATGAGTATAATAGGTCCCCTTTAATGTATTTAAGTCTCCAAAATGTTAACATAAAACACATTTTTGTTGTATTTTAAAATTTATTTCATTATTTGTATTTTATTATGTGCTTTAGGGAAATCGCAACGTTTCAATAATGAGTTTATATTTAAACACTGAATCTTATGGACATGAACCCATTTTGAAAGAAATGCCGTCATCGTAAGGAAGAGGAACATTTGTGTGGGTACCTGCCCGGCAACCTCAAAAACACTAACCCACCCCTTTCTGAACTAAACATGTTAAAACTTTGAAACACATCTCTTAAAGAGCCTGAATGGCAGCTTGCAGGGTTAGCTTAGTTTAGCAGAGCATGCCAGTGTGGCTGTGTGTGTGCAGCAAAGGCTGTACGAGTGTGTTGACATTGTGTTGTGTTTTACCGCTTGTTAATGTAACTGAGCGTTTTACGATGCCTGCTGCTAACATCGCGCAAGTTCTGACTGACATAAGGGCGAGAGGCACGTTTATTTATAGAGTTGAACCTTTTGGAAAGGATTAATGATGCTAACCAAGGTTCCGCGGTACGGCATTCTCTTTTTGTATTGTTGAGTGAATATTTAAATAACGCAAATGTACTCACTGAAGGTCTTTTTTTTTCCTATGAACGTATTTGGATTTTGAATGAATGCCGCACAGCTTCACCTTGACATGGTGTCAGAAATACACTCAGGTACAAAGATGCTGTGCTATTCATGTCACATATCAAATGTGTTTCTTCAGGGAGGCAGAGGCAGGTGAATGTACTGAACTTTTAACCTTGCGTTCCTCAGCTAGACGTGGTTGTCATCTTACTCCTGTTTACAAAAGTAGTTTAAACACAGATATATCTAGAACGGTGAATATAGTCTTGATCCTGTATCCTTAATGGCCTGCAAACAAATTGGATGTGTCAAAAGTCCATGTAATTATAGCCAATTAGGTCACAAGGCATGAACAAAATGACCTTTGCATTCAAAACAACTAAAAAATACACATCCATCCCTCTATTTTCTATGTCGCTTATCCTCATTAGTGTGACGGGTATGCTGGAGCCTATCCCAACTGACTTCGGGGGGGAGGCGGGAGACCTCCTGGACTGGTCGCCAGTCAATCACATGGGACTAAAAAATAAAAAATACACAGTAATATAAAATAAAACCGACTGCCAAATTGATATAAATAAATACTCACAAACAAAGAAACAAATCCACAAAGAATACAAAACAAATACTACAGTAGGGTTAGAAATATTTTTATTTTCCAATGTAGACTATAGCTGCAAAGATTAATCGATGAATCGATTATCCAAATAACCGACAACTATTTTGGTAATCGATTAATCGATGCATTTAAAAATGTACTATAAATATCCTGACTTTAGCCACTTTAATGTAACTACTGTATTTTTAAATTTCTGTGAAAGCAGACATGTTATCTTTCACTTTCGGAAATGCGCTATCAACATGTTTGCCTCTTTTTGATATCTTGCAAAGCAAACCACTGCAGAGATGCGTGCGTAGAGCGTGCGTAAAAGCATTCCCACGCAAAGTAAATCCCATACTTGGACTTGTGCTTAGGAAAACGTCTACATTTCTGCACTCTCTCCATTATCTCTTACCATGCATACACACATAACCTACTGGTAGAACAGTGAAACTGCAGTAGAGTGTTTGTGATGTTTGTCAACTGATGGTTTATACTTTGCTTCTTCAATTTCGGTGACTGAGATCTTCCTCTTCGCTATGATTTTTGGTGGGAAAATGTCTATTCATGCATTCTGCAAAGAAGGGAAAATTAAAAATGTCTTTTTAAAAATCTGATTAATCGAAAACATAATCGACTGATTAATCGATTATGAAAATAATCGTTAGTTGCAGCCCTAACGTAGACACAAAAGACCGAAAGAAAACTATTTTAAAGGCCAATCATTAAAAACAACAATTATTGTGAGTAGTTTTCGCGTAAATAAAAAAAGGGTTTGGTGGGTTCAAAGCAGGAGAAAAAAATAGCGACTTTGGGACAGTGCGACAGACATTGACATCTGCAAAATTAAAAGGTCAGAATCCGAAATTTGCAGGTTAACGCAATCGCACTTTCAGCTCAGGGACCGCACATACATTTCCTATCGTGGGTCACTACTCTTAAGCCTCCAGCAGGGGTGGATTGACCATCCGGAATACCGGGAGTTGTCTTAGTGGTCCGATCAAAATTGGGCCAGTGAGGGGTACTTATTTGTTGTCTAAAATGAAAATAGAGACAAGCAATTCCCTAAGATCAAGCAGAAAACGGACGGGTTTTCATTCCTGCCGGAAGCTCGTCAATTGACTGCCAAACCTTACTAACGTATGATTGGCCGTCTCTTCTGTCACTCCATGAGCCGCTCCACTTGGGCGCCAGTGTTTTATTGCAGTAGTTGTGCTGGATCATGATGTTTATCTGCCACTGTTAGTTAACATGTTGCCAGTTTGTTCTGCCTTGGAGACGTTTTAGATGGATCTTAATAGCAGATGATGTTTTTAAACAACTTTTGTAATAATTTGTGTATGTGTGCACCTATCCTTTTAAAGCGCTTCGTCACACAGCGGTCCAGCCTTTCAAAATCTGTTGGTGATAGTGGGCGAGTTGGTGGCCGCCCAAACAGAAGCTGTAGTCATTTTGCACTTGATCGAACGTACCTAAGAAGCGCCATAGATCGGTGCTGAGACCTCAACACAAGACTTTCCACTTGTCTCGTCCATGTTGTTACTGTCGGAAAGTTCACCTGAAAATGTGGCTTTTAGCCATAAATTCACCACATCACTGTACGTGCCGCAGGGTTCACGGTAAGTTCATGTTACAGTTTTGAGCATGTATATCTGCATGGTTTGCAGTAATTCCTACCTATGATGACATCCTTCCCCTCGGTTGTGTCACCTGCAGAGTTCAAGTGTTTTTTGTCCATAGTGTCCATAGCTCGATCTGCACCATAAAGGACACTAATAAAACAATTTAAAGCTGCTGACAGTAATACGAATGCTTTCCATGTGTTTTTTTTGTGTGTGTTTGTTTATGGTTTATTGTCCTTTCAACAGTTTGACATTATCCAGATACGGTGAATTGCAATAATAATGCACACTGTCCAAACATTACGTTGAACTGCACTCTGTTCTAAAATCAAAATGTTTTGTCCATTTTTCAAATGCTTTTCCATACAAGACTTTTTTTTTTTTTTGCACATTATCTTGTGCAAACCTGTTCAACTTACTTACTTTTCATGTCCAGATTCCTGATAGGCGGCAGGCCCAGTATACAACCTCTCCTGTGGCCCAGTGTGCCCACCCATGAATTATTTCACGCTTGTTTATTTATTCAAGGCCCCATCAATGGGGGCGAGTTGGCCCAATATATGTGCATGGATTGTACTGGGTCAGTTGGGACCATGAAGTCCTGAGTCAAATGTTTGTCCCAGTACACCCTTGGCCTCCAGAGAAACATTACCATCCATTTTTTTTTCTATTACAAAGCACCAGTGAAAAAACACTTTCCAAAGTTTCAAACGCCCTGTAGATCGTGGTTAAATACGAAGTAATATCATCAAAGAACAAATCAAGAATATGACGCTGGTAAATATACACCAGGCCTAAGAAAAAGCTCATACACTCATATTTTGTTGAGCTTGGATTGCATTCGCTCTCACGACGTTCATTTCTGTCCGGAATTGCGTTCATTTTACAGCAAGACATTCTATTGATCTCTGCACAAAGTTTCCTCACGTCCACTTCCACTTTTTAATAACGCGTTGGACGGTTCTTAACCTGATTGCAGTAGTTCCAGCAGTCTCCCAAAATAGTCTTCATGCCCGACGCATGCTGATGAGCCTCATTAATTTTCCTCACCTACATGATGTATCTTTGAACATGGTTGTTTAACAGATGAGAAGCGATTCACTGCACCAGTTAGGGTTTAATAACTCGTTGCCAGCTGAAACTTAATCACCAATGCAGTAATTATCCAATGGGTAAATCAGGGCTGTCCAAAACACATACTGAAAAATCAATGGTTGCGAGCGCCACTTTCATATTTCCTAAAAAGTGATATGTTGTAAAAATATTTCCAGAAAGAAAAGCATGTCAGCTTTGTGATGTAGATGAAAAAGCGTATTATTAGCATGAACTTTGGTATATGCTCTTTTTTTTTTTTT
>QODF01000016.1:514750-554503 GCA_024372805.1 Oostethus manadensis
ATGGACAATTTAGAGTCACCAATTAACCTAACATGCATGTTTTTGGAATGTGGGAGGAAACCGGAGTACCCGGAGAAAACCCACACACGCACGGGGAGAACATGCAAACTCCACACAGAGATGCCCAACGGAGATTTGAACCCTGGTCTTCCTGATCTCCTGACTGTGTGGCCAATGTGCTAACCACTCAGCCACCGTGCGGCTGTTTTTTTTTTTTTGCTTTTCCAAATATTTCAATATTCTTCCTAAATAATCTTTGTAAAAACTGTTTTTCTCATTAGAATATGACTTTTTTCTCTTAATCTTCTGACTTTATTTTTGCAAAAAGCAAATTTGTCCATTTCTAACGCTTCTTGTTTGTTTTCCGATTTCTACTTTCTTCTTGTAGTGTATATTGTTTTCCCACATATTAAATTATGACTATGCCCATAATATTTGACTTTATTCTGGCAATATTATAACTTTTTTCCTCAACTTTGGTTGTTTTGTTTCTCTTTATATTATGGCATTACAAAGAATGTACTTTTTCTTTAGTCTTGCAACATTGAAACTAATGATGTTTGTTAGCTCACAATAATTTTTCTGACCTTCTTCTTGTAGACCTACTGCAAATTTTTCTTTTTTCTTTCATTTTTGTTGTTGTTGTTGTTGTTTTTTTTTTTTACAGTTTTTTACAAACACAGGTTAGTCCATTCGCCTGTGCGTCATTCCACAGACTTCCACAGCCCAAGCAAAGAATCCCACGTGTTGCTGACTGAATCTTGTCAAGTTTGTAACGTGTTTGTAAGTCATTGTCCCCCAGCTCAGTCGCCCTTTCATTCATCATTTACGTGGGTTTTAATTGTTTTCTGCATGTAAAACTATAATTATTCTGTACATAAGTGTTTTGTGTTGACATTTTGGGTGTCTGCATCATATTATTGGATGTACAGTACAGTGTTCCCTTTGGGAAATTCGGTTTTGGAACAATTCGATATTAGATGGACCCTTTGGAAGGTATTAACACCAAAAAGTGAGTTTAAGCTAAGTCCTCAACATCTTACACTCTGGGCACAAGGGGGTCATTTTGCTTGAAATGGACAACAAAAATTTGTTTTTCTGCATCTCCAAGGTCTACATAGATGATCTAAAAAGTAAAGGGGAAACTTGGTGGTTAATATGTTTATATTGTACATTTCTATACTCCTGTTTGAGTGGCAATGAAGCCGTCCGCTAGGGATGGGAAACTCGGTTCCTTTTACTGACTCGGGTTTTTATGAGTCATTCACTAACGTGAATCGAGTATTCGATTCACTCCCGTTGGGTATCGGGATGTGTTGCCAGATTTGCCCCTTAAAGAAATGAAAAAGTTTGGGGACCCCAACATTATACAGTAAGTCAACAAATTCTGTGTGTAAAATGTTGTTATGATGGCCAAATACGATCAAAACTATTTTTTTTAGCCTTGAGATCGGCTTTTACCGACTGTAAATCGGTTGGTGCAAGTCTGTGCAGAACAAGAATTTCACATCTTCCCCGTTCTCTCTTGCCACATCCAATATGGCGGTGATGTTGCAGCATGATTCAGCGCTTAATGTAGCGTCTAGGTCACCACAGAAATTTGCAAATGTGCAACAAGTCCGCCTACAACTCACTAAAACCGTGAGCCTACTTCAGGTTCACAAGTGACTTGTAGGCACCTTCATGCCGGCGTTCGCATGTTCCCAGACTCTCGGCTCAGCGTCAGCGAGCTGGCAGCTCAGGCGGGAACAAGAAGTGGAAAAGGGAGTTGATTTGAGGCAATGAGCAAATCTGCAGCTTTTTCCATGGGGTTAATCCATGTAAGCAAATGCACTTAGAGCCATGTGACCTGGTTTCGTTTTGAATTTAGCTGGTGGCAATAGGATGAGTGAAGGAGTTAATAGAGACAAATACCTTTTAAAGGACTCGCTCAACCTCTACCTGTACCCCTAGCAGTAGCGGAAGGAGATTTGTACCAATAGAGGAGATTAACTGTAAGTGATTTTGGTTTGGGGCCGCACGGTGGTGAGTGGGTAGCATGTTGGCCTCGCAGTCAGGAGATCAGGGTTCGAATCTCCGTTGGGCATCTCTGTGTGGAGTTTGCATGTTCTCCCCGGGCCATTAGAGTGTGAATGATTGTATGTCTGCCCTGAGATTGGCTGGCAACCAGGGTGTACCCCGCCTCCCGCCCAAAGTCAGCTGGGATAGGCTCCAGCATACCCATGACTTTAATGAGGATTAAGCGGTACGGAAAATGGCTGGATGGATGGATTGTGGTTTGAATTGGTTCTGTCTGCATCAAAGTTAAAAAAAAAAAAAACCCAACCAATTATACCCAAGTCTGATAGACAAAATAAAAGCCTTCACTACTCACAAGCCAGGAAGCAGTTCATACTGAAGGAGATGTTGTCAAGAGAGATAGCTGAGCCGGTTCCAGGTCCATCTTCCGCGCTGAACAGAAGCCAGAACCTGCGGATACACAGGGAACCTTTAACTACCATGCAACCTGTGGGTTGGGCTGGAAAGTTCCCAACGAGAATGACGCAAGCAGAGCTTATTAGACTTCAGCAGGAGTCTGTAATTTGAATTCAACAGTCTGATGCATTTTAAAAAACAGAGGCTGTGCATTCATATCAACGAGGAGAACAAACAATTACAATATCAAATGTTGCACTTGAATGCACAATTCACGTGGACAAATATTTACACATGCGCGGGATTAGCAGCGTATAATAAATATACTGTAGTTGTGCACACCTTTGATGTACTTTGGTGTGATTAACTTTGAGATCAAAATCCGATTTAGACTCTTAAGTACTTCTCAGAAGGGCATTTCAATCAGACCTTCACGTATCAATTTCCTTCTTGGTAACCTGACCGTGTCTCTTGCTGAACGTAGATGTGCTGTCGGTCATGTTCTGACTTGGGTCAGCACTTTGGGCTGTATATCTGATTCTACTTAAGCCCTACAAAGGTCACTTGGGAAAGACTGGCAGGTTCACCTGGTGGTTACGGACATGACATTCTAATTTAGAGCATAAGCACTGCTGACTACATAACCCAGGAATCAAAAATGAATCACTCGCCAGGGAGCAGGATTATCTGAGCTCGAGTGGCAAGGAAAGCAGCAGTCAGGCAAACAGGGATGAAAACGGCGTATGTGGGGTTTGTCCATTTTGCTTGAATGTATCTCTGCTTTGAGGGGGAATCAGGGACGGAGCTAATTGGCTGGCACGTAGGATGGAGCCTCGAGTATACATTTCCACTCTTTATCAAAGACAAGCGGATTCAAAAGAAAATGTTGCACATGCAGCAATGAAATATTCCGCCCATGCTTGTGTGCACTCTCGTCTCTATGGGATTCATTAATTTTGTCTAGTTCAGAGAAAATGAAATGTAAATGCTTTAAATATACATCATGAGAGAGGAAGCCTACGAGATTGTTAGCTGAGAGCTCATTTGCAGTGGGAGCACTTAAGTGTTGGGTAAGGGTGATGGAAGGTTATGATGGGATTCAATGACTGGTTAACCCCAATCTAAAACTAATCCCATGCCTTCAGAGAAGTCCAAACGATCTGTCTTGACCGAACAGGAAAGTGATGGATGGGTGTCGTACCAGTCTGCCAGCCCGTAAAGTGGAACTGTGAAGAGCTTCCAGCCCCTCTCAGAACCCGGTTCAGCGGCTAAGTGCCACAGTTGACGCTGCTCCTCGGGGCCCGTACTGTTCTCCACCAGCCACAAAGACAGCGCGACCTTCTGCAAGCCTCCAGAACACACCCAGAACCGTACCTGTGGCAAACAAAACGCAGTTAGGCAGTTGTGTGTAATTGGAAACGGGTACGAGCAGCGCCACGGTACACATCAGCAAGCAAACTAATGCTTTTTTTATGGTTGTAAGACACGTGACACTTCTGTCAGCCAATCCAAATTAGCAAAGGCAAAAAGGCAAAAAAATCTCATTAGTTGAACTAGAAAAACACATTTCAGCTGATTGCAAATGCCGTAGTTCTTCGTTCTTGCAGTTCCTCTGGTCATGAACAAGTTTCATTCCTACGACGTCGCGAGCCGGATTTTATGCAAGTCAGAATTCTTACCTACATTAGGACTTAAGCACACATACTAGTGAAAGACATATAATACCATCCATCCATCCATCCATTTTCTATGCCGCTTATCCTCATTAGGGTAACGGGGATGCTGGAGCCTATCCCACAAACTTTGGGCGAGAGGCGGGGTACACCCTGGACTGGTCGCCAGTCAATCGCAGGGCACATATAGACAAACAACCATTCACACTCACATTCATACCTATGGACAATTTAGAGTGGCCAATTAACCTAACATGCATGTTTTTGGAATGTGGGAGGAAACCGGAGTACCCGGAGAAAACCCACACACGCACGGGGAGAACATGCAAACTCCACACAGAGATGCCCAACGGAGATTTGAACCCAGGTCTTCCTGATCTCCTGACTGTGTGGCCAATGTGCTAACCACTCAGCCACCGTGCGGCCTGACATATAATACATTAGTAAAAATACCCTAATTAGGTGAAACAGTAAATTTTTAAAATGCTACAGTGCTTACTTATTACTGGCACTTTCATAGGAGCAGGTCCTTTAATAGTGCATGCTCAAGGATTCTGAAGGTACAACCAGTTTTATGAGTAGTTTTGTGATTTCTGACACTGTAAATGACACTGCGCGTGGATGACATTGGAGGATTGCTGTTTTCAAAGGACAGTTGAGTTCGATGATGTTGTTTTGGTGCGACTCACGTGACAGTAGCCTCTTTAGTTCTGTTTTGGTAAAGAGATGAGCAACCATTTAGCAACAATTTTCTCGTTACTAATATTTGTACTTCTCAGGCAAATCTTGTGTTTAAGGACCACAGTTATGTTTTTAATATATTGGAGCATGCTCAGAATAGAATGCTGTCATTTTTGTGTGTTTTTGTTTTAGAAATAATTGTGGGAAAGCAGGAAAGAATTAAGACATATTCAAACAAAAATTGGGTACTGTGTCTTTAAAAAGCCTTTCGTCAACATGTTTAGGTTTTGGGGAGCTACTAGAATAAGGGTTTTCTTCCTGCAATGCTTGTCTTTGTCGTATTTGATATTAATTTAGTTTATTTTTGGTGGAAGACCTTTTTTGTACTGGTAATTTAAATATAACCTGATCTTAGATGATGTGGTGACGACGAGTAGAGAAAAAAAAACACGCTTTGGACTGTTTCGGCAAATTCCGATGCACCCTCCAACAACCTTCCATGAATATACAGTACTTAATGTAAACAAGTGACTAGCGACACAGAGGCAAATACGGTTAGATCCATAAGTGTATATTTCCAAATACTTTTGGCCGTACTGCGCATACAGACAGGAGAGTATGTACAGTGAGGGAAAAAACTATTTGAACCCCAGCTGATTTTGTGAGTTTGCCCACTAACAAAGAAATGATCAGTCTATAATTTCAATGGTAGGTTTATTTGAACACTGAGAGACAACAATGACAAAAAAATCCAGAAAAATGCGTTTTATAAAGAGTTATAAATTAATTTGCATTTCCATGAAGGAAATAAGTATTTGATCCCCAATCCGTTAGCAAGATCTCTAGCTCCCAGGTGGATCTTATGGATCAGATTCATATTCTGATCCATAAAAATATGAATCTGATTCTCTGATTCTGTGGATCATAGACCTGTCCACAGAAGCAATCAATCAATCCAGATGCCAAACTCTGCACCATGGCCAAGACCAGAGAGCTTTCCAAGGATGTCAGGGACAAGATTGTGGACCTACACAAGGCTGGAATGGGCTACAAGACCATCGCCAAGCAGCTGGGTGAGAAGGTGACAACAGTTGGTGCAACTATTCGCAAATGGAAGAAACAGTATTTAGCTGCGGTCTGGAGCTCCACGCAATTTGGCCTACCAACCACACGAGCCCGCAGATATACGGCACTAAAAACCAAGGTTTTCAAAATCTCAAAGTGCAGATTTGGAGAAAACTGCTATTGCAAGTTTGGTTATGGACGCAAATAGCCGAAGTTTTGAATTTCCAGACGTCAAGGCCTGCAACAAAGCATGCTGTGACGTCATACCTGCGGCCTGTATTAACATCAGCATGGACGCCCTCAGAACTGACGATATTTTCTTGCGTCTTGTTGACTTTGTATTCTAAAACAAGGTTTGGAAGTAATCCTACCTCCTCGTCAGTCCTTGCGGCCTCTGAATATGGAAAACACAAATATAAGTAATAAACGGAAAGCCAGTCAGTAGAAAATAAAAAGTTTGAATGCCACCTTTACAGTTGGACTGAGATGTTCCCTTTTGGTTAAAAACAAACAAAGATGATGTATCCATAAGCCAGGCGACTGAGTATGTAAGATTTGTGCACACTTCTGTTCAGGTCTATAAAAGTTGCAGAACTGCAGAGTATTATTTTGCAAAATGTTCTTCAGCACGCATGAGAAGTATGCACACCTTGCTTTAGTTTGACCAGAACTTAGGACCAAACCAGTCGCTATGAATGAAGCCCAATGTTTTGTTTTGTTGCACCAAAAGAGATCAAACAGCAGCAAACATCTGTCCAGTTATTCCGATTTTAATAGAAGTCAACCGGGAGGATTATTGGGTTGTTATGAATCTGCACAACTCCTCTGCGTTTCTCCACAAATTCATCTCATTTTGTTTCCAGAAAGGATGTGGTCAAAGTAATATGGCGCCTAAACTAACAGGGCGTAACACAAATTAAACTGCGGGAAGAAGGAAACAGCTTTAGCTCTAAAGCTTGCCAGCAAGCAAGGGCTGAGGCTGTGTCCCACAGCGGCATTTTATTAAAACCAAGAACATAATTCTTGTGTCACAATGTAAATAGAACAGATGCTGGCTTAAGCTGATAAGCGCGACACATAGAGGCAGCGCAATCCAGAGAACGGAATACAGCACCTTTTTGTCAAGCACTTGCTTGTCCACTGCAGCTTATCGTACTTTGTGAGACCACATGGTGACCATTGAAAATGCAAGACTGCTTGGCGCTGCACAATGGGCATGACATGAAAGTGCGCTGTGCTAATACCCAAAACAAATATCATCAATGTACTCGTCCAAGAGCACACGGGGTATATTGAACCGCACCGATTCACTGTTGACAAAAAAGGATTTAGTGTCTTAGTCTGGAATCATAGTTAATCTTTGGCTGCATGTCAAGAGACTGCAAAAAAAGCTGTGATGCTCCCGATCCGCCTGCAGTCGTCTGCCTCTTATTCACTCTAAAGGAGTGGTGAGAGTCTCCTCATCCCTTTGTTTCCTTTCTGATGATCCCTATTTTTTATCCAATTTAAAGTTTCTTTAAACTCTCCCTTGGCTGTACTTCCTGTAGGCATGCCAAGTACAAGGACGTAGTACTTTAGACTTTAGACTTAAACCAGTCCAGGGTGTACTCCGCCTCAAAGTCAGCTGGGATAGGCTCCAGCATACCCGTGACCCCTAATGAGGGTAAGAGGCATAGAAAATGGATGGATGGATCTGCAGATGCAGCTTTTGACTGATAAGGTCAGCCTCACTGTCTACATCTGACTTTCCTCCCCTTCAGATAAAAGGATAGAGACGGCATGTTTCAAAGACATCCGCACTCCCATGTCTGTGAACCCTCATTGGAGCAAGCCTGATAAGACAAGTATCTCTTATGATTCTCCTCTTGCAGACTTCTCCATCTGCACCGACCCCATCACTGTGCTCACTTCACGCAGCATGGAATGTACTTCAAAAGAACTTTGTTTCTCTTTAAAAGAAGACAAGAAAGAAGACATTCCTCGTAGTCTCCCAAATTATTATTATTAATCATTAATTATGTGGTATAATAATAGAAGTGCAAACTTGAATAGAATCGAAAACATTAACTTTAATTTCTCCAGAGTATTCAACGATGTAATTGGAATATCAAGAGCTTAAATAAAATATAAATAAAACAAACAACATAATAAATGTAACAAAGAAAGAAGAAATGAAAACTATTCAAATAAAATTAACTCTCGGTCTCTTAGCAAACATTGCACTTTAATAAAAATCACAAGCATAACCAAAAACTAAAAAATTGGCCCCGAGCAAAACATCCTATAAAAAGCACACAACAAACTGTAATGCCCGCGCTTTTGATTCAGGAAGATTTTGTCATGTTTTTGTTGTTATCTTGTTAACACAGTTAAATAACATGGGACAAATGCGCTCGTATTTTGTTGACAATGTCTTCTTTACAGATAAGGTGAATAAATGTGCTTCTTGCGCGTCTTTTTTCACTCAGAACCTGCACGTCCTCATGGAGCATTGTAAAACGCTCCATACATCAAAATGGTAAAACATAACGCGGCGAAAATATACTCATCTAACCCCACCCCACGCACACACACACACACGCACACATGCACTAGCACGCCAAACTAACCCATCTAGCGTCCAATCATGCTTTGTATGAGGAGGCTTCGCCTACTTTCCAGTGTTTATCAGCATTTTAACATATTTAGTTCGGGAGGGGGCAGTTTAGTGTTTGTAATGACATGCCGCCACGATTGAGCCGTCCGCCGGGGAAATTATTACCCATATAAGCATTTGCTTTTCTCATGATGACAGACAGCATTTCATTCACACAATTCTGCAAGATTCCGTGGTTAACAGTAAATTCCGTTTTTTGCTGGCCAAGTCCGCAGTTCCGTTATTGCTAATAATATATTACCATTAACATATCTATATGACGTATTGACGTACATACACAAATTATAAATATTTATATATATAATTGTATATATATATATATATATACACAACACAGACACACAAATCCTGTTGTACCTGTGCAAGGCCAGGCAAATTTCTGACATGCTAGAAATTCATCTGATTGTCATACTTTAAAACAGGTCAGGAGTGGACAATTGTTTCTCATTTTCCACTGATCCCCACAACATTCCATGCCCAACGAGACTTGCGATCAGCCCAGACAGAGAAGAAATTTAAAAGGGGCTTAATCCAGATGTGTATGCCCAGTTAAGGACACCGCTGCCCCATATTTGCTTAGACATCAGCCCTATACAATTTTAACCATATTCAAATTTGGCATTAGGCTTGGCAGATGTCTGTTTCTGTCCCCAGATAATTTGGAATTTGAGTGTAGCGGCACTATAAATGAAACACATGCACACATGTTGGGCCAACCGAACATTCCTTTTGAAAAACACGGTAATGCCACACTCACCGTGCACGGAGAGTTTCTTAATGGAGGCGGAAAGAGAGGACTCCTCAGTAATGCTGAGCGACCTTGGCCTTTCCCCTCCACACCAAGTGTTGCACCTTGGGAAAAAACACAAAATACAATGATTAATGCACAGACAAAAAACTTCTAAAACTTAAGCTCTAAAAAACTTCAACCCTGATGATGCAAAGCTTTGACTCGTAACACATTTAGAAAAATGTCAGATTTAAACAATTTTATTTTAATCTCTAATATTGGTTGATTGACAAACTTCACAATGTATAGTGCAATGAAATTCCCCAGAATAAATAGAGTAAGCTGGTACTATTATGTGGTGCAGAGCGGCTTTTAGAGTACAATTTCGCTGTAACTATTGTGCAATGACATTAAAGTCTATTCTATTTTATTCTATCCTGTTCTAATAAAAACAAGCCCCAGCAAAAGCCAAGAGCTCATCATTGGAAATATTCCAGCCCGGGAAATGAGAAAGCTCTGCTAATGTCGCGTCAAATGCTCGATATTTACATCTTGTGGGACCATGAAGAATATAACTTCTGACAAAAGGTCTTGGTAATCTCACACTATTGGACATGGATGATCAAAATGTGCCTTTAATGGCTCAGTCTTACAACCATTCAATTGGATGTCTTCTTCACTGATGTATTTAAACTGAGCTTCCACTAAGTCGTAGTTTGGCGAAGTTCTGTATGCCTGTTCTTCATTTTGAAGCAACTGATGTAGTATAGCCCTTTTAGCACCACTTTGCCAGCGAACCAAACATATTATAACATTACAATGTGGGTGGAGCTGGACACTTTGCACTTTATTGATTCCACAGACAATTATGTCTTTCATATGATTATGACAGTGGTTCCCAAATTTATTATACTCAACATTTTACTCTGGAATACACTTCACAGCTCTCCATTTGGTTGCATTTTCCTGGTTTCAGTTTCAAGTTCATTTTGTACAGTACAGATAAAAAAACAAATATTATCAGTAGTCAATAGTCACATCAAAACAGGAAGGTGGGGGCCAAGTGGATCTGGATGCCACATTTCCATCGCCAACAATCAAGGTGAAAGTGACATTAAATGTTAATTTAATGTCATTTCCATGCATTTTGAATTGTTCTCCCCATGCAAAACAGTAATTGTAAAACAATAAAAAAGAATGCTGTGTTAACATTTCTGTCAGTCTGGGACAAATTAACTGTATTTGCTTTATTTTTTTTTCGAGAAAAAGTGATATGGTTAGAATACGTTTTGGTTTGAGTCTGACCTTAGTGACGCTAACCAAGGTTCTACTGCATACTGTATGTAACCAGCCTATCTGGCAATATGGCTGACAGTAATTTGGACAGGAACAGGAACAGTCTTTTTTGCTATGTGAATTTAGTAAAAGCTGTACACATTACTTTTATTGGTATGACATGTATTATTAATATAAATAATTGAAGACCAGAGCTGGTTTATACTTTGACAGCAATATGCTAAATGATACTACAGGTAAAAGGACATCTGTCCGCGTCATTTTTCTGAATCGATTCCCACAACAAATGGAACCCACAACAGTCCAACATTAGAGTAATGCTTAAGTAGTACGCTTAATGTTGGTGTCTGTACTTCCATTTGGAAGAAAAATGGATGTAAAAAGTATCTCATTCTCACTGATATGTGATGAAAATGATTTTTTTCTGAATTGCAATAAATTCAGTTCTACTTTCTTCTTCTTCTTCAAAAACTAAATAATTCAACATCCTGTGAGGTGCAGGCAATTCCAATTCAAAATCATCCAATTGAATTGGATTGAAATCTGAAATTCCTGATTTTTTATCACAGAGTAACACAATCACGGGAAATAGAATAGAATAAAACGGTAAATCATTAATACATAACTCCTCACTTCCAAATTGTAGTACAATATGTAAAAAAATGAATAATTTGTATTAATCTATAAATAATAATTCATATTAATACATATTAATATAAAAGATAATTAGGTAAAAAGTCCAGTCCGGTGTGTGTGTGTTTTATCTCTCCCACTCTGTTGCGTTGAAAAGCCGCACGGCGTGGGGGAGGAATGATCTTCTCAGTCTGTCAGTGGAGCAGGACAGTGATAGTAATCCGCCACCAAAAGTGCTCTTCTGTTGGGAGATGATGCTGTGCATTGGATGATGCTGGTTGTCCATGATGGAAAGGAGCCTCTTCAGTGTCCTTTGCTCTGCCACAGATGTTGGGCTGTCCAGCTCAGGGCCAATGACAGAGCCTGCCTTCCTCACCGGTTTCTCCGGGCGTGTGACGTCCTTCTTCTTCAAGCTGCATACAGGAGGGCACTAGCTACCACAGTCGTTTGCATACGTTTAAGCGTTTGCATACGTTGACGGACGCCAGCCTTCTGAGGAAGTACAAACGGCTCCGTCTTTTCCTGCACAGAGTATCCATGTTGGCAGTCCAGTCCAGTTTATCAGTCCAGTCACCTTTAATGAGAACAGGTTCTGGATGTGTCCTGTTTCTCCTAAAGTCCACCACCATTTCCCTGGTCTTGGTGGTGTTGAGGTGCGGGGGTTTCGCGCCGCACCAGTTGACGAAGTCCTGGATGAGTTTTCTGTACTCATCCTAGGTCTTGTTCCAGCTACACTATGGGTTTATTTTGAAAGGGTAAATGAACTGCCCAAACTGAGGCGACTTTGCCAGTCCAATGCAGTGAAAAAGTGTCAGCATTCAAGGCAGCTCATATTTGCCGTTTGCTGAAACTGCACTTTCTAGAAATGTCAAATAAAGTCAATAAATTTGTCTCCAGTCAACCTTCAGTCTGACTCACACAATGTTTTTTTTTTTCCGCCTCGAAAACATACCGACTTTATCTTGCTGGAATTATGTCACACTAATTACGCAGCATGTCTACACAAGCCAGATAAGGGTTTAGCTGTTCCAAACAATAGGGTGTCAAGTTGAACTTGATGGCATCATGGCTGTACACTCAAAAAGCATAAGTGGACTTCATCTGATGATCTCTGGGGAAATGTGCAAGAGTCACCTGAGGACGGGCAGCTCTGTCTAGTAGCCTTAACTGGAGACTGGAGTCTTCTCCAAGAGACACCGTGGCCCATTACTGACTGCCAAGTGCACTCGCCTTCTTCGAAAGAGCAGTAGCTGCCATTGAGGAATCGGCCTGGAGAGACACAGGACAGAACATACATCAGGGGATGAGAGAAACAATAATTGGAGGTGGGCTGTATATAATGAGTGGACAGCGGCCAAGCAGGGGATGCGGAGGAAGGAGGTACTGTCAATGAGAGAACAGGTACTATGCGGATACTAGGAATCAAGAAGGGGAGCCACAGTGAAGAGGACATTGTGCAGTAGAATGGCACCGCGTTGGTACAATTGGGTAGGGGCAGCGGCAGAAAATGAAAAAAGAAATAGGCAAGAGTGATGAGGGAGAATCGAGAGGAAATGAAAGCCATCGGGTACTGGTACCATGTGTTGTTTTGGGGGTCGCAATCAAGTGAATGGCGTGAGCCTCTGAAGCATTTTGGCAGCAGACTACTTGTGATATTTTAGTGGCTTGAGCAGCCAATCAAACGCATCCCTCTGGAACTACCAGGGGAGGTGAATGTGTGGTCTGTCTCGCCTCATTTCCACAATGCCATCATGGAAAAGTGCAACCTGTCTCATTTCTAACAAGATTTTCCCTGTCATATTATATGACAGGGAAAATAAATGACTGCATAAATCAAATACTACAACGTATATGGGGAAAATATTATAAGAGCCATTGTCAAAAGGTGTTTCTTTGATGGATTTTTTTTCATTTTTCCACTTACAAGCCACTTTCACGGACTATTTTCAGATAAAGCAGAGTAGGGAGTTGAATAAATGGGGAGGTGGGTGGGGGACTGATGCAGACAAGGTGAGACACCCATAAAATGCCTATTTTTCCCCCGCTTGCGTGGGGAAAAAGTATTTGACCAAATATCCAGCAATGCTGCATCTTGGCTGTAAAGGGATCCAGTGTAATACCGTGGTTCCCATACGTTTACTTCATGGTTCATTTATCCTGGACTGAGGCCAACATGTGACCCACACCACCATTTGAACCATTTTACCTCAAACTACCTTATCAAAAATGACAAGAAAAAAATGTCCACAAAACTCGGTACAGACAGGGTGCATTGGTCAAGAACCTAGTAAATTAAAAACGATAAAGGTGGAGGCCAAACCATGTAGTTTCCTGTTGAAATCTCTGTGGCATCAATAAGATCATAATGCCATTGCATGTCTGTTTGTCTTCCTCAATCGACCAGGAAGTAGCCAGCAAACTAACAAAGAGATGGACATACACAAATAAGGTACTCCAGCATTTTTGTCCAAAGTTTATTTTTGATGGCGGGCTGTGCTCAATTGAATGGCATTCTATTACTTCTTACATGGAGCCACACAAATACGTTCCTATCACCATATAAGGAGTTGTTTGTCAGTCGGTGTCTGGTAGTGGTCAGTGTCGGTCAGGGGGTTAAAAATGTGGGTGCATTAATGATTTCGCGACGGCCCAGCAGTATCCACTTATGTAGCTGATACATTTCTAACACAAGACAAAAGCAGAAATGTGTTTTCATGAGATAACATATGTGCTTTTTCCATCACAACGCGATCCACGGTGGCTTCTGCACAGTACTCCAAATATATGTCGTTTAATGTAAATAATGTGTATTGAGGTTTTGTGATAATGTAAAGCTTCTGGTTCTATGTTCCTGACTAGTAATTGTGTGCTACGTCCACATTATCCATTTAAATGTCTTCCCGCAGCTGCAGCATTGTGGATGGCCACACACTTAGTGTTTAGTATTGGAAGCTGGGTCTTGAGATATGAAGGTAGTTTTTAGTTCCCTCTGTATCGTCAGAGCGAATTTCATTTTCCTTCATTTAGTTCACATCAAAACTAGCAGAGGGTTACTGCCATCATCTAAATGTGATTGCAGAGTGTGTAACGCCATGACTATCTAAAATTACCACATCAGTCATTTCTTTTCATCCATTTCTCTGGCCTCACATTCACACATCACACGGAACAAAATCACCTTCAACTCAGAATAAACTTTCAAATGGAAGATCTTTCTATTTTAGAATGTGAAATAAATGTTATATCCAAATACTCATATTTAATATTCAGGTGACTTTGCATCATCTCATATGCAAATGTGAGAACCGTCTTACTTCTCTCTATCATTTTCATTCCGATACTTTTTCACAATATAAAAATCATAGTTTGATGTATGTAATTCATTATTATATGATTATGGTTTTGTCTTTTTTGAACACACATCCAGTAATGTAGTAGCATTTTTGAAACAACCCCCAGCGTGTAAGTGATGTGCTGAGAAATAGTATTGCTTGATGAAGCCAAGGTCTGTTGAGTTTTTAGTGCCTTAATCAAAAAAATCCCCCGCCTTATTTTTCAACCGCACATACTGTATACTAGTCAGTGCAGTCCGTTAAGAAGCAAATTACAGGCTCACACAGCTCAGAACATGTACTAATTAGTCACAGCAGCATTTAAGAAGACCAGCTCTCATTTAGCACACAATATGCATGAAATGTTAAAGATTAAACACTCTGCAAAACAAAAAATACACAGTTTTAAACTTTGTTTTTTTAATGTTATTTGTCATTAACAACAAAATTAAAGAAAAACTAACAAAAGTGCAGAGTACATGTGTAGGCCTACTTGGAGATAATTTAAACACCAAACTGTGCAGGACTTTTTGAGTCACTCCCACGCATCCATTTCTATGCCATGCCTATGGGCACTTTAGAGTGTCAAATTAACTTAACTTGCATATTTTTGGAAGGTGGGAGGAAACCAGAGTACCCACCAGAGAACCCAGATCTTCCCGATCCCCTGACTGTCTGACTGTTCGGCCAAAATAAACACTAGGCCAATGTGCGGCCCAGGTCACTCCCATATTGGTGTAAAATGAAAACAAATTTCCTAAACTTAAAAGTAAACCACCTTTCCCAACTGTCATCTGTGATCAGCTGTCTGCTCAATATTGTTTACGTTACTTCATTCATTACAGGTAATGAACTATGCTTGAATGCAATTCATGTCATCAATTTTCCTACTGGTGATATGACTGGTGATCTACTGGTCCGTGCAGAGAGCTGTATAACAGTTCTTTCATTTTCAGAGTAGGTTTCTGTTTATTTCCATTCCATTTCTCCTTACGGTCTCACGTGCAGCACCGGCATTTGGAGCGTTCATCCACTTCCTAAAATGATGTTTGCTCTGCTCAACCTTGTGTAGGGATTCCGAAAATGTCTTTCAACGTAACTTTTTCGGTTGTTTGCTCATTTCTTGCGACATATCAAGCACACGGGTAATGTTTTGTTTTCCCCCTTTTCCCCCGCTGGTATTTTACATATTAGAATTTGCAATACGTTTTTCTTTTACTGAAACAGTAAGGAGGCGTTCATAACCCCGATCAGCACCAGCTACTACAAGGAAAAGACAAAGCCTCTGCCTCACGGAGTGTTAAGAAAGTCATATGTACCAATGGAGGAATATTGCACGTTACCACTTAAAATGTATGCTTGCATCCCCCCCTTTGATGGAGGAAGTATTCCTCTGTGGTTGGAAGGAATATGTTGGAAACCAGCGGGGTGTTGGCAGAACTTTGATGGACAAAAACCAAGCAGATGTAGCTAAGACTGAAAGAAAGCAGAATGCATTTATGTGTAATGCTGCAGCAGCAGGGTACTAGAGATAGAAAGGACAACATTTTACTTCTGTGTGAAAAGTCTTGGCGATTGATTTAGGCTGTGATCATCATTTTTCCTGTTAATTAAACTCGGTGTGGCTTATGAATGATTTAACTGGATAAAATCAGGGAACTCACAGATAGATCACAGTGAACGGGGTATCAGAGAGTGATTTGCTTTGCGAGGCGTGATGAGTGATGGAGATGAAAATAAAATCCAATGCCTAAGGTAGTTAGCCGGCTGTGAGACACATGCAAAGGTCAACTCGAACTTAGTGGTGTTTGTTTAAATATTTAGGTAGTTAAAGCATAGAAAACCTGTTTAAAACCTTCTAAATAGAGTGTTTAATGTTATAAGAGCCCTCCAAACATGAAATAACACCCCTACAGTAACATTTACATCGATAGTATTACCCACTTTAGTAGACATAATAACCGGAAATATACTACCAGATCTGATGGAATTAGTAGTAGTATTATTAAAATGTTAATTTATTACAAATAATTTATGTAATAAATTTATTCAATCAATAAATCAAATGCCTTGATCCATGAATAAGCTATTTTTATGACACTCTTTTTTTATTACCACTATTAGATCCTGTCCCTCATATAGAAGGTTGTGCCAGGAAGGGCATCCGACTCAAACAGAAGAAAATGATTGGCTGTGGCGACCCCTGATGGGATAAGCAGGTATAGGCCGAAAGGAAAAGAAGAAGTCCTCATTCATCGACTACTTTAAGAATCGACGGATGAGCAGAATGAAAGCCATGAGTGACAGCAGACCTTCACGCCCCTGTGCTCATCTATAACATGCCGAGGGGAAAGGTGAGTTGAAGTTTTGGAAAAGCCTTATAAAGCACGCAGTGATAAGCCGACAAGGCACAGTGGTTGGAGGTTTAATCAAAATACTGAATTTTAGTCTGTACATGTACACTCACCAGCCAAAAAAAACCCTGTACAGTAGAACCTTGGTTAGAATATGCTATAAACATTACCTTACATTACATTATATTATATTACATTACATTGCATCACTCACTACATGGAACCGTCGCCCGTCTATGATGTCAGCGGTGTGACCCTGTCGTTTTTTTCATAGTTCTTCACTAAATAACACAGTTTATGCCACAAAAAGTTCCAAATGCCAGCATTTGGATGAAGAAGATGAGAAACACAATTGAATTATATCTTTGTATTTGTTCTGTCTAGCAAATGGGGCAAATAGTTCCACCTCAAGCCCGCGTAACAGAAGCAATACAACATTTGGCTGACCCGATAACAGTGAAGACAAAACACCCAGACTCCCTGCTCATCACACTTTAGGATTTTAACAGAGCAAATCTCAGCCACCAACTTCCAAAAAATAGAAAGCGCATAAAGTCTCCCACTAGGGATGCTAATATATTTGACAGTTTTCAGAAACACTTATCGCTATGTCTCTTGTGCCGCTTTAGGTCTCTCTGATCACTGTCTGCTCCATCTCATCCCCACCTACGAGCAGAAAAGAAAAAGTCAAAGCTGGAGTTGCAGGCCTGCTTTCACTGCACTGATTGGAGTGTTTTTGAAGCTGCTGCCTCAGACCTCTCTGACACCCTGGCATCCAACATTAGTTTTGCGAGAACCGAGACCTTCGCACCTGCAACAACAACAAACCCTGGTTCACATCCAATCTCAGGCAGATGCATCAGGCCTCTGACACCCGGCCTGCACTGAAGATCTGTGAAGAGTTTGTGCATCAGCTCTTTCAGAGTCAAAACATCAAGAAGGTTCTGATACCTGACGGTGTGTCCCCCCCCCTGGCAGAAAGTCTTCAGGAGAAACACCCCTACACTCCTCCTCACAATCCTCAACAGCAAAGTTTAATGTGGACACCTTCAGGTTTCTGGGAACCACAATCTCTAAAAACCTGAAGTGGTCCTCCCACGTAGACACTGTATGTAAAAAGGTCCAGCAAAGGTTCCTACAAAAACTCAGGAAGTTCAATCTGTCCATAGATCCGTTTCTACCGCAGTCATTCAGTCTGTTGTGTTTGCTTCCATCGTTTTCTGGTTTGGGATCTGCAACCAAACAAGACAGGAACAGACTACAAAGGACCATATCATCTACAGAAAAAATAATTGGGCCAGGAAGCGGGCAGGGAACATCACTGCAGACCAGTGACTAAGACTGCAAGGGAAGCTCAGCTTCAGGTAAATACAGTATGTCCTGCTCTGTGTACATGTTCTTCCTTCATTCATCCCTGCATTGCCACGGTGCTGTAACACAGTCAGACGCCCAAAGGTCTATTGACTTCGATGAGGAAGCGCAGAGTGGGTTGTTCCACTGGGCAAAACTAGACGGTCATTGGATAAAGGCTGGGATTTGTCCAGCCCATCAGACGCTGAGCGTCACTGGGAGTCTATGGGTAAGTGGGCTGGCCTGGACGCTCGATGACTGGATGATCTGTCTGCGGCGGAATCCCTTTTTGATTGCCAGTAAAATGAGCGAACCAGCAATCTCGAAGTATAAACAGCCACACGAGCCAAGCTTGTCTTTCCGTTGTTTTGATCTGATCCGGAGACTTTACCAATCCCCGGCGACTTTGTCTTTGTTAAAAATGACTAGGTGCAGGGGGTAGAGTTTACACATGAATAAATAAATAAATAAATAAGTTACTGGTGTTAAAAAATGAGCTCCCCCTCCTAGGATGACCAGCAGATAACAGAAAGTATCCAACCTCTTCCCCCCAGGTTGGCGTTACAGAACACAGTTGAACACGCCAGGGTTCTAATGTATATACTGTTTTGTTGTTACAACGCAGATAATACCCCGTCTTATTAAACACACACATACGTGAATTGCAAGGTCATTATATTATTATCTCCTTTAACGACTTCTTACAGGGAGAGCTGTTTTAACTGAAGCCAAAGGACTTGTTTGTGTAAGCATACCTGGCCAATAAATAAATAATAGATCTAGATGCCCTTACATGCTAAACAGATTTGCTCTGCCAGGGAAGAGTGTAATATACTCTTCTACTGTTGCATGGATTTTATTTGACCTTTTTTCTTGTTTATTGATATGCAAATGTGGAGCAGTCCGGAACGGAGCAGGAGGAGATAAAGAAGAAAAGGGAAGGAGACAGGTGGGGGAGTGCGGCGACAGTGGTGTAGAACTGCTGTCCAATGCTTTGATTGTCTTATTTATCTACTTGAAGAGCCAAATATCGGAACCCCCTCTTGGTATGATGAAGTGCACCACTAGAAACGACAATGGGACCTTTAAAGTCATCTAACTTCAACCAACATCCTCCTGAAAACAGGATTCAAAAGTCAGACATAAACATCATATGGGAAAGGATGGTATTGGTAATGGTTGAATGTTATTTGAGCATGCATGTAAAAGACATTGGAATACATCACTTACTACCACGGACAGTTCCACATGTCCAAAAGGAGGAGGGAGAAGCAAAGCTTATTAAATCCTACCCCCGTAGGCTCTCCCACATTTTTATACATTTGTGGACTTCCTGCAGTTACTAAGTTTGAATGCATAAGTAAGGTCATGTGACAGTGTGTTGAATTATCATCCTTGGCATGGTAAAAAAATTATATTGCCGTCCTGATGAATGATAGTCATAATCAATAATAGTAATAGTGATGAGTGGTGTTTAAACATCCATCCATCCATTTTCCTCCGCTTATCCGGGTCCGGATCGCGGGGGCAGCAGCTTCAGTAGGGAAGTCCAGACTTCCCGTTCCCCGGCGACCTCTTCCAGCTCCATCGGGAGGACACCAAGGCGTTCCCAGGCCAGCTGTGAGACATAGTCCCTCCAGCGTGTCCTAGGTCTTCCCGGGGGCCTTCTCCCGACTGGGCATGCCCGAAACACCTCACCAGGGAGGCGCCCGGGAGGCATCCGGACTAGATGCCCGAGCCAGCTCAACTGGCTCCTCTCCATGTGAAGGAGCAGCGGCTCTACTCTAAGCTCCTCCTGGATGGCCAAGCTCCTCACCCTAAACGTGAGGGTAAAAGTGTTTAAACAATTGTAAGAAAACATTGTTGTAGGACAGACAATGTTCTCACTAGGATGAAAAGTTGCTAGTACAAGTATAAGGTGATAGTAACAAACATAGCATTGAACATGTACTCTCCAAGGAATGAAGTAATATGGCCTTGGATGTACACAATATTTCCTTGTGTTTTGTAGACATCAACTGTTTGTAATGTTTCATTGTAGAGCGTTCTTTTACTTCTTTACTTCATCCCTTCCATAGTTTGATTCCACATAGCAAAGTACTAAAAGTTTTTGGTGTTTTTCTTGCATATTTGTGTTTTAAGTTACCTTTATTCCTAAGATCATATTTCTCCTCTCTTGTTGGGAAAAATTGTATGACATTCTTTGGTAACTGCTTGTTGTTTGCTTCATGCATCATTTTAGCGCTTTGAAGCTTTACCAGATCAGCAAATGATAATAATTGTGATTTTTGAAACAGTGGATTTGTGTGTTCTCTATACGCAGCGTTATGGATTATCCTGATTGATCTTTTTTGCAGTACATCAAGCGAGTATACTTTTGTCGTTTTTTCTCATATCTCCATGCAATAAGATAGATATGGTAACAATAGAACAATAGAGAGTTTGGAGTGATTTTCGATCCAGGACAAATTCTATTTAAGTCAGTATTGATTATTTCTTGCTACTTTATGTTGTCAATTTGTATTTTCTCCTATCTCGTCTGTAATTTTAGCTTGACTTAGATTCAAGGAAAATCTGTTTTTTTCAAGCCATTTTTTTTCTAATCATTTCATCCGAAACTTTTCTTAACAGCGCTCGTGTGTTTCCTCCCAGAGCAAAAAGCGGTGGTGTCATCTGCATGTAGAACAACCTTTGGGTGTTTTGTCACTTGACGACAGGATGAGCTGAAGCGAGCGTGTTTTGCTTTTCTGATATTGGAGGGTCAGTGTTTCCCAAGCCCGGGAACGGAAAACAGAAGGTGCAACGAGATAGAAATAACAATCCAGGAAGATGTCAAGGGTGAGGAATGGCTGCCAAGCATATCTGCACTCTCTTTTCTCTGCCTTTCTCTGCCTCCTAGAACGGCTTCTGCGTGACACTTCGGCGTTCCTCTCTTAGGCAGAAATCAGCCGCTTCGTTAATGAAGCTGCCTCACAGCCGACACGTTTCCCAGCTCGGGCGTTGCGATACCAATGACTAGATCCCGATGAAGGTCGGACAGCAGGCGCGCGATTGTCTCTCAGTGACTACATCCTAATGTACTCACGACATCGCTCGCCCTCGTCATCGCCGAGGGGGCAGTCTGCCCTGAAGTCACACAGTTTGTCCAGCGGGATCCCTGGTCCTTGGTGACAGTGATACTGGCCCTTAAGTGTGATGGACGGGCCCGGTGCGGACGCTGAAAGAGAGTTACATGCAAGAAACACGCAATATTAGAAACAGTTGCCGTTTACAGTTACAGTTACGTACTGCGATGAACAAAAAGACAATAGCAATAACATCGCATTTATGAAATAATTGCTTATTAAGTTGTGTTTTTGGGGCCGCACGGTGGATGAGTGGTTAGCACATTGGCCACACACAGTCAGGAGATCTGGAAGACCTGGGTTCAAATCTCCGTTGGGCATCTCTGTGTGGAGTTTGCATGTTCTCACCGTGAGTGTGTGGGTTTTCTCCGGGTACTCCGCTTTCCTCCCACATTCCAAAAACATGCATGTTAGGTTAATTGGCGACTCTATATTGTCCTTTAGAGTATGAATGTGAGTGTGAATGTTTGTTTGTCTAAATGTGCCCTGCAATTGACTGGCGACCAGTCCAGGGTGTACCATGCCTCTCGCCCAAAGTCTGCTGGGATAGACTCCAGCATCCCCGTGACCCTAATGAGGATAAGCAGTATAGAGAATGAATGAATGAAGTTGTGTTTTTTTTCCATTCCATTCCATTCCCAAGTCAAACACCAAGATACAAATCCGCTGCTCAGGGCAACAAATCTGACAAATGGAAGAAAATCTACAGTTCTGTTGCAGAAGTACATCAGTCAGTGACACAGGCTAATTTATGTCCTGGCTGCAAAGCAAGCGTGAAATCCTGAGGCTGCCTTGTATGAAGATGTATAGCTTGCCTGGGTCTGCATAAGCATCTGGCTCGGAGTACAGTATTCGTCAGAAAGAAACCTGACCCAGATACACTTGGAGGTAGGAGAACTGGAGCTCTCTTTCATTCCCGCGGTCTTGCACACACTCCATATTATCATTTTGAGCAACTCTGTTGTATCCTGCTTACATTTGCATATCTTGCAAATCAGACAGGTGATATTTTCAGACGGTGAACATCTCCACCCCACTCATCAGAAGCTGATGACAGGAAAGGAACTAAAAGTGGAGCGGGGGTTCATTGATGGACATCTTGATACTCCCCTCTCTCAAGTGGACAAAAAATGATTTTTATCATGGATGACAAGCTTGGCTTACTGAACTGTGTCCTTGATCTGTTTTATGTAGATGTGCTTGCCATGCAGGCCGATGCGCATGTCGAATGTCTGATAGAGACTGCCTCCATGATGTGAGAGACAATGTCGACACAATTGTACAGACAATGCAATGCAATTCGGCATTCACGGTCCTGCAAATTCACAGATCGTGCATTGAAATATGTCTTTCTTCTCTCTCAGAAAGAAATGATTGTGGAGACGGTGACCACAATCAGGTTCCTGGGCATCCACATCTCCGGGGGCCGCTCCCGGACACACAACATCACGGCCCTGTTGACAAAAGCCCAGCAGTGGCCTGTGCGCGTGTTCAGGGAAAACAACCTGGGCAGGAAACTGCTACTGGCCTTCTATCACTCCTCCGTGGAGAGCGTGCTCACACACTGAGAGTGTGTGGCATGCTGGCTCCACAGCTCAGAGGAGGAAGGCGGTGCGGAGAGTTATCAACGCCGCCCAGAAAATCATCGGCTGCCCGCTGCCCTCCCTGGACGACATATCCAGATCCTTGCTGGAGGACAACCAGAGCTATCACAGTGGAGCCATCCCACCCCACCGTCTACCCGTTCGACCTACTGTCCTCTGGAAGGAGCCACAGGTCAATCAAGTCCCATATAAGTAGACGGTTTCTTCCCCTGGGCCGTAAGGACTGCAAACACCACCACACACCCCTAAGGAAAGCTTCACTGCATTTCTCTAAATATATACATGAGGGGGAAAGGGCAATATACAGATATAGACATACTGGCTTTATGTCCATATTTGCACTATTTTTGTATGTCTACTTGAAGATGTGTAGTTTTACTCGCATGTGCCTGTTTTTATTGATCTTTATTAATTTTCTAAAGTATTCAGTTTTTGTATCTTATAAGTGTGCACTGCTATGGAGGAGTACCCCCGCAAATTGGTGTGTCAAACTGTGCAATGACAATAAAGCCCATTATATTGTATTCTTGCAAACACGCGTTAGAAAGCCCACAATTTGACATGTTTATGTCTTTATGCTTCACTGATAGTGTCTTTTGGTAAAGCACTGAGATTTTGCATTGTGTTTGGCAGTCCTTGAACGCACCATTGTTGTGTGCTGAGACGCAAAGGCTTGCTTGGCTACGGAAGGACTAGCTTGTGGTAGCCTGCCGACCAGGTGGACTGTTCGTGGATCATTTTACATTATCCTTCATTAATGGGCAGAATAAATGGTATTCTTCAAATGTGTTTAACAGGTATGGGAGGTATATTCTGGGTTCTTAAACACGGATTGTGTCAGGAGTGAACACTGGCAATTGAAGAGAGGTGGGGAGGGCCCTGGAGCTGAATGTCAGTCACTTTTATTGTAAATGTTGATCCAAAATCGGAGGAGAGTGGATTTTGAAGGTGGGCAGCAAACTATGTGTCAAAAGACTTTTGGGCATATAACTTAAATGCTGTTTTTTGCCATTCACTTCCGGTCTTAGAAAATCTTGGATCTACTGTAATTAATTGTGAGAGGTTGCTTTATCAGTGTTGACTCTTAGCAGGATTATAAATTACCTGTTGACCAAAGATGACTTGAAAATAATTGCAAAAATGTTGAAGTTTTACATTTATTGCTGGATATTCATTGCAATTTTACGCAGGACGTTTAGCAGCCGAGGGAATATTAATAGTCCCCTCCTACTTCCAATCCAGATCTGACCAGATTCATTACAATAAAGTCTTTTTTGGTGTCGATAACGACTGAGATTAATTTCAGGTTGAAGCTCGTTGCATGAAATAGTCCACGTATGTGAAGCTGTTCTGATTATTATTTGCTATTGAGCTTTTGACACTATAGCTGGTCGTCGACTTCCAAACAAGTTCCATTCCCATGATTTTCATATAAATTGAGTTGGTAAGTCGGACTTTACACCCAAATTAACTCCTAACCCACTCACATTATGCACAGAACACATGGAAGACACGTGGAAGACCATTCCTGGTTCATTCATCTTGTCCTGAAGCTCCATGAGGCTTGAACTTGGACCTAACTTGGACTTGGTTCAACACTCAGTATATATTTATTCATTCATGTTCTACACCGCTTGTACATTAGGGTCGTAGGTATGCTGGTGCCTATCCCAGCTGACTTTGGGCAGGAGGCGGGGTACACCCTGGACTGGTCGCCAGTCAATCTCAGGGCAGACCAACAACCATTCCCACTCACATTCACACTCTAATGGACAATTTAGAGTCGCGAGGAAACCGGAGTACCCGGAGAAAACCCACGCACGCACGGGGAGGACATGCAAACTCCACACAGAGATGCCCAACGGAGATTTGAACCCTGAACCTCCTGACTGTGAGGACAACATGCTACCCACTCATCCACCGTGCGGCCCACTCAGCATATGAAATTGAAAAGGAAGAAGTAATCGACCTAACAAACATAACATAACCTACATAACAATACAGCCCATATCAGATGAAAAATTGCATGAATAATCAATTTACGTCAAGTCAAATTGTTACAAGGGTAACGTTTTTTATAATTAAAATAAGCTAAAAAAACCCACACGTCCATATAAAGCCTGCCGTGCTTAAATCTGAATGCTTCATTTCCGACTATCGATTGATTACCTTTCAAACAATGTTAGATCGATATATGTCGTCTGGAATGGCAATTTGCTGAACACAGATCGATGTAGTTAGATCTTAGGAATATGTATCTATATGTGGATGAAGGGGATGAACTGGTACACCCCTAGTCTGGAAGCAATACAATTCATCACGGGAAGGAAGCGTTATCCCTAAACCTTAGGGCAAGGTTTGTTAATTCATCCATCCTTATTAGTTCAGGGACATGTGAATGAAACATCCAAATTTGGAATGCTTTGAGTTCCTGGAGCATGCAAGTTTGGCTTGACATGGCTGCTCAAACCATGGCCTACCGCAGTCCTTAAATCACACCTGTCAGATTGTGAGAACAAGCAGGTTGGCCGGGGCTGGGAATGGGGATGAATTGTCTGTGGGAGTTAGGGTGTTTTGTTATCATTGCGCTCCTGGGGTTGGTTTGGAGGTGTGAGGGGAATGATGTATGAGTGGAGAAGAGCAGGAAAGAAGGCTTGAGGACATGGTAGCTTCTGAACAGATACCAAAGCTTTGGTGGAATATGGAAAGAAAGCTAACAATAATTGTCAATGTTTATAGCTGTTGGCACAACACTGACACAGATACATGGACTAAAGCCATTTGCACAAAAATATGGGTCTTTTTGATAATGCATCGTATATTGTATTGTATGCATACAGTATGTATGGTTTATATTTACAGTTAATGTGTTTCAGCAAATCACTAAAACCTTGTTTTAAAAAGATTGCCACTGTTCAGTCTTATTTATTCTGGCATGTCTACTTCAAATAATGTCATGATTGTTGGACCATTTAAAAACAATTTTGAATGATAATTCATGTTTTCTATGATGCTATTTCCATTTTTGAGCAATGCCAAGTGATTTTGACAGATTTTAAAAAGACTTCAACCTCCAGGGACCTCGAAAACAACTTTTGATGCTGACTTCCCGTACATCCTGGCGAGATGGTCTTCAATAGTGTTTCTCACCATGTTTTCAAAATGCTATTACTTGCAGTACTCTTTGGCTCCATGGATTTCTTTAGCAGCCACCATGGACAGTGATTCAGCAATGTGTGATTCAGTGCTTTGTTGGGGCACTCAAATTTGAGGACCAGTACAGCACAAGGCAAACAAACTGGTTTGTAATGTGCAAACAAAACGAATACAGTGGCATACCAAAACCAAGGTGTGACTGTACCGTGCTGTATGTATAAGGTGATACACATGACTGCCTTTTCAATCTCAGCCTCTGGCCTGAAAATTGATTTGGGCCCTAAATGGAGCTGTTGTATTATTGCATCACCGGCATCCTTCCATCAGAATTGACGATGGTCTGCTCAATTATCGTTATGAGTAGCAGGGCATTTTTTATTACGGCTGAAATGTTCCATCCGAGAGTGACAGTCCTTGAAGCTATTAATGCAGATGAACGATAAGCGGCATAGAAAATGGATGGATCGATGGAGCATTTCTTTGCTAACTCTTGACCAAGTAACGCGGCCATTGTTGGCTCCGTGCTGCAAACATGCTTAATGTGTTGGCTTGCTCCAGGACCTTCGTATCAGGAACTCTCTCCCATCAGATACCAAAATGCGTCTGAAGCAGCGCCGGTGGATGCACGTTTTGGATGCGTATGTGATGACATGCATAAGCTGATGACATGCAAAATAAACTTGGAGCTTAGTGTGAAGAGTTGTTGGTCCACACTCTTTCGGTAGCTTGGCCATTAATGCTGCAGTTTTAGCGATGAGTTGAGCTCTGCGTCAAGTCATACTGTATGTTGTGGGTGATGGTCCAACCGAGATGCTTGAAGGAGTTGAAAATCAAGAGCACCTTTTCATCTTTGGTGATCATTGGTTCTTTTGTTGTATTCCAACACATTACCTCAGACGTCTTGACACCTTTGGTATCTCATGGCTCTTGCCATGTTGTCCATCATGCTGCAGCCCTACCTCAGAACGAGACACTAATGCTGCATCATCGGCAAAGAGCATCCCCCTGATAAGCCGAAGGCGAGACACCTTGAAGAGGTCAGCATCTGTCCTTGTGTGGATGCACATCCCATCCATTGACAGGTCGAAAGTGAACAATAAGAGAACGGAGAAGAAAATCCCAAAGAGCATTGGTGCCACCACTACTGATAGGGAAACTAGTCTATGAAGTTTCATCATAGCAAAAAAGTACACATGCGTGTTTTCATGAGAAGACACCAATATGCCCGGCAGCCTGAGAGGATAGCCTATCTTCTTTAGGATGCTGAAGAGATCAACCACACAGAGATTCCAGCAGAGGTTTACAAGTTCAGGGAGGTGTTGCAGCATTGCACAGTTCCCAAGTTCCATGATGTCTGGCGTTATTCCGTCTTCTTTTGGTTTTACTACATGGATGCCCATCTGTGGCTTTGGTGAGTTTGTTCACTAGGTACTCCATGACAGGTAAGTCCTGGATGGCATCAAGAGCAGCATCACAAACCCTATTCTCAGTGGAATACAGCTCAGGGTAGTGCTCAGCCCTTCTGTCCATTTGTTCGGTGCGGTCCCATGCCTTGGATTTTAAAGGGGCTGACTTTTTGACCTGGGGTACAATTTCTTCTTAACCCCTGAGTACATGCCCTGAATGTCACCACTTGAGTAACGCTGTATGTTGGAAGAAAGGGTTTGCCAGCAGTCATTAGCATAACGTCTCGCAGCACGCTGGGCCACACGCTTGGCTTCTTTCAGTGCTTTAGCGGTTTCTTCCGATGGCATGGCTTTGTACCTGACTAGAGCATCCTGCTTTTTGGAAGTTTATCATGGATTGCAGGAATTCACTCAGCCTTGTGTTTATGGAATTGTTTTGTTTATTTTCAATCCAGTTTATATGGAATGGTTTGTCAAAAGGACAAAGCCATATTTGTCTTGCTACTTGACAACACTACGGACGACCAGCTACACGGTCACCACGCAAACACTGTCCAAATGTAACGCACTGAACCGTACCTTGTGGAAACACGGCTCCAGTCAAGGTAATTACAGCTACCCATGGCCACCATCTGTTGTTTTTTTTTGGGGGGGGGCAAGTGTCTCTTTATGGAGAGGTGTTTATTGGTTCAGGTGGACAATGGAACTAATTAGTTGATCTACAGAGTGTAATTTAGGAAAATACCTATTTGCAGTTAAATGCAATTAGTAACTAGGCGGACAAAAGACAATTTACATGTGTTGATGGAGAGGCAGGCGCAGTACAATTTATCAGTTGTCATTGTTTGAAGGGTTAAGGGTAAATGATGCTTTTCACACATCTAATGGTGTAATTTGAACATATTCTGTCTTTTTTCCCCATTACAATCAAATACCATTACACTAAATGACATGGCCATGTGCAAATTATTAGTATCAAGAAGGAGAGAGCCAGAGACCCCCAAATAATATCCAACCAAACATCGTCCAATTATTCATGACATTGTATTTGAATGATCCTCGTAAGGGACGTGGAAGTTCCCTTTTCAATTCAGTAAAAATAATTGGTCAAGTATGCATTGTTAAACTTATATTTGTAGAAAAAAACTGCATTAAAAGTGCACTAGAGAAGTATGTTGAGCTTTGATCTGCTGTTGCGTGAGTTTGCTCACTCAACATTGTCACCCAAAGGTTGGTATTGGTGTCAAAGTGTTGTTTGCTCGTAGGTTCGCTATATCATATCACTCTTAGCAACAGCCATATGTATTACAAAAGTTGTTTACCAAAACAATTAGGTTCCCGAACTCAGGTCACGAGGTTTGAATCCACAGAAGGTGCATCCAAACTTCAGACTTTAAAAAGGTAATGATTTGCAGTTTTTATTACAGAAAACAAGCAGTTATGATAACTCTGACCGTGCGGCTCTCTTTGTAATTAATCATTTCGTCTGGTAACTGCTACCTCGGTGGCAGGTAAATGTATTTACAATAACACATACAAATCCAACAAGCATTTGTCATTTTGACATCTGAAGTGCATTTACCAACACAAGCTGAATGCGATCCAAACCACTGCAGTGGACGGACAGCTTTGAATCCATGGTGTCCCTCGGAGGCAGTAATTATAACAAATTAATTTATTATTACTCAGACAAGGCCAATTGAATTGGCCCGAATGTGAGTATGACTGCACCACCCTCTCCCATCTCCTGCTGGTTTGCGCTCACACTGCTCTAAAATTGGAGCTTTGTCCCATTAGCTTGTCCCATCACTTCATTTTGCATGGTGGTTTACTGGATTTTTCCGAAGTGTGGCTTATTTTGAGTTGTTATTATTATTTCTAGTGTGGAAGTTGGCAGTTACCATTTATAACTTACGGGAGGAATGATCACTTTAATTGTATCTTATATTTTATATGCACATGTACTGAACAGCATGGCATTGGATTTGACTTTGTGGACTATTTTGAGCCTTTCTATTTGTTTCTATTAGGAAATGTGAACCGATACATACAGTAACTGGCAAGGAGCGATTGCAGTACAGAAATTGGATGACATGTCTACATTGTGCACATGCATGCACCCGCTCCTGACCCACAAATGGTGACAGGTAAAGGGTAGTACACCAAACTTCAGTGCGGATCAGAGCGCTCAGATCAGGTAAAAATACCAACTTTTAGGTGACAAGCCCAAGCACACACACACACACACACACACACACTTCTTTGTCTTACTTTTTGTCAGTTTACAAATATAGTACGCGCACACAGAATGCTGCAAAGCCGTGATCTGTTTTGGCTATGGGAGGCACCATCACCCTTCAGTGGCAAGCCGTGATCAAATATGTTCATGTAAACTTCTCAAATATCTTATTTACTTAATAAATAACAGTTATTTATTTCAAAAAATACTGTTGGCAACGGGGGGCAGCACGGTGGCCGAGTGGGTAGCACATTGGCCTCACAGTCAGGAGGGTCAGGGTTCGAATCTCCGTTGGGCATCTCTGTGTGGAGTTTGCATGTTCTCCCTGTGCGTGCGTGGGTTTTCTCCGGGTACTCCGGTTTCCCCCCACATTCCAGAAACATGCATGTTAGGTTAATTGGCGACCCTAAATTGTCCATCGGTATGAATGTTTGTTTGTCAATATGTGCCCTGCGATTGACTGGCGACCAGTCCAGGGTGTACCCCGCCTCTCGCCCAAAGTCAGCTGGGATGGGCTCCAGCATATCCGCGATCCTAATGAGGATAAGCAATACAGAAAATGAATGAATGAATGTTTGCATGTATACCAAAAGGGTGCAAAATGTTAAAGGTGATGCAAGCATTCTAAATATCCCGCCCTCTTCCTGCTCCGGGACAGACGGCGTCCTTCCCCTCACGCTCAAGTTTGACCAAGTCGTGGTGGCGCTAGCGCACAGATGCGAGATGCCTTTACGGACATCGGGTCATTACACTATTATTTTGGCCAAGACTCTGCAACCAACCGAAAATGGCTGTGTGACCCACTGGGGCCGCAAACCACCGGTTGAGAACCCATGCTGTAAAGCAACTACCAGTATGGAGCTGCTGGTCTCTTCTTAGCACAGAGAAAGGAAGCAAACCATAAACTAACACGCTTACAGACTCAATTGAGACCAAATTCAAGATGTAATCTGGGTTGTCATGAAGGACTGCCATATGTCCTGAGGGGAGAAACCTAACGAGTCCTCGCAGGAGAGGCTCTGCCACACTGAAGGGAAAATATGAGATATTCATGGGGATTTACAGTTGCCAGGATGCCAAAGATGGATGCTGCTGAGTTTCCCGCTGGACAGTCGACAGGACAAGAGGTGTTCAGTCATGAATTCAATTAACTGCAAGGAGCCGCGCTCGATTGGGCCCACCTCTGTTCAATTACTATCACTAGCTGTCATGCTCCTACCCAGGAGAAACGTTAGAAAAGGCAGGAAGACAACAGACCAAATATTACATTGTGCTAAAATCTCTAGTGTTGCAAAAGAATACCCACTTAACACAGAGATTTCTTGCAAAAGGATTAGTGAAAGAAGCAAGGCGTAAAAACAATCACTAAAGACGTGATTGTTGATAAAGACAGAGACGAGCCGGCGTGACCGACACGGGCACCACCTTTGTGCTGTGAGTTATTTCATTGAATCCGGTACTGTCTCGAACTTCAAGTCTCTGCGTTTCTTTTCACCACGGCTGCAAAATAACTCATACTGGAGCTGAAGAGAGAAGGTGAATTCAGGAAATACCTCACAGCACCCAGGAAGGAATGATGTCTGTGCTGAGTCTGCTGTCACGTCACCGTCTTTGTCAAAAAGTAGGTCTTTGCTAAATGTAACGGAGATGTTAAATGTTCACTTATCCCTTTCTGCTGTCATCCATATGCATTTAAAATTGTCTGCATGTGAAAATATAATTTTTTGTGTTAACATTTTTGATACTTGTGGCATAACTTTGTTAGTTAGCCTAAGAACTACAGATTTGACCGGTGATGACATCATAGACAGGCAACGGAGCTGACTTCCGACTCAGCTAAAAGACTGCTAATGAAGACATTTTGTGACACAAATATATTAAGAAACCCGTTGGACTCATGAAGGTTATTAATAACATGACAAGACGTTAACCGGAAATTGTACTCAAACTGAGGCAAAATGATGGCGTTAATATTTGACGCTAACCAAGGTTCCACTGTACAGTATATGGACTTTCACATTTATGGGAAGAATGACTACAATGAAGTTACACAAAACCCAAAACATAACTTCAAAGACCATGCCTTGGCCTTTTGCCTGCTTTTGCCTCAAGCCTCAGGCAAAAGCAGAAAAGTGTCTTCCCTAAAACCAAAACAGTGTTTCATTAGGAACGCAATCATGTCAGTGACTGATACACCAGAGACGTCCCCTACTCTGAAGAAAATGACATTTAGGGTGTCAGCACTGTCATTAAAAACTCTTCTTTCATAAAGCATGAGCCTGTCCACAACATCTAGAACATATTATTGCCCTGCCTGCAGGATCTGATTGATGGAGACATCTGTCCCATTTGGCATTGCGCATATAGGCTGTTACCGCTTCTACTTGGTGGCCTGGAACATTTAACACTTGCACCGCATCTTAAAAAGAAATAGCTTCAGTAGATTGCCTTGGAAAAGCACCTGCAATGGAAAATCTGATTGCACTGATGGGGATGCCGCTCATGAATAGGCTTGAGGCAAGAGATTAGAAGCAGTATGTGATGAAGTGAAAAACTGCCAGAACGTGTCTTGCCTGGGTAGCCTTTTTCTTCAACTAATTTACTGTATGTCCAGCGTTCTCATGGATACTTGCCTATAGAAACATGGAGTACAAATTCCCATACCTCAAGTTGCCCTTTGGGGTACAGTTCCAAGTGGTCCGCTAAGAAATGTTCCCCTATTCTTAAACCTGTGGCCATCCCTCGGTCATGTCATCAGCCAGGTCTTTCAGGAGTGAACTACTAAATTGAATGTGTTAACAATGGATCTACTCCAGAAGACCAAGTATTTTTGGCACATTGCAGCCAATAAAGTTTATGTTCTGCAAGCCACACAGATGTAAAGACGCACTCAAACATTCTTGTGGGAGAGATGTATATTATGGGAATATTTCCATTTTCTTCCGCTTATCCGGGTCCGGGTCACAGGGGCAGCAGTCTCAGTAGGAAAGTCCAGACTTCCCGGGCTCCGGCGACCTCTTCCAGCTAGACTGGGAGGACACCAAGGCGTTCCCAGGCCAGCTGTGAGAGGTGCGTGTCCTCTAGCGTGTCCTAGGTCTTCCTCGGAGTCTTCTCCCGGCTGGGCATAATGCCCAAAACACCTCACCAGGGAGGCGCCCGGGAGGCATCCGGACTAGATGCCCGAGCCGCCTCAACTGGCTCCTCTCCATGTGAAGGAGCAGTGGCTCTACTCTGAGCTCCTCCCGGATGGCCGAGCTCCTCACCCTATCTCTTAGGGTGAGTCCAGCCACCCTACAGAGGAAACTCCTTTCCGCCGCGATCCCCGATTTTGTTTTTTCGGTCATGACCCATAACTCATGAGCATAGATGACGGAGGGAACATAAATCGATCTGTAAACAGAGAGCTTTGCCTCTCGGGTCAGCTCTCTCTTCACCACGACGGTCCGGTACAGCGACCGCATTACTGCTGACGCTGCACCGATCCGTCCGTCGACCTCAAGCTCCAACCGTTCCTCACTCGTGAACAAGACCCCGAGATACTTGAACTCCTCCACCTGGGGCAAGACCTCACTTCCAACCCACAGGGTACAGTCCACCCTTTTCCGACTGAGAACTACGGCTTCGGATTTGGAGGTCCTGAGTCTCATCCCAGAAGTTTCACACTTAGCTACTAACCACTCCAGTAAACAATGAAGGTCACAGCCTGATGAGGCCATAAGGACCACATCGTCTGCAAATAGCAGAGACGAGATCCTAAGGTCACCAAGCTGGACTCCCTCAATGCCTTGACTGTGCCTAGAAATTCTGTCCATGAAGGTTATGAACAGAATTGGTGACAAAGGGCAGCCTTGGCGGAGCTCCCACATACCCTCCAGTACCTTTGCAAGGGTGTAGAGCTGGTCCAATGTTCCGCGACCTTGACGAAAACCACATTGCAACTCCTGTAACCAAGGTTCGACTAACGATCGCACCCTCCTCGCCAGCACCCTGGAGTAGACTTTCCCAGGGAGGCTGAGGAGTGTGATCCCCTTATAGTTGGAACACCGTCCGGTCACCCTTTTTAAAAATGGGGACCCCCACCCCGATCTGCCAGTCCAGAGGTACTGCTTCCGACCTCCATGTGATGTTGAAGAGGCGTGTCAACCAAGACAGTCCTCTAATATCCAGATTATCCTATTATGGGAATAGTTTTGAAATTATGGCCTTGTAAAAAAAAAAAACTTCCAAGGAAAATAATAATATTTCTTCAACCCAGCATAATCAAACTATTTGTCATGCAATGACAAATATTTGTTTTAATTTTTTTTTATTCTGCTGCTTGAAGGTCTATGGAATAGACAGAGTTTATGTACATTTGTAAGACCTTGAGCAGTGTCAGAGCTGACAAATCAATATCTTTCAAAAGATAAGCGAGGAAAACAGTAAGCTTTGGCTTACTCCAAGGACAGCTACACAAATACATTCCATCTTTCATGTCATAAACAACATACTGCATTCTTCTTGATGCTCACTCAGGTTCTGACGTTTCTGCCAGTCAGTGTTTGCTGCTTAGCATTTGAAATCAAAAGAAAGAAAGAGACCTGAATTCAAGGCTTAAGCTGAGGATGCAAAGCAGATTTAAAGACCATCTATAGAGCCTTCCTCTGACACAGAATAGGTTTTTTCCCCGACAGAATCCGCTCACCTATCCGTTCACATGTCTCACTCTGTCCACTCTGCCAGCTTCCACAGACCAATTTCCCTGCTTGCCTCAGTGGGGCTGTGTGTGATTGATGGGCCTAGGGACACCCCCATGTTAGTGTGTACCTAATGGCAAAGTATAGACTTGCTGTAACGCTCCATTAAGGGCCTGCAGCAGCATGCTGTAATAGTTAGGCAAATACACCAGGGAAGGGAAGGTCACCCGTACAGATTCCCTACAGGCTTCAGTGTTGCCTTGTCCTTCTCTACATGTTATATTGGAACAAAATAATGATAGTGACAGTTTTTGCCGGGTAACATACTAGCACACGTACCAAACATGTTCTTTGGTGAGTAAACTGTTTAATGTTGCTAAAGTCCGACCCTCCGACTTTCTATGTTAATGATAAACCTGGAGCGCAAAGTCAGTCCGTTGTTGGAACAATCAGGGAATGAGCTTGTCAGTCATTAAGGCGGTGTCTGTTTACCTGCAGGATGAGACCCAAAGGCAGGATAAGCGGGTCAGTGACGGTTTATTGGTATTGCCACGTTGAGAGGCAGGTACTTCCCATTGGAAAGGTACGCTCCAGAGACATAACAGCACGCATGTCACTTTTAGAGTCAGAAACATGGATTGTTTGCTGGTCCTGGGACTGATGTGTTCATTAAAGAGAAGAAGTAGGGGGAAAGATGTCAGACCAAAGATCCATCCATTCATCCGGTATTGACGATATCTTCTTTCACTTCGCCAGCTTGAGTAATCGGCTAACTAGGGACCGCTAAAGCATTGGCGTTGCTGCATACTCATACTGTAGGATCAAATATACTGTATAGTATACACACCCCCTGAGTAATATTTGGTAAATGTCCCTTAGCAAGCTTCACCTCAGCTTTTTGGACCCATCAACAAGCTTCTGTCATCATTCTGACCAAATATTTGTTCACTGGCATAAATGGTAGCGTGCATCTAAATTGCATAGTCCACAACTGTTCTTTCGGGTTAGGAAGGTAATTCCAGAATATTCCATTCCAAAACCAGTTTAAATGCATATTTCTGGTCCTGCTGGAACACTCAGTTGTTGTTAGTCATTAGCGTGCCACTTGCAGTGAGCAAGTCAGATATTTCATATTCTTTTTGAAAACGCACACTTGCCCTACTTCGGTGTTAAACCCCAAAAGATAAGCGATCACTCGTAGAAGTTGTAGTATGTACATACTTGTTCACAGTTTGCATTACACAGACACTGACATACAGTATGTCAGGTTGCAACACAAACTGGTGAAAGCAAAGTTTGAGTCAGGGTTGAGCAGTCCATCCAAATGGTCTCATTACAGGTCATTAAGATCAATGAGTCGCTAATTTCCAGTGCAAGAGCCTGGAACAAATAAACGAAACAAATGTCTTTGTCGGTGATCATGTCTGAGAGCCTCAATAGTCTTGATTGAAAGTCCGTGCAAGTCGGAAAAGAAAGTCATTCCAACCCCATCCTTGTGGCAAGTGCCGGAGGGGAAATGTGGGAGTGGTCTCGGAAATAAGGAAATGTGGTAAGGCTCCTCGGCAAGCATTAAGAGACAGAGATCGGAGCGGGATGTGCACACTGGGTGTTGTGCTGAGGACATGTCTGCACATTGTTCTTCTCTACCAGCCGCGGCTTGAATGCCGACTAGCAAGAGGAACGGAGCGGACCATGAACTGGGAACAATTAGACTGTTGATCCGAGCTGACATTTGCATGAGGAGCAGCACCTGCGCCACTCTTGCATATCTGTGACAGAAAGACGGTTTTCCAAAGAAGATATGCACATTCATTTGTATCCTAATGACCGTGTCCCTTGATTCCTTGTCATCGTTTTGCATACTCACCACATACCTCTCTCACCATATGCAAACCGATTAGAGGCATTTCGGGTAACATATTTTCTCTCATGTTCTTTGTTCTCACACATATTAGACAGGAGAATTTAGCTACGCATCTTGTATTTATTTGGGATGCCACGGCAAACAATGTAATCGCCTTAATGTGATACTCGCCGAAGTTCCATCCATATTCTGTGCCGCTTATCTTCGTTAGGGTCGCGGGTATGCTGGAGCCTATCCCAGCTGACTTTGGGCGGGAGGTGGGGTGCATTCTGGACTGGTCGCCAGTCAATCACTGGGCAGACACACATTCACACTCTAATGGTCAATTTAGAGTCGCCAATTAACCTAACATGCATGTTTTCGGAATGTGGTAGGAAACCGGAGTACCTGGAGTAAACCCACGCATGCACAGGGAGAGCATGCAAACTCCACACAGAGATGCCCGACGGGGATTCGAACCCCGATCTCCTGACTACCCACTCAGCCACCGTGCGGCCCTCGCCTAAGTTAAGAGTGCAAATACAGTGGAACCTTGGTTAGCGTCCACTTGAAAACCAAGGGAATAAACGGTCCTGAGTTGTATTAACTGTGGTTATAACAACAAAAATATGGCAACTGACATTTTAATCTTTATGTGCCAAGTTGGACCGTCTCATTGACACGTTTGCACGAGTGTTTGGAGTAAGCTTGTGTTTGCCAACATTGGCAAAGCTGTACAGAGTACTCAGCAAAAGCATGTCAAACTCCCACGTGGAACCATACTTAACAATTTGGATTTGATAAGACATTTATTCCGGGATGTTGTGTGGGAATGAAGACACGAGGGAATTTCCTCCGAGTGCTGCTGCTAATTGCAAGATTTCATTTAGTCCACCACAAGCAGCTAATGGGGAACATGTTTCCTGGCCAACCTTTACTTGATCATTCTCCTTAATGTAAACTCAGTAAACTCAGTGGTGTGAAAACATGTTTGCCCCCTTCCTGATGTATTATTTTGTATTTTATTACTCTGATTCATCAAATGGAAATATTAGTCAATGACAACACAACTGGACACAAAATGCAGTTTTTGAATGAAACCTTTTAGACACATACTAGATAGATAGTCCAGTCCCGTGTGTGTTTTTATCGCTCCCCCGCTGTGGTGCTGAAAAGCCACACGGCGTGGGGGAGGAATGATCTTCAGTGTTGTTGGGAATGACTAATATTTACATTTCTTTGGTGATGTGAAACAATTAGGTGTGATAAACATGCAGAAAATAACATAACAAATCAATACAAAATCAAACACTTTTTCACACCACTTGCAGGCTGGTGATCAACTTTTTCCACATTATCGTCGTAGTCGTACTCTGACGATAACTATCATAAAACACCCACCCAATCTGTATTTAAATGATTGCAAACTGAGGTAGCAATGGGTTCACTGGAATCTGACTGAATACAACAAGATTGGAATATTATATACCAAGGATGTAAATTGTGCTTTCAACAACTTTTTAGGATTTATTTGTTAAATGTTGATTTGTTAGAAATTGGTCGAGTCAATAATAATAACACTGCTATAAAATCTCCATGGGTGACAAAGGGTACACAAAATGCTCGCAAAAAGAAACATACTTTTATAGTATAAAGTAGAAACAATACATTAAATTAATAACTGAAGATATCAAACATCGATATAAAGTGTATAAAACATAACTGACTAATATAATACGAGCTAGTGAGAAATTATATCATACCAATTATTCATTCATTTTCTATGCCGCTTATCCTCATTAGGGTCGCGGGTATGCTGGAGCCTATCCCAGCTGACTTTGGGCGGGAGGCGGGGTACACCCTGGTCTGGTCGCCAGTCAATTGCAGGGCACATATAGACAAAGAAAGACATACAACCATTCACACTTATGGACAATTTAGAGTCGCCAATTAACCTAACATGCATGTTTTTGGAATGTGGGAGGAAACCGGAGCACCCGCAGAAAACCCACGCATGAACATGTTTATCCAAAAAATTAAATATTGCTCCAAAAAATTGAAGGATATGGTATTAAGGGAGTGGCCTTGAACTGAATGCATTGCTTTTTTTATTAGGGAGATCACAGTATGTGAAGTTGGATGACTACAAATCAGAGTGTTTGGGTATCGCTTGTAGGGTCCCTCAGGGATCTGTAATCTGCCCCAAGCTGTTCAGTCTATATCTTCTTTTCCTTTTGGCTTGTATATAAATGATATCTTTAACGATGAGCTAATCAAATTAAAAGAATGGATGTATATCAAATTATCCCTAAATTTAAATAAAACAAAAGTTATGTTGTTTGGGAAGTATAAAGAAAAATCGGACTTAAGAATACTGTACAGTTAGATGATGTTGTAACAGATGAAGTGACTGCAACTACTGATTTAAAAAATTAAGCAGGAAATCACACATCAGACACATACAAAATAAGGTTTCCACATCCCCTCTTTGTACTGCAAAAGTGTGCGGTAAGAACTATACTTTGGGTTGTTTTTGGTGATCATACCAATACTTTATTTATGCAGTCTAAACTATTCAAGCTCTTTGATTTGGTTGGTTTTTATACTGCACAGCTTTTATATACGGCCATTTGATACAATATAATCACCAGACTAGGGCAGTCAAGTGGAGCCTTATCCACCTTTTTGCAGCAGACTTCCAAAATCTTGTCTCTTGTCATGCGCAGCATAGGACACTTGGCCAAGAGTGGTCGCTAGAGCGTAGCCCCTCCTTGGCAACAAGTCCGCAAAGCTCTCGGCCTCTTTTAATGTGCGTCAAATTCTACCCAAACTAATTGTTGTTACCAGCAACACTGACATATTTAATGAGACTCAAAAAAAAAAATTCTAAGCAAAAAATTATATATAAATCCAAGAATTAGTTATAATACATGTTTGATTTGTCAATATATGATGATGCTATAATAATGAGTAAAGTCACAAGTACTGATAAGATGTACAGGGTATAACTGTTTAATAATAATGCATATTGCATGTGTATGTAGGTGTAATATTCTTATTGTGTATTCTAATGCATAATACAGTATGCTGCATAATGTATTATATTGCATATTATTATCCTAACTAGCCCATGTTGGAGGTTTTGGAGATAAACTCAGAGAAGTCAGATTGAGATGGTTGAGACATGTCCAGAGGAGAGATAGTGAATATATTGGTAGAAGGATGCTGAGTTTTGAATTACCAGGCAGGAGGGCTAGAGGAAGACCAAAGAGAAGGTTTACGGATGTAGTGAAAGAAGACATGAAGGTAGTTGGCGCAAGAGAAGAGGATACAGAAGACAGGGTTAGATGAAGGCAATTGATTTGCTGTGGCGACCCCTGAAGGGATAAGCCCAAAGGAAAAGAAGAAGATGCATAATATGCTGCATATTGTGTTAATATAACTGGCTTTAGTGTTGTGAATGGGGGTGGGTGTAAATAAACTGGTCTTCTCATATATATATATATATATATATATATA